>VYXF01008029.1:228232-254506 GCA_013397295.1 Polioptila caerulea
TTTTTTGTTTTTTTTTTTTTTTTTTTTTTGTGGTTTACATTCAGCATCCAAATATACATTCCTTATCTAAGTTTTCTTTGAACTTTAGTAAAACCTTGACTGAGGTTTAAAAAAGACCAGGCTCTGGAACATAATGTGAGCTTCTGCCACTCTGAATACTGCCTGCAATTTTGCTGGTGCTTTTGTCAGGGTCTTGATTTCTGCCTTTGGTACAAGGATGTGTGCATTTGGTGATCATCTACTTGTGCTCTTATGTAGTATGGGCATATTTATTTTCATTTCCATCCCAACACGCTTTTTGTCTTTCTGTTCGACTGCCAATTCTAGATAGATATTCATGTGGGGGAAAAAAATATCGCTGACATATGGAGAATATTTGGTGTATTGGCACAATTATTTGTCCTCAAAAGGTTTGGTATTCCCTTGATTATGTTTCAGATATCACACTGTTTTGAGAAACCCATCTGAGGCTTACAGACAGAATATTTTCTGACTAGAAACGCTGTATATTTTAAATGAAATATATTTATCTTTTTTATTCTCCTAACAAAACCTCAATTTTCAAAAGTTTTTTTAAAAGGATTCTTTGTGTTCAAATCTGACTTTCTCTACATGTCAAATAAATCAGACATTTTTTTTCTGAAATGCCTGGATTGTGTGCCCTGACATGCTTATAGATTAAATGCAGGAACAGCAGAACCCCACTGCAGAAATAATTACTTCATGCACAATGTCCACAACTTGTTTCCACTGTTTAAACTCAGACACATTGTTCTTATTTCCACTCCTCACAAAACATTTGTTCTTTTCACTGTTCCATACTTTGAGAGGATGAAGTTCATCTGGTTTGTTGATATTATAAAATATGGAATTCTTGTATTAATGGTTATAAAATCATATGGGAATACTTTACACCATGTCTTTGTCATGATGCAGTATTAACTGGTATCATATAGAATGAGTTAACATGATATTGAATTACTCCTTTTTATGTCATTCACATTTTTTCCTTCTAAAGACTTTTTGTATTATGTTATATTTATGAAGTGAGCAAATTTGATACTGAAAAAAACTCTTAAAGCAGTTTTGACCCTAATTTAGCAATATTTAAATCCACATATTAAGTCTGAGACTCCTGAAAAGCCACCCCTCTATAACTGATATTTTAAAATACTGTAATATATTGTTGGTACAAATGTCCAACCACAAAACCACCATTAAATCAGTTCATATTGTTAATGCCTGTTTTGCTGTTATGAAGGAATGCAAGGTAGATGTAGTCTATATTTTCTTTTATGGTAGAAAAGATGGAGAGAGTTTGATATGGTTCTCAAACCCAGATCAGAAGAGTACTTGAGTTGAAGTCTGATCCGCAACTTAAAAGGTCTTAAAAGCCTGACTAAATGAGAAAAGTAATTTTTATTTTTTCCCTGAGCTGTAGCAGCTGCCAAGGAGATATCAAATACCAGATCAGTAGGACAAAAATAAGACGCTTTGTGTATTATTCCACCAAGTTAAGAGTTATTATCAGAGAATAATGGAAAAATTTGAGTTGGAAAGGACTTTAAAATCATCTAGTTCCAATCCTTATGCCATGGGCAGAGATACCATACACTTTATCAGGTTACCCAGGTCACCATCTAACCCAGACATGTACCCAACTGTAGTGATCGTAAATATACAAAGAGGAAGATTAAAAGCAGCAATGCATCTTAGCATTGTAGATAGGACTTGGATACAATACAGGACTATTTCAAAATTCTGATCCTCACAATCTGTTTTAACTTAAGAGGTATAAAATATGTGAACAGTTAGGAGAGAAAGCTCCAGAAGTCCTGGTCTTCCCTCACAGGCTTTTATGATGATCCATAAAACTGGGTTCATTTTCACACACATTTCATTTTAGGCTTAAAAATAGTTAAAAATGCAACCTAGAGCCACTTGAGAGGAACTAGGGGTGAGTTAGACTTTTTGTTAGCCACTCTGTAATTGGTGTAAATGAACATACTCTGTAGTGGTGATGAGTAAGTCCCAGTACTAATAATGTAAGTTACAAACCTCATGCTGTGGACTGGTGTCACATAAGCTTCTCAATTTTTGTTTTATTACATTTTATTAATCTGCTGCCCTCTTCTTCCTTTCAAAATCTCATTATAACAGTCTGCAGATGAAGAGAGTCTTGATGTTGTAATATGTATAAAACACAGAAGGAAACAATGGAAAAAAAATAGACATTGTTAAATGGCCATGCGCTTATT
Source organism: Polioptila caerulea (assembly GCA_013397295.1). Taxonomy (NCBI): domain Eukaryota; kingdom Metazoa; phylum Chordata; class Aves; order Passeriformes; family Certhiidae; genus Polioptila; species Polioptila caerulea. The sequence continues at coordinate 230,491 of VYXF01008029.1, forward strand.
TAGTTATTATTTAGCTTATTTAGCTCAGTGCCTTGACTCAACAGGTTTTTTCTGGTGTGTTTTTGGAGGTGCCAGTTATCACTGATAATGATCTATTTGTCACAGATTCACTGGACACAGTCATCACCAAGAATTACACCCAAGATACCTGGTCTTACCAAATCTCCACCTGCGGAGGTAATTTTCACTTTCCAGAAAAACTAATTCTCCATCTGCCTAAATCATTGCTGTCAGTATTGTCACAACAGTCATTAGCACTGCCATAGATTGTATTCATGATCTTTTCTTTTTAAAATGTTTTGTTTTGAAACAGTTTCAGTTTTCCTAGAACTCATCTTTTGTTAATGATCCTTCTCTGATGTCAATAAACATGACATCAGAAAATCTGAAGTAACATGCCAGTATTTTAGTGAGGTAAGTCTGTTGAAGAATAGCCCTGGTCAAGATATTCTAGCAGAACATCAAGAAAGGAAGGGCAGGAAGAAGACCTTTGTGGATTTCTGCCTCAGGCTTGAGAGGTTCTTTGGGGAATTCAATAGCCTTTGCACTTCTGTGGTGTAAAAAATATAACTGCAAGGGAAATGGGAAAAGGATAGGGTACAATTTAATTCTGCCCTGGATTTGATTTAAATTTTATGTGGTTTTGGTTGCTATTATGCTATGGCTGAACTACAGCTCACCATCTACTGTTGTATGCATATCATATCCTATCATGATTGGTATAGCTGATTCTGGCTTTTCTAGAAATCCTCTCAAAGGAGAGAGGATTCTCTCTCTGAAGTGAAAGCTGGATTATTTCTGAAAGAGGAGGATAAAGCCTAAAGGCTTGCTTCTCTGTCACTAATGAGTTGAGAAAAGTAATTTATCCCATGTTTGTCCCATCTTCCTTATTTGGAACATTCACATAAAATATTTCGTATCCACTGAGCTTCTTACATTAAAGTAACTTTACAAGTTAAAGCAAGAAGTATCTGAAAAGGGTTGTTGAAAATCCACAAGGAAATAGCATCCATTTTTATTATTGAACAGGAATTCCTTTCCTTATGACCTGACAACATCCCTATGATGTTGCAAGGCAATTTCTGATGTCTTTAGTCAGTGGCTACAGAGGCTTTACAGAGTAAGCTCCTTCCGGCTCTTGTGGAACTTGCAGTTAAAATATAACTCAGGGGCCCAGGAAGTAGTCAAAATAATGAAAAATTACCATATGCAGCTTTTCACTAGAAAGCTGAGGAATGTACCTTTTGCCTATTACCATTTCTCAGCATACATTTGGTGTGCTGAGGGAAGACTTTGTGCACAGCTTTGCCTCCTCACTGCAGCCATATCTATTTCTAACATACTAAACAATCTGCTTTTCTAAAAGTTTCTTTTTGCTTCACTCCTGCTGTGTCTTTTTCTAAAATAATTCTAGTTCTCTCTGCCAGTTCCCATATATCTTTCTCACTGTGAGCTGCTCCCATTACCACTCCCTTTTCCCTGAGGCTCTGGCATATGATGCCAATTTTTATGTTCACAGCCCAGATACCCAGTTGACTGTGGAAAGCAAAGACCAACAGGTCAACCTACAGATCAACAAAATCTTCTTCTGAAATGTTTATGTGTCAAATCTGAGCTAACTGAAGAGGTACCTTATACAGCAAATGGGAAGATATAGATCTTTTCAGAGGTTGATTTGTCTTCTTCCACCGAGGAAGCCGAAAGAGCTGTCTCAGATTAGATATGAGATAAACAAGAAAAGTAATATCATTCTGTGTCCAATGCTTCTTTCCATCTGTGCAAGAAATGAGTGTCTGCTTTCTTCTTCCCTCTCAGAGAACTGGGCCTTTCAATAAGTAGAGGAGTAAAGAGTAACTGCTGTAGGGCTACACTTTTTTTAATAGAAGTAGTCTAAGTTCAGGAATTTTTCAGTATTTGCTTTTATTTACCCAAAATGCAATGCGTTTTCTTTTTCCTTTCTTTGCTTTTCCCCCCCTTTTTTTCTATTTTCTTAAACAAAAGGTGAAATTTACTGTATGGTTCTGTTGACTAATTATTGACAGATTGCTCCTAACAAACTCCTTTTGGCCCTTCAGTTCCATTAGGCTGACTGCTGGACTGCATGCAGCTAATGCTTACAGATGTATTTTTTTCCCCTCTGTGTTTCTAGCAGATATGGCAGGATCATCTGGATCTACAGGATGAGATTCTAACCTGTGAAGAGTAATTCAAGATTCACTTAGCCCAACATAAATCAATTTCATTCAATATGTAGTAAACCTTCAAACAAATTGGGGAACCCAAAAATAGACAAGATTTAGTGATTACTAGTACATAAAATTTTGTTGCCATTTACGTCAGTCAAAATTCAATTTAATTTCATTCATATTTATCCTCAGTTTTAAAAATGAGACATGAGGTAAGTCTGTTCAGCTGCTATTTTTTTCTTCTTATTTTTAATGAAAGATTCTGGTATGGTTCTTCAGGGTGAGAATATTAATTGCTACTGCTGTGTATCAAGTGCAAGCTCTGGAAGCGTGCTTGCCATCTTACAAAGTCATGAGTATGTAGCAACTTATTGTCACTCCAGGTGAAAAGAGAACAGTCTCCAGCTTCCAAAGAAAACAGCTTTTGTAAACCCATCACTTTGAGTTCCCCCTCCGCTTCCCTCATGAGTATTCTTCCTTATTTAGCCCATATATGAAGTTCTCAAAAAGGGTGAATATGTATTGACATATGGTATTATGAAATCATTATTCTAAACAGATTTTGTGATTTGAAGACCAACAGTGAGAATTCTTATTGAGTCTGCCTTGAATGTGCAGTAGGAGTAGAAAAATTAAGATAATTGTTATACATGCCTTAAAAACAGTGCTTGTAAATTTTGAATAGACAAGTTTTAAAGACATGCAAGCGCTTACATATGCTTTAACATATGTCTATTGCACAGGATCAAGCTAAAAGGATACTTAAAATCAGATCTACACTTCAAGGATTGTTTCACTTAGTAAATAGTAGAAATTGTCAAACTAATTATCTTGCTTAAATGTATATTTAGAAGTATATATTCCTCCTTTTGCTTGAAAAGTGGTTCCACTAGATATGTTTAAGAGATACTGCATTCTGGATTTCTGCTGCCTATATTTTCCTCTATGATTCAATTGCATAAATAAAGCTTATAATAGGTACTGGTAGATTACATTTACAGTTATTTATTCGGGAAAATTGCTAAGGACAGTAAGAAGCTTTGACATACCTTGTAAAGGCTTCAGTTAAATTGAAAGCTGTTTGAAACTATTCAGCATCTAATGATTCAGATGCTGTTAAGAGAATGAAAGCTATTCTTAATCCCTGTTCAATCTAACAATAGATTTTTCTGCAACTTATTGCTGGTGTTTGCACATTTATGAAGTCTTATCTTTTCAGCCTCTTTTGTCTTAGAGATGTTTCATAGCTATGGAACATTTCAAATTGGTTTGGTTATTTTTTTTTGTGTATGTAAAACTGGTGCATAGAGCACTGCAAGATCTCAAATGATGCTCCCACAGTGCAACCTGTGTGGGTTCATGGGGGTTATGAGTGCATGCCAACCCCAGGATTTGATCCTAAAAGGTTTTTTTTTCCATCTGATTACATGCAAGTGACTTACCCCCATTTACAATACAAGTATTTTACAGACCTCCCTATTCTGCAACTTTACCTGCCATTTTGGATAAGTTATTTCCATCCTTTGTTTTTCTTCCCATATGGTATTGTAAAACAATGGTAAGAAAGCAGATGTCTGAGATTTCAAACAGCAATTAACTGCTATACTTCACTGACATATATTTCTCATTGTGATAGTGAGAGTTTATTCTTATTGCTGCCAACTTCCGAACATTGGTATGATGAAAGTAGTGAAACATCAATCAGTGAAAGGTATGAGAGGAGTGTAAGAAATAAAAGAGAATGGAATGCAAATCTGTCACAAGAGTGAATTTAAGAGAAATATACTAATTGACTTAAATAAAAAGAAGTTTCATCAATTTTTTTCTAAGTTTATATATCATCCAAAGAGTTTAGGTTGGACTGATGGTTGAGACAGTTTCTAGATGGCTGGGGGCAAGTGGGTCTCCTGTGTGTGACTCTTTCCAGCATGTGCTTATGCAGACCTGATTGTCTGTGGCTGGGAGGTGTGGCTATACCTTCAAAGCAGCTCCAGCAAAAGGGATATTCCTGGCTTCCCCTTGCTGCTGTTGCCTGCTCTTGATCAAATACGGCTGCAGTGTACCTGTATTTTTCTTAAATGACAAAGCATAAATGCAGGGTTTATATCGCATTATTTTTATCTATGTGCGAGGATAATCAGTCAGGCTTCCTTGAATTAAATGCAGTGTCATAAGTCCTTCTACTATACAAATAATCTAATCTTTGTATACATCTCTAAGCAAATGATCAGTACATTAGAGACTTTTGTTTCTCTCCAGTGACTATGACAGGTACTAAGACAATTCACTGAAATTCATGAACATTCAGCATAAATTTGTGGAATTTCTGTACTACAGGTCCTTAAGACTTATGCTTTATAAAATAAATGTATTATTGATAAGTTCAGGGTCACAGAGTTAGAAACAACTGTGGAGATAATCAAAATATTCTAGGTTATTTAGATTTTTAAAAATCGGGTTCTTGGATGAAGAGCATAAAATTCACATAGTACAACAGAAGAATAAAAGGAGAAAGAAATACGGAGATGAATACATAAGTTATAGTAGTAATGAGGTGTTATAACCTTGGATTTGTGCATTCATTTCAATTGGTCGTGGCCTGACTTTTTTGTTTGCTGCCAGCTTCGGTTCAATAGCTATTGCCTTATGGTAGTCTTTTGCACAGAGAAGAGAGGTCAGAGAAAATAAGTCACTTAGTCTTTCAGAAATAGCTTTTGTTAGGCGAGAAGGCAGTTATAGCTTTGTGACTTTCTGAAATGCAGTTCCACCAAACATGCAGGGTGTATGCTTTTCTGTTACGTTTTTTTTCACAGTCTGCCTCCATTTGTTTGTCATAGCATGCTTCTCAGTGGGGATTTTCCACCTTATCTCTTCACTGACATTTTTGTTTTCTTTCTCTGCACCTTCATTCCCACACACAGTAGTATCTCAGTTGTATCTTGATGTGAGCGCAGAAAAAAAATACAGCTTTCCTCCCAGCATCTCAGTAGGGCTGTCCGTGACTACTGAGTAGAAGCCATTTGTAGCTGTGGACGTTTCCACAATCTAGACACTGCTTTTTAAGCAGCTGGGCATTGCTTTTTAAGTAGCTGGGGTTTGTTTTTTTGGGGTTGCTAAAATCTTTTTCTGAAATCAGCATATTATGGACAGTCACAGTGAAGAGGTTTTAGGAGAAAAAGAATATTCTTTTTATAGATTAATTGATCCTGTTTGAAAATACAAAAAAGATTTGGGTGTACAGAAATCTTCATCTGTAATTTCTCTGTAGCTGCCCTAACACCATTACCACACAGTCAAGTTCCTGAAAAATATGAATTTAAATTCATGAAATTAATAAGTCTGATGAACTATTTGTAACAGTGTACATAATATTAGCTAGATATTCAGCAATAATCATATAACTGGACATATTGCATGTTCCAGTTAATTGCAATTGGTTTTGAACATGCATATTTCAAAAGCAAACATTACTTGTACACTTCCAGATTTTTCTGCTAATGAAGCAATAACATTTTAGCAAGAATGGATAATGAATTTTTAGTACAGAAATACACAGAAGCTGTATTTGAACTGAAGAATCACTTTCTCTGTTCTACTTGGATCGTTGCTTCATTTGCTTTAGTAGAAAGAAATATCACAATTATCTCCTAATTCTGTTAATGCTATAGGAGAGAAAAAGTCATTTCAGCCCCACTAGAGAATTATCTATCTTATTCTTCCTACTTTTACTACCTGTTTAAAGGATTCTGAACTCTCAAGGTCCAAAACCATTCTGCGAATAGTGTAATGAACAAAAAAAAAAAAAAAAAAAAAAACCCCAACCACATAATTTCAGTTAATTTGTAAATTTCAGTATAATTCTTTGGAAACTCCATAATATTTCCTGTGTGGCATCTGGGAAATAAATAGCCGAGAATTTCAACAGTGATTAATTAATGATGAGATATCATGGAAGCAAAGAGAAAAATGGTCATTGGAAAACAAAGAAAATTTTACTCTTGTGATAAATAATTGTGATAGTTTCTGTGCGTGTTCCCTACTTCCTCAACTGGAAAACTTCATAGCTTTCTTTTGTTGGTTCTGCTGTTTCTAATAACAGTAACTGATAACTAGCATGGTGAGCATGCCAGAAGGTAGAAATCATGTGTCATAGACTGGACTCTCATGGCACAAGTACAGTCAGGGCTGACAAGCAAGGACCTTGAACCATGAGCTATTTCCTATGTGCAGAAACCTACTTGAGCAAGGTAAGAAAAAGTTTCAATTTTGTCCATGGTAGCACCTTTCAATTTTGCTGATATGATAGAGATACTAGGGGAAATTAGGATCTCCTTCCTTTAATATGCTGTGGAGAAAATCTCACAGACAACTGTCTACAAGAGTAGACAGTTGTCTACTAGTGGGTCTGCCTTGACTATCTATACACTATGTGTATTTTCTCTGCAGTGATTATAAACAGTAAGTTCAGATAATAACTACTGCATGGTAGATGTCTGGAGAGAAGCCCAATATCTGGTGAAATTAATCCCACTATCTATGCTTTTACCCTCGCTGTACCCTTTTCAAGTTTGGCAGAGAGAAATATCAGCAGCTGCAGACCCTACAGCTCCAATCAAGAACTTTCTGGGTTTCACAGAGCTTTCAATTTCCTACCTCTCCCACCTCAGACAGTGGAGAAATGCTAGAAGCAGTAGGTAGGAAGCAATGTACTGGCATCTTGTAGGAGTGTGAGATGAGTATGTGATGAAGGAGTGTGGCAGCAGTGTAATGGCAGAAAATCTGAAAAGTGGGAGTCCTTGTGAAAACTAAGAGGTGAGCAAAAACTAGAGCAGGAAAATGTGTGCTATATTTAGAATGGTAGCTGAAAAAATATAGGATGAAAGTATAATAAAAGGTATTATGGAGATGTGAGTCATTGTAGGAGGAGATGAGTTGAACAAGAAAACTTACAGAAAACAGTTGGAGGGAAATTTTAAAAGACAAGGAAGAGTCAGCTAGCATATCAACTAGCTTTTGTATGAGAAATGAGTAAACAAACTAGTAGTTCTCAAGCCCAGAAAATAACTGATTTGGGGGAGATACAAAATAAGTCTACAAAATAGTGAGTGTTAAGGAGAAGGCAGATTATTTCTTTCACTCTTTCAAAAAAGAATGAACTTTTGATTAAGTTAGCAGTATCTGAACTCAAAAAGAAGAAAAAAAACCAGAAGAGTTACTAATTATGTGGCAACTAGAGGCAGTTCAGCAAATCCACTGAACTGAAAATGTTTGGAGGCTGAGAGAATTCTGGAAGTATCATGTACACTTGTTTCATTTGTATTTCACCTTAGGTATTTGCTTACAGCTATTGCTAGAGAAAGCATACTGAGTTAGATGATCCTTGGCCTGACACAGCATGGTTGCATTTATTTTCTAAGTGGGGATGAGAAAGAGCAAAAGAAGAGTGCTACTATAATTCAGAAAGTATTACGGAGACGGTATTTAGTAAGATCTTTTTCTTAGAAACATGCATTTAAAAAATATATGCTTAGGAATTATTATTTTAAAGGAAATCTTCCTAAGTACATCTGTCTATAGAGAGAATTTTTAAATCAATTTCTAGCAGTCTGTAAGTAATGGCACAATCTGTTTGAGATACCTTGTTTTGATTATTTTCTATGTTTAAAAAAGCCCAAGCTCAAACCAAACCAAACCAAACAAAAAAAAAAAATCAAAACACAAAAAACACCCCTAACCCCCTTGTCTTAATAATATTCTATTTTGTTTAATCTTACTGGAAAAGATTTATCTGAAATCTGTATTGATGTCAGGGAAATTAGGCTTGTGCCAGTTAACTCAAGTGACTGTCATACAATGGTTTACCTCAGACAAAGCCTTCTAAAACCACCATGTCATAAAAAGGCCAAAAGGCCATGCCACCCTTTTGTACAGCCTTCCATCAAACTGTGCTTATGGACACCCAAAAGCTGAGCTCCTGGAGAAAACAGCAGGGGTCTTAGTGCTGTGTGGTTCCTGTCAGTGCAATGAGAGACATATCAAACATCTGCTTCCTTTCATTTATTGATACTGATAGGTGCATTTTAAATAATTTCATACTCAGAAAAAGGGATTAATAGCTTAAGAAGTGTGATATGCACACAATAGAAATACCTCACTCAGGTAGCCATGCAAGTAGCTGTACAGGAAGCAGCTTAATCTTCCTTACTAATGCCTGAAAGGATGGTGACATCCATCAAATAAGGTATAATTGCCTTTCTTTAATATAAATGAGTATTACAATTATCTTAATATAATGGATCCAGAAATATCTTAAATCTGCCAGATTATTAAACAAACAATCTCAGCATAGTGGCCAGAGAAGAGGTCAGATCATGTTGCCCTGAGGTTAATTGGTGTTCTTCTACTGAATTAAATTAGGTAAGTGTTCAGATGAAAAAGCTTGAACTTTCCTGAATGGCTTCCTTTCAGGGAAGGGAAGGCGAACATAAGCAAGCTTTGGTTGCATATTATGTCCAAGGCACAATTTTTTCTTGTGACTTTAATCCGTAACCCAAACTTCACTCCTTTGCTTTTCTTATCTTTATAACCATTCTTATCTACTATCTATCAGTAATATACTTTAAACAGCCAGTACTGAGAAGAAGCTAGACTCTCACTCTGGTTTTTATTCTGGGGTGTGGCTGTTGTACAGACAGTTGGCAAAAAATGGTATCACGCAACCTCTGTCCTGCAAATTGTAGTTGAAAGACTGCATTATTTTTATTGAGAAATTCCCTCTTGCTGATTATCTGTGACTTCCTCTGCATCATTTAGAAAGTGAACAACCTGGCATTGTTAAAAACTTCATCATTCATTAAAAGAAGAGATAGGAAAAAACCAGGAATTAATATCAGTGTTAATTAAAGTTTATTCTGTTGTCTATCTAGTGTAATAGTTACTTTATCCTTTGCCAATTTGAATTTAATTCTAGTGGTTTATAGGTCTACCTGTCCTAGATGAAATTCACAGGATTGGACAAAGTGCTGGGTCATAATGGAACTGTTACTTAGCTTTTAAAACCTTGTATATAAATTTGAATGCATTTTTTTTGTGTGTGCGTGTTTGTGTTCAGGAAAAGAAGAAATTAAGAAAAAGGGAAAATGAAGAAGACAGAAACAAGCAAAACAGATGTACTTTCTTAAAAATCTTATTCCTAAACCCATATTAACCATATCAATAAAAATGATTTAAACTCTAAAAATTAGGCCAGTGGAGAATTGCAGGTGCTTAACACTTCAAAAAATTGATCTTGAATATAGAAACCTAACATCTAACAATCAAATCTAAAAATATTTTTAGGCTGTGCTCATGCCCAAAGAAGCTGTTTCTTCATCATATAATCCTTCATTCCATCCCCATATGTTTATGTATAACAAAGAAAAAGAGCTCCAAAGCTTAAGCAAGTAAAGGAAATGTGGTTAGAAATTGAAACATAAAATGTCAGTGTTAGCATAAGTTTTATTTTTGTTATTGATTATGCAAAGCTGTATCTTGAATGTAAATTTTTGCAAGATTTTTTACAATGTTCCTGGATTTAATATATATTTTCTGAAAAGTATTCTTATTTGCTATCAAAATAAATACAAGGCACAGATAAAAGAACATTTAGTTTAGTGGGGAAAGTACCCTAGGAATATCCATTTGTGTTTTTCATAATAATTTTTTGTTTACTTTTTTTTTCTAACTAGTAAAAGTCTTTTACTTACTAGTAAGTATGTCTCAAAAGGCTAAGACACTTCAGTTAACAACAAAATATTGAGATGCTCAATATTTTTTGACTTTTGATTTATTTTCTCATAGGCTCTCATCAATTGGAATTTTCCTTCTCTTCTCTCTCTCATTTCAGAGCTGATAGTTTATTAGAAAAAGAATTTTTTATGGAAAGAGCAGTTTTAATACAAACAAATAATCAAACAAAAACTGGTAAGAATATTTTGATCAGGTGGTAGCACTTTCTGTCAAGTTACATCTTGGAAGTAACACCCATTTCCTCTTTAAGCAGAGCAGAATTAAGGGCTTTCTCCCCACCCCCTTTTTTAAATAGATGATCCAGGTTGGTCCATTCTGTTTCCTAATTTACAGAGTTAAGATTTTATTCTAAGTAACACAAACACCAGGGACTTAGGGGATTAGAGTGTTTCCTTTTAATTATTTTCATATATGATAAATAAACAACAAAAAAAAAAAAAGTCAAATTGGGGGGTCTTGAGTTCATCAAAACATTAAAGAGAAAACAAACAAATACACTTCCACCCTTGCCAAGTTTTGAATTTTCCTGGGAAAGGAAATCCATTTCTTTAGCAGCCCAAATCTAGGCTTTTCTGCTCCAAACTGAATAAGACCATAAACCAGCTACTGCTTTTACATTTTGAGTATCTTATAATAATAACTCATAGCAGACATAGGAAAGCATAAAGTGCCACTCTACTTGCCCATTGATTTACAATAATTCTCTTCCCTAAGTCTTCTGCCTACGCTTCATTTGAGGGAAAAGTTAAAGGAGAAAAAAAAGAAAGTGATAAGAATAATTCAAGAGAACCAGTAGCTATACATATCCATAGTTATGTAACTGCATGTGTGTATATATATTTCATAGGTATATATTTAAATATTTCATAATAATGTGTATGCACTTCACTCTTTAGGGCCTGGGACACAGCAGTTAGAAAAAAAGCAGAAAGCTTGTATCCATACCACAACTCTAGTGAGACATTTTGGGCACTTTGCTGGCTTGATGTCTTTTCCCCTTCTTTTCCATGAATCCCCTCTGTCCCCTCATATACCCTGGCAACTTAGTGTTGAAACAACCTTCAGACTCTTGGGCCAGAGGGCTCCAGTACTTGTACAATTATTTGTCAGTGTTTTACCTCACTCACCCTTACAGTGGCCCTGTGTGGGACTCTTCCACTGAAGAATTTGTGAAGGAGATAGATGGAGCCCTTGGTTGGGGAGAATCCTATGTGAAAAGGGAAAAAGAAGAGAATTATAAATATTATTAAGTCCCTAGAAATTTAAAGGAAGGAAATCTAATGTTTCTCATACTATGAGCAGTTCTCTGTCTTTTTCCATCAGGAATTGTGCCACTGGCAAAATAATTAAAAGAAGGATTTCCCTTGCAGTCATGTTTTCTTGCTTCTTGTCTAAGTAGCAAAAAGAGTATCTCAGACTCAATACAATATGTGACTTAGAAAGTAAAAAGAAAGGAAGGAAAGTTTCCCTAGCTATGAATATACTTCCAGTGCTCTATTCACAGCATGAAAAAGAGGGTTAATAAGATAACAAAGTGTGTGATGAAGTGCAGCAAGCTTGAACTGCTGCATGCAATGTGTGAGTGGAGACTGCCATTAATAACTCTTTCAGATTCTTAAGAGCTGCAACCCAGACATTATTAATACACTTCTCCTAATTGCCATTCAAGGAAGGTGACACAGCATCTTCAGGGAAGTCCAGTTTCACTCTGCGGTCCTGAAGAGCCTGGATCTTGGGAATGGGTATTTAGGCAGGAAGGGACCAAGGTGTCTTATGTTACGAATGGAATTAGAGGAGCCCAAAGCATATTTTTTCCTTTCTTTTGAGTTGTGCAATGAACATGAGATCTGTGTTGTGAGGGCTAGCTGTATCCCTAGATGGCCATTGGAGAGCAGAGCTCTATACTGAGTGCTGAAATTAGAGGAAAATCTTCTTCATGATCCCCATCCCTTTGATAAAGTATAAATAGTTGTTATTTCTCTCTTTGCTACATCTTCATGCTCCAGTGCTTCCCAAACCCCATTAATTTACCTGGCTGCTGTGCTTCTGCTTGCCCTGCCCACCTCCCACAGAGCTGTTACTGTCCTCAGACCACCCAAGCTGCTCCACAGCTGACACACTTGCACCCTTCACTTAAAATAGTGGGGATTCGTTGCTTAATTGGTTGATCAGCTGATAGACAGCTCATCTTGGCAAATAATTTCCAAGGATTTATCTGACACAAAGGGGCAGCTCAACTTTCTGTTCCAAAGACATCAGCCATCAGCCTATTCAGGGGCTGTCTGACAGGTCTAGTGTTAATCTAAGTCTCCTGTCTAATGAAAATTTTCTATATTTGGAAGAAGGATGGGACAGCCAAACGCCCCTTTCTATAGCTTTCCTTCTATTCTGGGGAGACACCACTCTGTCTAGTGTTATGCCCATCCACAGCATGGAAAGTAGGAACTTGGTCATTTCCCAGCAAAACCTCCATGACTCCTAAATATATTTTTATCCACTTTTATTTTCTCAAATATATGTCAAAGAGGAATGTTCCTGCTTTATTTCAAGAAGCTTCTGAAAAAAAAAAAAAGTACAAAAGTGTGATTAGTAATGATGTAACGGTTGTGTGTCTGTTCCCTTTTGATCTCATATGACAGTGAGAAGCACAAGCCGCCCTTGCTGGGAAAGACTGGATGCTGAGGAGACCTGCACTCCTTCAGATCACTCCTCCCTGCTGCAGAAATACATGAGCAGTAGCTGTTCACTTCAAAGAAACATTATGGAGACAAGGGCCTTTCTTTCAGTCTGCTCTGCAAAAGCCTTTAGCAGCTTACGCGAGATGAGAGATAGTGTAGACAGGCAGCAGCTCTGTGTGAGTCATCACTAACACCTTGGGAAAACATTTTGAACACAACATTGAATCTGTTGTCAATCATAATCTACACAGGCCACATGCACTAACCAGGAAAATGAAAATTGTAAGATTGGTCATTTGGTCTCCTTCCATTCAAAGTGTGGCTACAGTAAAGTAGTCTGAATTTAGACATGGTTTTACTAGCTTAAATTACCTTAATATTAAGTAAAGATAAGATGAAAACTTGCCTCTCTATACTGGATAATCTCTTTCCTGTACATATTGTTGATCTACTGTATGCATACTGAATAGCCTAAGAGAAGAGTAAACCAAATAGTTTAGCACTTCAACCATTGAAAAAAAAGAAAATTAAGAGAGTCTTGAGCCTTCCTTGTATTGTTCATTACCATTCAAATTTTGAACATATTATAAATTTATGTTTTCAATTAATGCTTAGAACCATGAAGTGCATATGTAGAATTCAAGAAATATGACATGTAAAATTATATATGCTTTCTTGGCTCACTGTTTTACAGTGTAATTTGTATCTATAACTACACTAATGTAACATTTTTGGTTTTTTATTATAATTCTGAGCTAATATTTAGAAATAAAGGTGTATAAGAGTAAAATAAAATTATGTGATAATGAGATAAACATCATATTGCAAATAACTTGCAAAGTCGATCATTAATTTACTTTTACATTTTTAAACTTCTATTTGGACTTCACAAAAATTATTACAATAAGAAAATATCAGAGTGGATAGTCTGCAAAGTAGGTAGTGTGATTTTTGAGAGCTCTTATAATACACCAGTCTAAGAGTGGGGTTTTTTTTAAAACTAAGACATTAAATTTCTTTTAAATCAATATGAACATTTCACTTAGACAATCAATTGCAATTATAAGTTACAGTTTCCTGCTTACTTTCTAGATTATGTCAGGACATCTGAAAACATAACATGGGGTCAGATTCATGTCCTCATAACTGAAGAAGGCAAACATTTGAATATGGTTTAATCGTAAATTTTGTATCAATAGACAAAAATATATACCTAAAGGAGGGGGTTCAGATGACCTGCATTAGAGGCTTTTCTCAAGATGAGATAAATCCTTACCTGGAGCTGCATATCTCCAGCTATTGTCTGTAGAGATAAAAAAATTGTTTAAGGTTCACAACCTTAAGTTTATACATTTGATCTCAACTAATGCAATATTTGTATCTTTTCCAGAGAAAGTGGATGCCTTGCTATTTACTGACAGGTTCAGGAAGGAAACAGACCAACTAGGTAAGTACAACGCTTAAAACTTTTTTCTTTTATTTTTTTTTTTTAAATGTTGTTTTTATGATCTGGGGTCCCACATGAAATTTTCCCAACAGCTTGTTTTGAAGTTCCATAACATTCAAGAATCTCTCTTTTTCAGAAACAAGCCATTAGGGCCTAAAATTCAGAAATCAGAAATATTCCTTTAAAAGAAATTCAGAATATCAGAAACAGGCCAGCATTGTTGCAGCTGTGTTGTAAAATTACTTCCTTGGCCTCCACATTCTTTGGAAGCTTTCAGTGGGTTTCTGGCATTAATCATTCTTTACCTGTTCATTTATAATTTGTTGAAGGTGACTGGCAGGTACCAGGAATAATGCCAGAACAAGGCTTATGGACTTATGGGCTTGTGGACTTAACTCCATTATTCCTTTCAATGAAACTTGTTTTTATGTTGGTATCTGCTTAATTGCTTAATTGGTATTATATTGACTCTATGCTGATTTTCATAGGTATTCATTGTTGAGAGAAAAGCACATCAGAAGGCATGGTGGAGAAAGATAAAAAACCAAAAACTGTAGCCATTAATAAATGGTCACCAAATGTCTCTCAACCCAAAAAATACTGCTGAGAACTTATGGCACATTTTCATTTCCAAAATACGAGCTGAAGAAATGCATATAGAGGTTATGGGTAGACCTGAGGCTTTGTTATGGCTGCCCTTCTCAGCAGAGTTTTACATAGATCTGTTTCTGTAAAACTACTGGGAGGAAAACAATATATTTCTAAGTGAGACAGCAAAAGATGCACCTTTCACTACTGACATGGAATGATAATGGTCAGTGAAAAAAGCAGAGGTATTTTTCCAGCCTTTTCAGATTATGTTTTTAGTGGGTTTTTCTTTATTTAACAACAATAATTTGATAATACTTAACCACTGAGACTGTTTTTACTGATTTTAATTCTGGGGACTTTAAAAACAGTTTCCAAATCAGTTGTTACAGGAAATTTTCAGAAGCTGAGGAATGGGAGGAGTTGGGCAGGATAAAATCACATTTAATTTTTTTAAGTCTAAGAGAATGCCTCTAAACTTTATCTAATTTTTCTAGTTTTTCTGAGTAGAGGTGCCTGTTGAAGGTGAGAGAAAGAGATGTGCACTTCAATGAAGAGAAGTGATATTAATATGATATATATGATGATTATATATGGCCAGCTGTGGAAAATTTCTTTCTTTGCATAAGATTTGGTCCAATTGTGCAAAGTACTCCCCTAGTAGTTTCTTTAGTCTGTGAATCTGTAGAGCCTTCTGTGGAGACTGCTTTTTGTCAGTCATTCTCTGATAAAAGGAAGTCTTATATTGCTGAATAACAGTTTTACACTCCTAATCTTACATAATAGTGATAATGATATATATAATTTGTTGAGGGATGCTCTCTCTTTTGTTTATTTCCCCATGGAGATGACCACAGAAACCTTCTGTACAAACCCAGTGTGGAATTAGATCAGTCTTAACAGACAGGCATCCTCAAATCCTCTGAACAGCAGTAGCAGACATACTGATATTGAAATTAAAATCCAGATGATTTTGATTTTATGTGTGTGAGTTGGTAGGTTTACTGATCAGTAAATTGGATTAGCTCCAGTGATGATGCTTCCAGCTAGTAGGTATCCTGCATTTTCTGTCAAATGTTTCTTGTTCTTTCTTCATTATTGGGCATATTTTGCCAGATTTTTAAAATTTCCATTATTCCTTCCTAATCTTCCAGTTTTTAAATATCACAGCCTATAAATTCTAAATCTTGTTAAGCTGCTTCTCCCACAGTTGTATTACTGTTTTCTGATTAAATTTATTTATTGCTTGTACTTATATAAGAAAAAATTATTTTTAAAATTCTTAAGCATTTTCTAGTATGAGATTTACATATTCTAGCGTAAAAATGGAATTACACTGATGATGCTTTTGTTACTTTTCCTTGTTTTAGCATACAATTACTGTTCTTGTCAACAGTAACAGAAGGTTCCTTGTTCCTGGCATCATTTATCATGCTACATTCATATATAATGTTTAGTTAAAAAAAAAAAATCAAGATTTTTTTTCAGTACATTGCTATCTTCTCTATATAAGAAAGCAGAAAGCTTAATGTAAATTACCAGTGGCAAATACAGGCATCTGTAGCTGCCGGTGGTGTACTTTCCTAAAGGGAAATCATCCCAGGTTTGCTGCCATGTAGTGGTGCAGTAAAATTCAAGAACAATTTCTTCAGTTGTTGAAAGTGTTTCTGTGAAACAAATGTAATTTTTCTTTTTTTCCAAAAGTCCAATTAGAGTAAAAAATGCAAATAAATAATTTTATTTCAGAAGTTTTTATGCATTGTTTTTTTTTTTCCTCTTGGCTAGTTTACTTAGTGTCTTGCACCCTTATATTAAAGGAAACTCCTTTATATTAAGAAAACTTGTGAAACATAAACCAAATGACATAATATGTTAGCCACTGAAGCAGACCTTGTCTATTAACTCATTTATGAGCAGCTCAAACTTAGTGATGAAGTATAGTTACTAGGGAAGTAGGTTAGGAAAAATGAATTTCTCCAGGTGTTTTTGTGACCAGGTTTAAAAAGTTGATGTGTAAATTTTTCTTTTTTTCTCAGTGATTTCTTTTTTTCTCAGTGATTTCTTTTTACAATAGCTTTGCAGTCAGATGCCAAGCACAATTTAAGGCTTAAGTAGGCACAACTTCCCACATATATATCAGTGTCTTTCAGCTAATTCACTTATTTGCATTAAGGAAAATAAGCAGAAAACATAATTTTATACCATCATCCTGATGCTCTCTACTTCTCATGGTATAGCATAAAAATTGGTTATCACTAATTTTTAAAAGTACATTTTAAAAGAGAAATGAGACTCAGGGAGTAGCTCACCAAGGCTAACTATTATACTTTCCTAAGATTACTCCAGCAGCTGGTTCAAATACTTGAGGCTAGGTCACTACACTGATGCAACCATCATCAACATGTGAGACACCTTCCATGCTATTATTTATGACCTCCTCCACACTAAAGATTGTATTTGAGAATTATTTTTTCACATAATAGTCCATATAAATATTATGGGCTCCACTGAAGTGTTTCACAGACAGGTGAAAAAGTGATTTAAGAGAAATGGGAACAGCAATCTATTTTTTCCTTTATGCATTGACTTTGCTGAACATTTATTGTTGTATTATATCTGCTTTGCATCAATATTTTTTGGAAAAAATATCAAATAATAGTTTGCATGTGCAAATTGGGAAAAAGTGCATAACTGCAACATATGACCTACCTCTGAGCATGAGAAACATTTATAAAGGAGAAGCGAGCATTTTGAAGAACCATTTATCTTCTTTGAGATTGAGTTATAGTTTTTCTGTCTTACAGAATGGGAAAGTTCCAGTTATTGTTATCTCTATTTTCCAAAGGGTAAATGCATAAACAATTGTTTTTTTAAGAATTTAGAAAGGTTCATTTAATGACCTCTTAATATTGGAATAACTCACTGAATATATGTGTATCCATGTATTTATTATTAACAAAATAACTCAGAAGAAGGTAAAGGTAAAAGTGATAAACCACTAGCAGCACATATCTGTCATTGATTGGTGTATGTTCCATGTTAAATCTGACATGGAATCAGTTTCTCCACAGAAGCTCTGCCGTCACAGACAAGCTTTACCAATGGCATGTTGAATCAATTACATTACTTTCATGCATTTTAAAATTTTTTGTTTAATACTGTCTCATTTTCCCCCTTGATCTTTAACATACATGACTACTGATGGTCACCAACAATTTCTTAGTAGGTAAGCAGACAACAGTTTTTGAAGTGCTTCAATTATAGTTGAAATAATTATTAGCCTGTTCTATTATACAGATTTGGAGAAATATCTCATACTGAATATCACCAAGAAAGAGAGAATTTTTGGGGCTCATTAAAGGCTATGGCAAATGCTCTTCATAGCAATGTAAGCCAAGCAAGGAAACAGGTGCAAAAACCAGCAAACACAGAGATACACAATTGTTTTCATTCCTATGAGGCCTAGCACCCAAAACAGAGGAAAGGATTCTCACAGCGCCAAAGCTAAAAATGGACAGCTTTACCCGAGCAGAGATTTCTCTGCTCACCAAGGAAATTGCACCATTCAATGCATTATTACAGGCATCAAATGTTAGAATTATATATGTGTAGTCCCTAGAAATTTAGTTTACAAAAAACAGCTGGGATTATTGACTTTTAAGCTTAGGATGGACCTTTGTTCAGAGTTAACTCTTCATTTCTTCACACAGTGTGTGTTCATTGAATAACACTTTTAAAACGGGAAGAACCAAGAAAAAAAGAAGGAGGGTGTAGCTAGGTGAGGGTTGGCCCCTTCTCCCAGGCAGCAAGTGACAGCACAGGAAGAAATGCCCACAAGTTTCTCTAGGGGAGGTTTAGGTTGGATATTAGGAAAAATTTCTTCATGGCAGGGGTTGTCAGGCATTTGAAGAAACTGGTAAGGGAAGTGATTGAGCCATTGTCCCTGGAGCTGTTTAAAAAACATGTACATGTAGCACCTGGATAAACAGTTTAGGGGTGGAGTTAGGAGTTCTCGGTTAATAGTTGGAATTGATAATCTTAAAGCTCTTTTCCAGCCTGAATGATTCTATGATTCTATAAAATTTTGCAATAGTTAATGATGTCTTGTATCAAGAAGATATCAGATATCTCAGCTACCACCTCTTGGTAAAAAATTTAAAGACTGAAAATATTTGCTTAGCATATGTGTCTGATCAACTCTGCAAAGTTACAATGCGAGATGGACATCTAATCTAAACAGAAAAGATTCATATCTGTTTCAAAAGTAGATATATACATCTAACAGAATTGGGAGGAGAAAGGTAACATTAAATTAAAGACTAGTTTGTGTATGGGTCAAACATTTAAAAACAAATTACTAAAACATGTCAGTATTACCTATATGTGCAGCCTTTTTTTCTCTACAGGTTCCTCTTCAAAGATAGTCACTCAAGATAAATGTATATAAACAGGAAATTTCCTTCTTAAATTTTTCTTTACACCTGAACTATTTATAATACTAAACATAATTCCCTGCTTGTGATGTAACATCTGTGGCTGTGAAAAAAAAATATTCTCTTAGAAACTTCATAAATTAACACAGGGAAGGAAACCATTAATCACAGGTGCAAAAGACCAACCCTTGACGCATTCTGAGTGTATACATATACCTATTAAACCCATTTTGTTTATAAACAAAATTGAATTATATGCATACTAAAACTGTTGAAAGGAAGGAATGCATAATTTACAACTAGAAAACATCAGTGTACTCTATGACTTACATACATTACTATAACACATGGCCTTAGAAGCCTTCAGTGTTCCACTCTTGCTATCACATGAGGATTCAGAAAGGATACTTAACAAAATTGTGCTATTTTGCACCTACTGACATAATTGTATTGACAAGGAAAGTTGTAGTTTGGATAAGGATTAACCATTTGAAGTAAGCTAAGAGATTACCATTTTTATCAGCTGAGTATGTATTGCAATTTTGTAATTTGGATTTTAGCATATGCCACTGAAAGAATTTTGACTAGAATTAATGTTCTCTATCAATTCTATCCCCCAATATATTAATCTTTTTAGCTCCAGCATGGCCATAATAATTGGTTTTGTATTTAAAACCTGGATAAGTACTGCTCTGAAGTGAGGCTTCAATTAACTGTTGTTATGTGAACCTTTTTGTGATTTTGGTTTAAAAGGTTTTACTGTTGTTTGTGCTCTGTGAAAATGTCTCTTTTCAATGTGTTTTACTAAATTCCATCACAGCCATTCCATTTGATAAAACTGTCATATACACAGCTGGGTTAACTGAGCACAGGTTTGTAGAAGTCACTTACATTGATTCGCATCAGATGAAATGCTGAGATGAGGCTTTATTCATTTTCTTTAATCTTCCTAGCTTTTGGAGAATGAGAATGAAAGAATCAATGTACAATCATGCCTTGGTATAGGGGCAGTGTGTGTTCATTGAATAATACCCCTCAAAAATCTCCAGGTAGCCTCAGGTTGTAAAATAATCATCCCTGCCTTTTAGTCTTTCTAGCAGGAACCTGATCCACAAATTTATTTTCCAGAAATTGCCAAGAAATTTTTGTCTATTAGTTTCATATTGGTTTCAGGGGTGAAGCTGGAGAAAATTGATTTGGTCAGTGTAGAGAACATTCCTAACCATTTATAACTATGGCCATTTGATATTAGATCATGCAGTGCTATAAGTTCAATAAAATCCCCTGGGTATAAAGCATTAGCCATCAGAAAGGGATGTTGCCACTCTCATTTCTTGACACTTTTTATAAACTCATCATTTTAGTGATTGGTTATAGTAGTGAATTGAGAAAACATATTTTTAGCTGCAAAAGAAAGTTTCACCTTATTTTACCTCATTTTCCAGAATAGAAAAATAGGAAATTTCAAATGAAATGGAAATAGAGAATTAATGGGATAGAAGTATAAGTTCCTTCATTAAGTTCTGCAGATCAGGTGTTTATTTCAATTTATTTTTTTTTGCTCATTGCAATTTGACTATTTAAAATCTCTTAGAGACTGAAAATAGGCTTCAGTGGAATGCTGTTCATCATCAGGGGTCAAATATGGCAATACCACATCAAATATGAAAAGGGAAAAGAATATTGAGAATAATAGCAGCTCCTCAGGTGAAGCTAAAGCATTTGACCAACAGAACATGCATGGCTGTTGTTTTCAGGCAGACCAGAAAAACTGTCTGTTGAGTTTCAGATTGAGAGTGCAGAACTGGTGTTTGCCAATATTATCTTCAAAACTAGAAAAACTTAAAAAGCAAAATCATGCCTGGAAGCACAATACTTATATTTGACTACCAAGATGGGCACTTTTGAGTATACTGCCAATTCTTTAATTTAAAGTGAAGAAAAATATGATAATAGATATGATAACGCATTTATTTTTAGGGAATTATCTTCATCATCTACATACTGAATGGATGCACTACTATAGGTTTTTTTTTACACTGTAATAAGAATCCTGGATTCATTTGCCATGAGGATTTAACCCAGTGTTTATATTCTAGAGAACAGCTTCTAGTTGTGTGAGAGCATCCGTTATATATAAAGCAAACCAGGAGTCATACTGGTTCAGACCCAGAATCTGAATCATGAGTTAGTACACTCCTATTAAGCAACAAGACTGTTTACAAAGAAGCAAACCAAGCAAGCCAAAAATAAACAGTACCATTTCACTAATATGATCTATTTTGTCATTTTTTTCCATGTCCCTCCCAGTTATTTTTACAGTATTTTGTTCTAATATTAGAATGTTTGAAGCCTTGATAGAAGAATCTTGATCATAGGAACATGTCATTGTTGTTTTGTGGAAGCATATAATGATATAATGTCTAAGGAAAAGAAAGAAACAATTCTCATGAGAAAGATATTCATAGAACTAAAGCAAAGCTTTGTGCTGGTGTCTATGGGTGAAACCACAGAGAACAATGGAGTGGTGACTGCTTACCCCCAGGCTCAGCTGGGTCCTCTAAGCTCTCCTTGTAATATGTTATGATCTTGAGGGCACCACGCTGGTCTCCCTCAAAACAGGATTGTGCCAAGTGTGTGAAATGTTTATGTGTTTTTTTTTCACATGTGACAGAATTTATGTTGCTTTCTGCTTCCATAGTCTTCATTCTTCAATTGGCTATTGCTGCTCAGTGCTGCCTAAGTATCATCCTAGCAAAGGCGAGCTGTGATTTGAGTTTGTAGCATCAAAATTTACTTTATATAGCTTAAGATATTATCAGATTTCACTAGAGGTAGGTAAATAACCTCAAAAAATATTTATCTTAAGTTTAAACTCTTCTTTTTTCTCACAGCATATCCATGGGGACATAGTTTTCCACATAATTTTTCACTCAGTAAAATGTTGCGTGTGGAGTTCCCAGTGATGTTTCTTCAGATAAAAAAGGCTTGAACTTGTGTAGTCATCATGGTTTGTCTCATAAATTATGTGGGAATGTCTCTGTTGCCTGAAGAGACCAGATTACCCAAGGGGCTTTGAAACATCTCCCATATAAGTATTTACCATGTAAATATCCTGGACCTGTAAGTGGCCTCTTGTAGCCTGTGTGATTTGTGCACATTTGACCTCTCCCTTTTTCTTCCCATCCTCAGTGGTGGCATTGCAGGCAGTGTGGAGAGCTGGGGCTGGTGGAGAGCCACAGGGTGGCTTGGCAAGGCCTCCCCCTGCCATGAAAACAGAAGCAATGGGTCTAACTCTTGTGCAGTGAGCCATGTGGAGCCAGTGTGTGATCCTACCTGAGGTCTGGCTCACAGACAAACCAAATTCCTGCTCTGGGGATACACTGCAGTACACTGGGACCTGGGTCCTGCTGAAGTACAAAGGCCTGATGTTTGTGAAGGGAGTGCAAAAGCATGTGTGTATAAATGAAAGGAAATCCCTAAAAAAAAATTCAGCTGGTATTTACGGAATATATTTAGCTGTATTTGCCAAACAGATTGACATTTTAGATACTCTTATGGTCTTCTATTTTTAAATGGGAGATCCATCAGGTACTCCTGAAGTCCAAACCTCCTCTAACTGAAATAAAGAGCAAGCCTCAAGTTTTCAAGCATGAATTCAGGAGAGTAAATGGAAAAATAATATTTTTTTATCAGAAAGCTTGTATTTACATGTTGTAATTTTATAATATCATGTCAGATAACTCATATTTTTTCCCTTCAAATAAAGTCTTGGGGATCGAGAACTTTTGTTGTCATTATTAGGTGATTTACAGCATTCACCCAAGTGAAATGAAATACTAGTGTGATTCATCTTTGCTGAGCTAGATTTTTCAAGTTTATTTTGACTCTGTTTTTCAATTCATTAACATCCTGTGCATTTCTCTCTTTTTTTTTTTTTCCTAATCTATGTACCCCTCCTTCCGTTCACTCTTTCCCTTCATTATCTTCATTTTCCCTCAGATTCCTCTTCTTCTCATCTCCTCTCAGACACATACTGCTCTATGTGACATCGTCAGTAAAGTGGGAAGGAGTTGTCAGCTTGCATCTCTTATTTACAAAGTAGCAGATTCATTAATCCTACATTTACTTTGCTTCATTTTTGTCATTTATTACATTAATAATAGATGTATTTATTAGGTACCCATCATTTTAATAGAAGTTGGTCCACTGTGACAGCAATTCTAAATGGGTAATTTTTCATAAATTAAAATTCCTTGCAGCGACTATAACTTCGTTTCAGTAAATTGCAATCCACAGACTTCCATAACAAAGTGCTAATTGTAACTTGGCTTTAAATGTTACATTTTGTATGCAAATTGGCCTGTGGGGAGTTATTATTTAGTATAACATTGTTAAGAACACTAACATTAGTTTGTAATTTGTTTGAAGTGGAATTCCATTATTACTAATACATTACATATGACTTAGAGAAACAACATTGCTTTCCCATGAAAGATAAAAATCTTTTATCAGGCAAATTTGTTGAATGTTTTTTTTTTTGTGCTCCATGGGAAAACAAAGGGTGACCTGAGTCATAAAAAATGTATTGTGTTTTATGTTATTTGAACAGAAGGAAAGTCAAAAGAACATGACGTAATCCTTAGGCATTAAAAACACTATACAGGGCCTGATTCTGCAAATGTTAGGACAAATGAGAAACTATCTACAGGTGATTACTCTTTTTTTTTTTTTTTTTTTCCTTTTTCTCCTGCTGTGGTCAGCCATACAAATTTCATCTCCTCACAGAACATTTCTCTTTTGGTAATGCAACAATAAATCGGTACTGGAGTAAAACTAAAGGCTGGGAAGCTTCCATGAAAAGACCTGTAAACCACTTAAATGGTAACTTCACAG
>VYXF01008029.1:254525-315004 GCA_013397295.1 Polioptila caerulea
TTTTTTCCTTTTTTTTTTTTCACATGTGAAACTCTAGAATACTTAGCTCTTCTTCCAAAAACCAAACCAGAATTTCTGGTAGGGTTTATTCTAAATGAATGTCTCAGCAATTTCCTTACTGCATGTTTTATTTCCTGCTTCAGTTGCTCAAAAACTAGCACTTTGATCTGACACAAAAAAAAGTTGCAACGTCTTGGTCATCAAAGGTTCAAAGTTCTAAAAATGGTTTCATGAATATTACTATCAGGGCTTAAGCATGCTTTGATATGATATCACTTTTTGGGTATAATTACATTGTGTTTGACACTTGAGGATGAAACAATACCTTCCTATAGGTACAGGAAGAGAAAAGGCAATAGAATTGAGCCCCCAGCGCTACAATGGGAGCCCAGTGAAGGTGACTCCATATTATTCACTGAACTCTGCCCTCCATACCCATGTAGCAGAACAGAGACACTCAAAGCATTGCTCTAAGTAAGGGATGTTTACACAAACACACCTCTATCCCTGACTGCCAATAGTATGGATGCCAAATAATACTACATCTCAACAGAAAACCTAAATGTTTGCATGAATTCAAAAGGAGTAACCCCATCATATGAGAATTCTAACGAATACCCTCATCTTTGGAAAGAAGGTCTCACTGCTTTAGGAAACGGAATTTGAAGGCATTTCTGAAAGCTATTCACACCTGTCATGCTAGAGTCTGGGATCCTTTGTGCCAAAGAGAGGAGACATGTGAGTTCAGAAGGGTAATTGATTTAAAAAATAAATCAGAAAATTCACACCAGGGTTAAGAATAAAAACCTCCTTCTACATATCAGAAGATAGGACTTCCATTAATTTCACTGAAAATTACAAGCACTCTCATAACTTTTCAGCAGCTGTTGATTAATTGTTGAAGAAAAATAATGGGAGCCTGAGAGAATTTTGTTGATAGGAAGTTCACTTAGGTCAGCACATTTGTTTGGAACACAGCTGGCCTTGGTAACCCTCTGCAAAACTTCAAGAACAGATCTGTCCAATGAATTCGCTCTCCTCTGCTAAACCACTCAAATCATGTCTCTTCTACTTTAGTAATGTAAGTGGACAGTTTATACATGTGTTTAAAACTTGAGGTTTCACTTTAAAGTAATTTAATCCAATATTTACAGAACAAAAAATGCAGGTGAGACTTAGGAATGCAGATGAAAATAATAAATGAATTCCTGCCTATGACAGTCATAATATAAACATTTAGATTACTCCATAGTTCTCATAGAGATATTTTCAGGTTTATTTTTTATTGATGTGTAGTGTCTGACACTCTTATTGGGGTAAAATCAAGAATTTTTGGTTTACGGGGGGCTTTCAGGGTACTTGGAACCAGTTCAATTGGCTATTCCTCCCTATGGCTGCCTCTGACAGATATCACAGTGTGAAAGGCAGGGCGCCCTGGCTTGCCCTGAGCTGCCAATGCAGCGGGAGTGGGAAGTCAGTAGCTGCAATTCTCTCATTTTCTGTCACTTGACAGCCCCTGGACGGGGCTTTTTGGGTAGACACTAGGGGCCCTTCTCAGGTAGGTATCTTCTCTTCCTGCATTGTGTGCCTGGATTCCCCACAGGACACAAATTCAGGCATCTCCCACGATATGGGATATGTTAATGTACCCAGCACAGGCTGATCAGAAAGATATGTACATTAATAAGCACCCCTTTAAAATGAAACTGAAACCATTCTCTCATCATATGATGTATGAGCAAGGGGAAAATGAAAGACACAAAGTGATCTCAGATTGCGTCAGCAGGCACCTACACACGTATGCATACGTACACATTGCCAGAGGAAAGGAGATGGTTAAAAACAGTTCAGACAACAGGATGTATTTCCCTTCTCAGAAACAGACATTACACTTGTGAATATTATGAAGTTCATCCTTAGTTTTGTTTTGCTGCTCACTTTTATCTGAAAAATGAGAAAGCTGGGCCTTAGTTTGGATGAATTGTTGTGACAGGTGAGGTCTGGTCCCTGGGCTGCACTCAGCATCCCTGCTCCAAGAGAATCGGCATTTCATTCAGTTCTGTCACCTGGAAACTGATGTGTGTGGAAAGACAACCAAACTCCAGGTCAGAACAGGGAAGAACCTTAATTTTTGCTGGCCATGTACATGTTCTCTGAAATAATAGGAGTTCCCTGTTTCTTAGCAACACCAAATGGACTCAGACTGGAGGACTGTTCATATTCAGTGTGAGTTGAAGCGCTGCTCACATTCAGGGCAATGGTTGTGAGTTGAAGGAGTAAGATGTGAGTTCCTGATTTTTTTTCCTAATTCCATTGTTCTTGGTCCAACATTGTAAAAATAGATGGCTAGTCCCACAGGAGCTATCAAGTGACCCACACCTAAGATATCCCTAAAAGCTATGCTTGAACCTTTTCTAAGTGTTAAAACAGCAAGAAGAATTGCTGTCAGGAGAGCTTTACTTCGGGAGACAAGAAGAGATACAATGACAGGATGAAGAGTAGGGCTACAAGGAAAAGCAATGGTAGGTTAGAATAGGGAGGGCAGAAAAAACCAACATAGGCTGCTTTCAAAAGTGAAAAACAAATTAACAAGGTAAAGAAGAAACAAATTGCAATGAAGTAAATTGGCAGGAACACTCTGTAGAGTGTTTATCTCTAAAAATACTTTGTAAATTAGTTGCTAAAATGTCAAAAATTATCTCCATGCTGTATGGGCAATCTCAAGTCAGAAATCTTCATTGCTGTTAGAGCCAGCAGCCCCTCATCACTATTAATCAGAGCTATCACCTTTCAATCGATGTGGATAGCTAGTAATAGACATGGCTTTCTAGGATGTAGCTTTTCTCCCATTTAAAGGAAAGACCAGTTTCCTTATTCTCTTCAGTGGACTCTGAATACAGGAAATTGAAAGCTATGCTCAAATATACATGGAAGTGCATAGGGAAAAAGTTTGTTGACAACAAATAGATTTCATTATACAGGATGAAGGATTAAATGTTTACAAAACATCACTGATTTATAATAGATCAAAATATTATCTTTGATACTTGTCATAACTATATATACAAAATGTGTGTACAATTCTTCTAGTCTTGACCATCAAAAGCACACAGATTTGGGGTTTTTTAGACTTCAGAGTCAACACACAAGGTGTACATACTTGATTTATTTAATATTTAAATAATTTTTTTTTTAATTTGTGGACTTGAACAAGCAATGCAACTGATCAAGTTGCCTGATACCCCTATTATCTGGATTGTAGATCTCCTTTTTAGCTTTTCAGAGAAAATCCTGAATTTTAGGCACTGATGGGTCTTCACTAAAGTGCTGGGAAAGCATTTTCTTGCACACTAGTCCAATTTGTCTCCGGCAGAACACATCATAATAGGATGAAAATTGCTTCTTACCTGTTGACCAGCTGAAAATTGCATCTTTAGCTGCTTTCTCATGGAAGCTTCAGCGGCTCCCTCTTCTTTAGCAGCTAATTGGAATTCTTAGAAGAAATAAACCCTTCTTGAGTAGTCTGCAGAATACTTAATTAGGTATTACATGGCCCCCTCTTTTAGCATTCAATCATCAACTGCATTTCTCTGACTTTTACAGCAATCAGACTCTGGAGAATGAAGTTGTAGGACACAAGTGAGTATGCTGAGGGAGTTTTGGTAATTCTGGAGAGATTGTTCTGTTTATTCCTGTGAGTTGCTTGTGTTGTACCGGACATTTAGTGAGTAAGCTTTTGAGGGAAAAGGTCTACAAATGTCATTTATCTATCAAAAATTGGGGAAAGTCTTTCTCCAAATTTCTTTAGGTAATATATAAAAACATTTTCATCTAGTTTATAATTTTAGTCAAAAATTAATTTTTCTTATAGACAAGAGAACGAATAAGACATAGATGGTCATGGATTTTTTGTTTTGTTTGTTTGGAGTACTCTGATTGCCATTTGTTTCCCAGTGCAGAGTTAAAGAGTGGAGAGAAGATTCATTTAATTGCACCAGACATCTGTGGCTCAGGAGTCACAGTGAATTCTTTTGTATTCATACATTCTGACAATAATTCTGTCCATTTTAGACTTTCTAGAAATACAAGATATCAAAGAGAGGTGGTTGAGGAAGGCTGAAATATGTTAAAGTTGAAAGTTCAGGTGCAAAATATTTGAACTTCCTTTCCAAAGTGTTTTGCTTCTTATTCCTCACAATTATTGCTCACTTAAAGTTATGCTTGAGCTCTGAGCTGAATAAAGGCAGTTGTGAGGCTCTGTACATCTTTTCCACAAGTTATTTTTGTAACCTATATGTATGTTCAGGTAGGTCCCATATTTCAAAATAATGGGTATTGTGAGAATTAACGACAAGCTTTACATTTTCATGCTGCCTAGAATCATGTTACAAGGAAAAACTAGGAATCTGATGATGGTCTAGGCTTGCCCATTGTGTTTCAAGATGCAGAAGAGGGAAAAGTACAAGACTACAACTTTAGTCATACCTTTTCAGATTGTTCCCAGTTATTACTTAAACATGTGAACATTAATGACCTCTCAGCTAGAACCAAACTCACTTTCCAATCCACAGGATACAAAGAAGTTATAGTTGCAATTGGAATTGTATCTGTAAAATCCTGTTATCTTCCAAGAGATGTAGGGAATGAATGTAACTATAAATTTCCATTAATACATCAATAATAATTTTTGCAATGTTTTTGGATGTAACCTCCTCTGGTCTTCTTCATTATGTTTTACTTGCCTTCTACATGAATAGTGATCTAGCAAAAGCATTGAAAATAAATTTTTTTATTTATGCATAAAAATAAAAATATTCCATTTTGTTGTCTCTGAATAGCAGTGTTCATTTTGTAATCTCTTCTTTTTTTCCGCACTGTTAGGGCCCGAGACTCCTTATCCTGTAGTACACATGGAACACTTGGCTGGTCACAAAACAGTTCACTCTCATCAAGAACTTATTCTGTTTCTTTGTCTTTATCTTCATCCTGTGTCGCTTGTTTGCTCTGAAATACACGCAATTTGCCTGGATGGTCAGAAAGGAATTATAGAGTCATAGAATCATAAAATGGCTCGGGTAGTAAGGAATCTTAAAGATCATCTAGTTTCAATCCCCCTTCTTCTTCTAGACCAGCTTGCTCAAAGCCCATCCAACCTGGTCTTGACCACATCCACGAATGAGGCAGCTTCTCTGGGCAATCTGTTCCAGTGCCTCACCACCCTCACAAGAAAGAACTAGTTTCTAACATCTAATCTCAACCTACCTTTCATTTTGAAGTTATTCCCCCTTGTCCTATCACTACATGATCTTATAAAAAGTTTCTATATTTCTTGTAGGCTTCTTTCAGGTACTGAAAGGAATCTCTAAGATAAATCTTCAAAACCTTCAATAACAACAATAAATAAGGGGGAGCAATTTTACCATGAGGCACACAAACATTCTTATTTCAGTGACAGAACAGTATGTGCACCTCTGACTGACAATTTCTTCACATTAGGTGTTTGCTGCTAAGTTATTTTTTATAAAACATATTGTAAAATCACTTAATATTTAGGACAGAAAAATATTAAAATAGTAAGATTTGACATAGAAAACATAATTGCATTGTGAGGGGAAATGCTGGTAGTTCTCTGTTTATGCATTTATATAGGGCACAGTGCAAGTATTCCGTGGTGGTGAGAGCTCAGTAAGATCAACGTATGGTCTTCCTGCTATATCCCAAGTTTTTAAAGAATTCTGATCCAAGTACTAAGCAGTACTAATTGTCACTCTTGAGCAATCAGCACTGCTCTGGTCAGTCGCTTTGAGGTTCACAAAAAGATGCAAGCAATATACACTCTTCCTGTTAATAGAGTTGAAAGTATTACCACTGGAGAACACCAGGGTAAGTCTGTTCGTACTGTGTGACCTGGCAGATTTCCACGTTTCTTTCTCTGATCTTGTCAAAGATTACTGTTCCATTTCCACTAAAAAGTTGTATTCATACCAAAAATTCTTCCATAATCAACATTTTAAACATTTTTGTGTTTGCCACCAAAAACAAACAAACAAATCAACACACAAACAAACAAACAAACAAACAAACAAAAAAACAAAAAAACCCACCAAAAAATCCAAAACCTAAAAAAACCCACACACATAACCACCAGCAAAAAACCCCCCAAAAACCCACTGATTCTTTTCTGAGACAATGACCCCATTCTATCAAGTAAATCTGTAAGGAAGTTCACAACAACACTGCTGTTGCACAGAATATTAGGCAGAATTAGATTAAAATGCCTAAAGGATAAAACAGTCTCCAAAGTTGAAGCAAAGCTTCCTGATGGTGCTCTTCATGGTTTGCAAAATGCATATTATTTCCCTAAGGAAATGTAAGAGACATAAGGGAGAGTTCCCTAGCACTGTGTACTTCTGACATTTGTATCAGCACGTTGCCACACCCATGTTAATAATTCAAATACTCACTGGTCTCTGCATGCTATATGTTCCCCTCTCCACAGAGTGCAAGGTGACAAGACATGGTTACATTTGAGAGATCATGGTCTTGGAAAAATGGTGACCACTATGCACACTTACATCTAGAAGTACAGTGAAAAGCTGATAAACTGTGTCTTCTAAATAGGTTACTTCAAAACCAATTTCTAGGGAAGAAAACACTTTGATTTCTACAAATGACTATTATTTTGTCAAATCAAAACTGTTTATTCAAAACTCTTTGCTCAAGTAATTTCAGCTATGCAGTTGTTCACAAGTCTTTCCCCTATATTTTATTAATAAGAAAAAACATACTTTTTTCCAAGTCCCTTTATTACCAGGTGAGAGACAAAGTATACTCATTCAAATTTACTAGAAGCAGAAACAGGTGAAAGATGCTAACATAATAAATGGAGGCATTGAGTTTTCCAGTGCTCACTATCATGTTTGCCAGTGGTACAGTAGTACCAATAAACTTTCACACCCAGTAAATCTCTCTGCCTCTGTATTCTGCACTGGCCTTCTAGCTATGCATAGCATCCTCTTTGTATGGTCTGTTAAGCAGTGTGTGGGAGAAGTTGTTTAACCCTACTTTCCCAGGAATTAATGAATTATCTAAGAAAAAGCAAGGTCTTTGAGGTTTTAAACTTCTTGTTATTGTTGTTGTTGTTTTTGC
Organism: Polioptila caerulea; assembly: GCA_013397295.1. Taxonomy (NCBI): domain Eukaryota; kingdom Metazoa; phylum Chordata; class Aves; order Passeriformes; family Certhiidae; genus Polioptila; species Polioptila caerulea. Next base: position 261,675 of record VYXF01008029.1, read on the forward strand.
TTTCCTTTTAGCTTTTTGATTTGTTTTAAATCCCTCTGTGAATTGAGGAGGGTTTGTTTACCCTTTACATAATTAAGCTTGTGTGCAAGGTCGAAAGGGAACCATCAATTTCCTTGTTCGTCTTTCTTCAGGCTGTAGTGGCTGATTCATCGTTGCAGGCTTCGGTCTGGTGACACTGGTCCCCACCATCCCTGCTCTGAGTTTGCTTTCAGAAGAAGATTAATCAGTGCAGAGGGTCAGAGCAAGTCACTTGTGTAAAAGCACTCTCAGGAGCTGGAATGCACTTGTGGGAGGCTCCCACCATGCTAACCATGAAGGGAAAGAAACTTTATTTGGTAATTCTTACATTCATCTAAAGGGTGCTTTTTGATGTAAGAACATCAAAATGCATCTCTAAATTAATGTCATCCACATTCAGAGCAGAGTAAGGCAGTGTGCAAATTGCTGCACTATCTTTCTCTCACAGGTTTATATCTACCTCATTACCTCCCTTTTCCCTTTCTAATTAAAACATGTGAGACATTTTAAAACAGTCTATTTATAACATGACAAAGTTGCTTTCAAAGTAATTTTCTTTTATTTAGTGTTTGATCCCTGATTTCATGCATTTTTCCTCCATCTGGCAGTTGTCACTAAGGCAGATGGCCACCAGCTGGGAGGGCAATGTAAGTATCTCCCTCTAGATCTGCTGCCAGAGCTGCTCAGTAAATGCAATGTGAAGGAAAACTGTGTCAGTCTATTACCCTTGCAATGAGCTCACTTACTGACTTGTCACCACTTCAGATTCTGACGATGAAATTCCACTCTGAAGATGGAAGTTAGAAGAGAGCTTTATTTACTGGGGCAAGGGTGATATTTTCCTTTATTTTCTTGTTTTTATTATTATTATTATTTTTTATTTCCTTCCCTTCTGCTTCTCCTGTGTCTTTAGCATCTCTCTAGGCCTGCAACTCGAAATACCACATCTGCTGCTACTGGTTTTGTAAAAAAAAACACTTGGGCAGGTTTCCTGTGTCTTCAAACTCTAGCCAATGATACGTCTATAAATAGGCCTGAATAAAAAGAAGCCTCAATTTCCAGTGTCCTTAGCAAAGTTAATGAGACCTGAGTGAGTTTGCTGCCTTGGTAAGCTCAGTCTACTCTAATTAGCACACTAATTTGGAAGCAAAGGGTGGATATATCACTTATAATGTGTAATGAAAGAACACTGAAGGAGTCACCATGGTAGGTGATTTGATCTGGCTAAGCAGAAAGGGATGCAACTAGAGAAAGTAGAAACCTCACAGGTCAAGACTTCCCTTTAATTTTTTTCTAATTGCAGAAGAAGCCTTCATTTTTTCTAATTTTCTAATATATGGGTCACTAATAGCAGTAAGGAAAGGGAAGACACATACATCCTATCCTCTGGGAGATAATTGCGGAAGGGCTGCTTAAAAAAAGAGTAACTGCAGGTGTCAAAGATGCCTGAAGAACTTAGGAGCAGGCATTTACCACACTTATACAGGTGCTTGGAATATGCATAAAGTCTTAAAAATAGAGCTGATTACAACTGGATTCTTTTCTATTTATCAAAATTTTTCAAGTTACCAGGAATTTCTTATTTCTGCCATTTAAACGTGTATACATTTTTGTAAAACAAAACTGGGAGAATTTGAAATTATAAATTTTCATATTACCATAGTTTTATATTTAAATATAACTTAGCTTACTCTGACTGTAAAAATATACTTAAACTAGACTATAAGGGATCGATTTTTATTTCATTAGAAAGCATTTGCAGAAAATGTGAAATTTTTAATGGCTTATTTAAAAACAAAATGAAACCCTAAGACTTTCCAGGAAATATTTCATTTTTTTAAATCAGCTTTTTCAAACAGTCAGTTTCAGCTAAAATTTTTACTAGCATAGTAAATATTGTTCAGAAAACTGTTATAACTGGCATACAAAATATTCAATTCCACCGGGATATGTAAGGATGATCCTCTATAGTTGTTAGAACCCTTTTCTCCTAGGGTAATCAAAACCTAACACTGATAGGCAAAGAGCTCTGGGAATCAAATTCACTTCAGTACTTATGAATCATACTTTAAATATCCAAATCTTTTGCAATTTCAGTGAAAATTTCCCCACCCTGTCATTACACTGAAATAAGCAAATATAGTTTTAAGTTACATACCACTCATTAGTTACATACTGCCCATTAACCACTAGAATAAAGATCATTTGGTTAAGTGCCTGAGGATATATAATAAAACTGAAGGTTTCAGGTAACTTTGCATATATTAATTACTGAAATGTGTTTGAATCTCTGAACCACTAAATACATGGGTTACAACATTTTCCAGGAGTGGGGATGCTTTGTTCTGTGTTTACTTTGGCTTACACTAAAGCAAAAATGTCTACAGCCAGTTTTCTCTGATCTCATCTATTAAAAGAAAAGTTCATTTTTTTCTTGTATGAGTACTCTTTTGATATTAAAGCTACTTATAAATTTAAACAAAATTATATTTTTCTATTCTTTATTTTCAGCAGACTATGGAACAAACAACTGCCTCAGTTTTGCCTTGCCTATAAAATTACTGTTGGGAAGAAAATAAATTTGTAGCTCAAAGAAGATTGCTCAACTGACTTGCACAGTAGAAGGGTTAAGTTAATAAATATTTAATCTATGGAGTAATTAATGATTTCAGGATAAATCATTCACTAGCTAAAGTACATTGACTTAAAATACAATAGAAGAAAGTCTTCTAATTTTCTGCACACTTTTTTAGTACTGCAAAGAAATTTCAGTATTTTTAATTTTGTCTCATATTTCTAGCATTCCAATGACCATTTCTGGGTTGTTCTTTTGGTTAGATTTAATTTTAATTATTGTGAGGCACATGTTTTTAGAATCTGACTTTATTTCCTCACATCTCATACCATCATTATTTTTTGGACAGGACTTCTTATAATTAAACATTTTGCAAGTGTATTTGGCCAGCTGCCTTTGCTTTTCATATGTAAACACAGAGCTGTGAGCATTTTATACCTTTTCATATGCTTTTTGTTCTCCAGAACAAAGCGCAATGGCTCTTACATTAAGGAACGTATGATTCTGCATTGTAAAATTACACTATTGATTAAAGGAGCCAGGATAAATTTACAGTGGAGGAAGTAGCAATGTTATTTACAAAGTAAAGTGGATTAATTCCAGCTAAGAGGTCTACATTCTGTAACTGAGAATGTTTGAAGATGGTTAAAGCATCAAAAGACACTGGTATAATGACATTCTGCCCGTCAGCCAAAAGGTGGTTACACTGATGTTTTACTGCAAGTTGCCAAAATAAAGCTGTGTATTTTGTGGGCTTTGGTATTTCTAGAACAAAGAAATCTCAAATTGTATGGATAGCTCATGGTACTTGGGGTGGAAAGCAGTAATTGTTTAAATGCCTAATTTGCTATCACTGTTTGGAAATCACAACTTTTTTTTTTTTTTTTTTCCTTTAATAAGACAGAACAAGTAGAAATGTCAATAGATGAAGATTGACAGCAGGCTTTCCAAGTGTCTCAATGTGATAGCCCTCCACCTACCACATGAATGCAAATATGAGTGCACCAGAGGAAAAGCAAAAGAGAGGCTTTAATTTTTCTCCCACTTTTCAATTCAGGTCATAAACTATGGGAGATCTACAGAGCAAATAGAAAAAGGGGACTGCTGTTGGCCAGCATGAGCATAACATAGCATGTACAATCTTCCTCACCAAGTAGCTAAGAAAATTTTTGATTCTTGAGGAACTGAAGACTTATATTCAAAATTACTTGATTCAGAAATTTCAAGACTGTAAAGTGAATAAGCTTTTATTTTCTATTCATTGAGGATAATGAAATGTGCTAGCAGTACTTTGAAGGTAGCAATTCTTAGTTCTCAGCTTTGCATCCTCCAAGTTGTTATTAAAATTTCTTTACGCTGTGTCACAGTAGGAGGTGTTACAGGAGGTGTTACTGGAGACTATAAAATTAGGAGAACTCAAAAAAATGCTAAGTCCAAATGTACTTGGAAAAGTTATCTGAAATGTTCCCTCAAGTAGCATTATCCACTCACATCAACTCGTCACATTTGTCCAAGTTATCATTTGCAACATCCAAAACTTCACAAATAATGTAAAACATAATTTTAAAATTTGTCAGGAAATAATGTATTGGAGTTTTTTCTCCCCTTGCTGTAAAGTGTGTTACAGGTTTCCATGTAATATCTCTCTAGCAGTTGTGAGGAAACTAATAAGGTTTGTCCTTCCACCTCCTCTAGCAGGGTGGGGTAAGTCTCATTTTAGAATTATGGGAAAGGTACAAGAGTGAAAAACATCAGAGAATTTTGAAGAGGATAAAAGAGCTTTTGCAGCATCCATTGCCAGCTGAACCTTAGTTTCTTCAGTAGGAAGCTATACCCATCTAAACTTTTGACAGTTAAAGTGAGTTAAAGAGTTAATGTTTAAAAAAAACCTGAAGAAATGTTGGGTTTGATGAATTTTTTCTACTGTGGAGATTAAGTTGTAAATGTTTTTTAGAGAGTGGTTTTGGAAAATTGAGCTCACCCTTTGTTTTAATCTATAGGACATACAGCCCTTAAACTTTTATAAACTATAGATACAGGAAGTTATGTGCAGGACCTGCTTCTGGCTGACAGCATTTAAATGCCTTCAAGGAGCCCGTAAGGCAGCCTTTTTGAACAACACAGGGAATTCAAGAAAGGGTTGGATGATGCAGCTAATACTGTCCTGCGACTGTTAATGTGTGTAAAAGTCACGTCATCAGGAAATGATCACGTGAAAAATTCCTGCTACCTTCTCCTGTATTACTGTTCTGCAATCTGGTTTTTGAATGGGATGGCAGGAAGTGAAAAGAAACATATTTGTAAAATCACGTCTACTATTGTGGGCAGTAAATAATTTTATTTAAATGTCCTTCCTCAGGACTTCTTGTTCCCTGTTTATCTATAGTGTGTCCTTTCTCCAGGCACAGACATGCCTGAACTGAGATTGCAATGTCCTCTCTATTTACTATTTATGTATTTATTTTCTGTTAAAAAAAAAAAAAAATTGTTTTCAGACACTAAAATGCATTGAAGATTTTCCCTGGTTTATTTGGATATATTACATGGTTAAATGGGATAAAGTTTTGGAGCCATCAACACTTTAAGATTACCTCCTAATATTTAGGAAAAACGATTAACTATTTTCCTATCCTTTCTAATGAAGTTGAAGGTGTGAAAACTTGAATATCTATCAGAATATGGAAATAATCTGCTAGTTCTACAATGCTCTAGAGATTGATTTTCACTTCTTATTATGGATTTGCTGCACAATTTTGAGTCTATCGTCTACTTATGGACTCTGTTCCTGACTCTGAAATCAACCCCTAAGCCAAGCATAGCTCTTAACTGAAAAAAGTGCTATCAACCACAGCTGCATCACAAAGCACACAGCACAAGATCAGGGGTTGTAGCACTCTTCCCAAATCTTCTCTTAAATGAGTGACTGAGTGGCTGGAAAAGCTGCTGCTAGAGTGCATACATACAGTGTGTATATGCAGTTTCAAGCAAATTAATTCACTGTTCAAAACAGAAATCTTCTGCCTCTTCCAAGATAAAAGCAGGTGAGAATGTGCAATTGTTTGGGGAAATGATACTAAAATCCAATATAAGATTACAAATGTGATGCAATAACTTCCATGTTAAATGTTTATGTGAAATTACCTTGCTCTTGTTTTTTGAAGATTTTATAAGATTCAAGATTTCTAAATGAACAAAGGCTTAATTTGTTGGTTTAGTTGGGTTTTTCTCTTTGTTTTTTTAATAAACTGTTATTATGATTATTTTGTAGACAATTATTGCAAGTAGGCGTGTCTGCCTATTTTGGCAGAAAGTTCACTATGTTTCTGTGGCAGAATCACAGAACTGGCTAAATTGCTGAATTGTATTCTTGCTCTTTGATGTTTCTGATCTTTTCTTTCATCATCCTTTCTTGTAAATGAAGCCAGATAATATTTTTTTTTTGAGCTGTACAAACAGCTATATATTTGGCCAATTCTCATATTTACTATGTGGAACTCAACTGAGAGGCAGATACTAGCAACCCGTTGAACAAGGAGTAGCCAAATTCATAATTTATTTTATTGGTTTGGTTATCTTGCATTTCACTACATGGACTGATTTACTAACTATGAAAAGTTACATAATGACAGGAATTCATAACTTAAGTAAAAAAAACTTGATTTCACAGTCTATCTAAAATCCCTGTGAAATAAGAATGCCCAGTATTACACAAAGTGGTTGTGAAAGACTGTAAGGATTACATGCAAAGAAAATATATCAATTAAAACAAAATTAATCCTCAGGAAGCAGAGCCAGCTGCCAGTTCGGTCTGGGGAGCTGGGTGCTGGGAGGACACTGGGGCTGGTCACGCCCTCCCTGATCGCCACCATCCTGCAGAGCCTGAGCACAGGGGACAGAGCTAAGGGCCAGTAGCAGGTCCAGCAATATCCCTGACACTTTTAGAGAGCAATGAGCCAGGGCAGAGTCCATGCAGTGAGGACCCTTCAGGAAGAGACAGACATGGGACTGAAGACTGGCCCCACTACAGTGCTGCTGAAGTACTGACTAATGGCACCAGTTTGAAATAGAGCCTTGGACCATGATCAGGGCAGGGAGGACCCCTGGGGAGTCTAGGCAAGAACAGGAAGGGCCTCAGGATCCTTCCTAACATGGCTTTAGACATAAGAAAAAAAGAAAATAATATATATTTTTTTTTTTCACTGAAAAAGGGGAGCAAGCACATTCTGCAGTACATTTGAGGAAGCGATTTTCTTACTACAAAATTAAATGCAGCTTTTTCAGACGTATGTCTGATGTTCAGTCACCCATGTGTATGTTTCACTGATTCTTGGATCATTACAAAAATAATCCATTTGCCCTACCTTTGGCTAGGGGTACATTCCAGAGGGAGATTTAGTTTCCTCATGGTGGAAAAGAACTTTTCATTCTAAATTGAGCTCAGTTTGAAAATAGGTTTCCTTGGGCAAGTTAATGGAAATCTTTCTGAGGAAAAGTTCCTTTTCTGCCAAGGCAGAAGCTGTCCGAGTTTTGTCTGAACCCATAAGCAATTGAAAAGGTCATTTAAAGGGATGGATTAGGCTGCTGGTTTGGGTCATGGCTGCAGGTCTTTAACTGAGCTCAGCTTGCAATATGAGTTACAGTTTGGGCTGAATGTGGGGGAGAGACAAAATGTGAACATGCAGTTGAACAGGGAGAACCAAAGGAAGGGGTAAGCTGTGAGATGTTTTTCTGGGCCACGTTGCAGTCTGGGCCACATCTGTAGCTCCTTGGCAAAGACAGAATCAAAATATGTGCTAATGTCTAGGGTGTGCTCCAGTTTTATTTTGCTGTCAAGAAGCTGCTAAAGCAAAGGAAGGTGACAAAAAGACATCTTCTCCCCTGAATACTGCATCCTAGAAGAGAGGCCTCAGCTGAGACTAAACCCAAGGCCAAGATTAAAACTGCTAATGTGGTTAGAGACAAAAACTTAGACCTTCAGTGGGAGGTGGGTGTCAAAGAAGCAGACAAAGATAGTTACACTGAAGATAGGTTTCTTCCCAAAGGACTTTTTTAACTGGACCATGGCTGACACTCTTTGGCTCGTGATCAGTTTGAGGCCTAAGGAGAGATTCAGGCTTAGGGTTGAAAAAGACTGAAGATCCAGCTGATGTGTAACTGCAAAGGGAAAGTTAGCGCTACTGGGAGGCTTCTCTAATTTTCTCCATGTCATTTGTGAGGGTACATTCCTCAGACTCAAACAAGGCCAAAATCTTGTCATTTAGAGATAGATGAGTCTGAAAAAGAGACAAATCCTGGAACATCACTTGAAGGGCTCCAACACAGACCTATTATGTGGGTCTGCCAGAGGAAGAAGTGTACTGAGGGAAGAGTTCTCCCTTAAAATCTTTTTTTCTGGTGCAAAATTGAAGGTGCTTGGCTAAGGGTCATCTGAGTCCTATCTTTGAGAGTAAGGTTATGGGGGGTACAGGAGAGAGACAACCAGTAGAGTTTAAACTGGGATTGGAGCACTGAAGGGAAAAGGTAGATTGCAGAACAGAAAAAGGAATAAAGGTTCTCTTCTAGAAACTTTTTCATCTTGGTTGTGACAGGTATTTGGTCTAGATTTTGTTTTGGAAGTGTTACAAAGCCTTTTAATTGATTACATCATGTGTTTGTAAGTGTAATCTTACTTTCATCTATTCTTTAAATATATGAGATCCTTGAGTTTCCTTAATTCATGTTGGACGTGCTTTTCCTTAATTTAATCTTGGAGTCCTAAATAAATGAATAAAAATGCTGACAGCTGCTGTGGTAGTGGAATCTTGATGACTACCTACTTATTTTATTACCAATAGGAAAAACTTTGTCTGCCTTTGAAATGTATTTTAAAGTCCCTTTTCACTGCTGATGGTCTTAGAGATCTCGACACAGTAAGGCCCTCTGTATCTATGAATATATGTCTTAAAGAAATCTTTAGGACTGAAATACTGAGGTATACAATGGTATCAAAATTTTATAAAGAAAATTCCTTGAGGAAAGCAAGCAGATTTAGGTAATACAGGCTAATATTCTCAAAGCACCTTCTCTCTTGCAGAATATCTGTGCCATGGTGAAAGATCAGTTGTTATTTTATGTTACACAATTCATTGTAAATCAGTAGTCTGTCATGCTAGATGTAGATGAATTGATAATGTTTTCCTCTTTCTACTTAATATATGAACCCTCAATATTACATGCTTTTATAGAGCCACATTCAGAAGCTAAAGAGAATACAGACACTTAAACAACAGTGAAACAACATTCCTGTTTATTGTAACTGTACTGGCTAATCAGAAGACATAATGGTCTATATTACAAAGGAAATAATAGGATTATACAAACAATTCAGGATATTAGCCACCTCAGCTAAAATAACCCTTAGCAATAGATAATGTTTTGATTAGCAAAACATTTTCCTGCCTTTGTGTTGCTTTGACTCAAATGCATGACTAGGTCAACATCTTGTTAACTATCTCCACCTGCATCAAATCTGGAGTTATTTCCTTTAACAAGCGGGTTCATTACAGCAGGAAAAATAAAAGAGGATCAGGCACAGATATGAAGGTTAGTTGTACAAAAATGTCCAAAGTAAAAACTTTCCCAATGTTTAGATTTTCAGTAATATGAATGCTTACTGCACCATATTATCTCAGTATTATACAGGTAGGTTATCATCACTCTGTTGGACATTGCTTAACAGAGACCACCAAACTGAGCTGTTGCTGATAAAGAGAAAAGGCAGAATTCACCTTTAGGGCTTTTTGGTGCATTTTATACAATGTCACACAGCTTTTAAATCAAATGCAGGCACTGAAACCAGTACAACAAACCACTGAATCTGTATTTGTGAATTTGAATCAGTACACAAGAAGCCCTTGTTCTTAAATGCATGTGCATCATGAGTACACAATGTCCTTAACAACAGCAAATAATGATCAATCAGTTTTGTGATTGAAACTCTACTGGATTAAAGATGAATCTACTGACTAATTTAATTATTTTTTCCCCATAAAATTAAGAACAACCAATCTATTCCTCCTGTCCTGTGACACGTAGTTTAGCCTGCCTCTAGACTACCTGATACCCTGAGTATGTTTAATTGCTATGTGCAGTGTAATTCATACACTTTTAAAAACAGGCTTCTGGCACTGCATCCACACTTCTTTTTTTTTTGTTTGTTTTCTTTTCTCCTTTTTTTTTTCTGGAAAATACTATTCTGGATGTTAGGCAAAGACCTTCAATCTCAGTAAGACAGAACAAATAGTAGAACTTTTAGAACCCTAAACAGATCCCGGTGGCCATAAAGCTGTTTCTTTATTTCATTCCAATGCCAACACAGTTTGGTTTTAGGAGACACGGTGGAGCATGAGGTGAATGTAAATGTATTCTTTGCGGTGAAACCACCCTTCACCTAGCCGTAAGAAGAAATCTGTCACTTGTTGATTCAGGCATCACTGATACATGAACTGCTCTTATGTGTGAGGGAGTTGGCTGGCACTCTGCCAGCAAGTGCTAGGTTTGTTCATGTTTGTGTATCTGCCTTGACTTCAAAGTGTGAGCAGTGCAAAACAGAGCACTTCATGAATTTATGTAATTTTTCCCTTCGTGTCGCATGATTAGCACTCCTACACATTCCCTGTAGCTGCACTTTGGGAATCACAAATATTTTTATAGTGTATCCTCAGAACTAAGCATATATAATTGTATAATAAGCATTAGAGAGAGGCTTACATATAAAAAAACAGACAACATCAGATGAATTTGAAATTTTGCTTCATTTCAATCTATTAGTCACTCATTAACTGAGTGAGGAATATAAATAAAGGATTAATATTGCTAGGATTAATAACTGGGTATTTGTAAAAAGATGACACTTAATATGTCCTGGTTCCTTAAAGTAGCTGTTTGAGTAATGTGGTTTCCTGCTTGTAGTTGTTTCCAAATGTTCTGTACAAAGAGCAGAGATTTTGTGAATCTGTGGAGCTTTTGAATCATGGCAAGAAGAATATGTGGTTTTGATGCAGTGATTACCTGTGATATATTTATAAAAAATCATGGGTGTAATTTTATTAGAAGTGCAGAATGTAAAGTAACTTCCAAGAGATCTAGTCTTCCAGTAACTTAGAGGTTTCCTATGGAAAAGGAGACAAGAGCATACAGAAAGGACTCAGTTTGAACTGATGATAATGATTCATTTTACCTCCCTGTAAATGGGGCAGTAATTATAAAACCCTTTGGCAACCTGAAGTAACCAAGAAAAAATTAAGTAAATCATTGTTACAGTGTACTCAGAGGTCATGAGGAGCTTTAAACATACAAGTGATGCAGGCTCAGACCTTTAACATTTAAAATCTACACCTGTCAAATGGAGAAATTCCTTCGTTTTGGATTAATTTTAAAGCAAGTTCTTCATTTCTCACTCTTTAAAGGATGTATTTTAACATGTGTTCCAGTGAGATATATGAAATCTCACATATTTATTTTAAGCCTAACTTATTTAAATTGCTTCAGCTACTCCTGTAAATAGAAACTGCCTTCTTTAGACTAAAACCTTTATGTAAATTTTAGAAAAGCAAGGAAGGTTATAGGAAAGAGAAGGGGTATGTCTTTTATATATCCACATTGAATTAACTCATTAAATTTCATTTTCTTTTCAATTTTTATCCTGTCTTCCTAAAAACAGTATTTCCTGTGGTGTGTTTTTTTAGTGTTTATATTTGTTTGGGTTGTTTTTGTTTTCCCTTGATAGAACATGCAAGTAGACCGTACTTTGCAGCCATGAACAGGATTTATGATGTTCTGTGAAGATCAGTTCCTCAAAAATGAGTGCAGGAGAGACAGGATTTTTTTTTTCAAGTGTAAGAAGAGGATAATGGTATGCTTCCAAACTACTACTTCTATGGAAAAGCATAAAAAACTACTCAAGAGATGCATGAGGATTACAGTTACAGCTGTTGCAATCGGAATGTTACAAAAATTTTGTGCACAAAATTATTATTTACCTCAGTCAAGCCACATGAGTAAAACAGAGTAGTTTGATATTAAGGGAAACTTAAAACTGTTAACTAGTATACAATATTATAAAGATGACAAGACATTATAGCAACCATTCTCAAAAAGTGGATGCTTAGGGGCAAGTCAGAGACAGAGCAAGCAGGCAATGATTTCCAATAGTCTCCCAGTTTTCAACAGTTGCCTACACAGTGAACCCTTGAGTTAGAGATTTAGTAGTTACAAAAGATTAATTCTTCTCATGTGAACTTTTACAATGATCCCTTGAAGAAAAATAATCAGCCTCTACAAAGTTCTTTAAAAAAGGAGTCACCTAGACCATATTTAAGATCATCATCATTTTATAAGGAGTCCTCATCTTCCTTTTTTACTATTTAAACTGATTTCTTAGGTTTAAGATGAGTTCATAAATGAACCTGGAGTCTTTCTAGGGGGAAAAACCAGAATCAAATTATAAACATAAATGAAACCAATATCCTCAAAGGCAATATATAGACCCCCCTCTCCATTACCTCACATGGATAGCAGACACCTTGGCTTGTGGTTAACAATGGCAATATCAGTATGGAGCTGTTTCTCATGACTTCAAGCTGCTGTTATGTGAAAAAGGAAATTTAAAGATCCAGGTAAATATAACTCAGACACAGGGTGCTAAATGCTGACATCTAACCAAATGACTACTGAGTGTCTCTTCATCAGGTGTGTCACTTAACTTATCCAGTAATCAGTGAGACTTAGGATTCTTAGAAGGACTAAACCTCTTATATATACACATAAATATAAGAAGGTAAGATTTTCATGCTTTCAAAATCACTTACTATACCTCCATTGCCTTTAGAGGGAAGTTAAAAGATTGCTTTACTGGTGACTCAAATGTACCTGGGCAAGAAAGGTGTTTAAATTAAGATAACTGATTTAACCCTCTCAGTTTTTTTTTTAGACTCAATGGCTGTGAAAGAGAGAGAAGGATCTCAACTCTTCAGAGCTGAGCTATCAGTGGTGCTATTAGTGAATGATTCTTATATCTTACATTAAAAATTTTAAAAATTATTTTGATGATTAAAAATAGAAGGATCTGCAGTCCTTTTATTGTTAGGAGGAGCAGAAATTTCTTACTTCTGTAAAATATTGCTCTGGATCAGGTGGTGATGGAAGGTTTGTAACAAGTTAGTTCCTTTGACACTGTCTGTCTATGCAATTCTCATAACCAATTTTTATTTGTCACTGAAGAATGGGGTGCTAAAAATGTATAATTAATATGTGTTTTGTGTTTTCTGACAATATAATTTATGCCATTGATATTCACTGGATTTTATAGGCAAGTGAAATCTTCAAAGCTTCTTTTTAAAACTGCATTTCCAAATAGTTTGTGGAGGTTCTGGATTTTAAAGAGATGATTCCCTCATTTATTGATTAGATATGTTTTTAATGTCTATACTTTTCCCTTTCCATGTGAACATAATTAAAATATGGCTCAGGGCATTTTTTTTTCAGAAATTCAAAAAATTTCACCTTTAGTCAGAGGCCAAGTGTAACAAATCATGGCTATTTATACCCAGTTTATGGGGTCATCAGTAGGGATCAGTTGTAGGTAAATTTCAGTCTCTACTGCTGGAATTAAAGGAGCACTTAGTTTAATCATTCCAGGCCAAAAAAGAACGATGGAACTGACTCTACACTTGTGTGCTGTGGTTCATTATAAAATAGCTTTCAGAGCTTGAGTGTCAATATACCAGACACTTGAGACTAACATTTCTGATGCAAGATGTATAATGACTCATATAAATGATGGACTGGTACTTGTGATAATGTCTCTCTAATGGCACACACTGATGAGATTAACACCTATTCTTAAAACTGATTGCACACTGCATAGCCAAATATGCATTTCTTTTTCCTCTGAGGGAAGGAAAAAGAGGAAAAGAAAAATCAAATGATATGAGCATTCTCATAAGAACCTATGGGTCTTGAGAAGAATAGATTCCTTGGTTAAAATAATAAAAAACACACACGTACTCCAGTATAATGCAGCAGGCAGAGTAGCTGCCTGGAAAATCACAGATAATTCTTCACAGCTGTGATGACCAAATCAAACCCACAGTTTAAGTGTTGCGGTAACTTTCCAAGCAATCACTCTGCTTGACCATCAGCCAGACATGCAGTTCTACATAGTGAAATTATTCCATCAGGAAGAATAGGCGGATCTCCCTTCAACAGCCAATCCATGAGAGATGTCATCTGAGATACAAAGGATCCTTGTTCAGCTCCCTGCTCAGGGTTAATATAAAGAAAGAAGACATGTTGCCCACACACCAGCCAAATGCCCTTTGCTATGGGTCATTTTTATGTGAATAAGAGCAGTATGACTCTAATGGCTTTGCATTTCATGCTGTCAAGGTTTTACCTCAATGCAGACTAAAACCAAATCTTAATTTTTAAAAATTTTCCATCCATGAAAATTAATTTCCTACTTTTCTAGAGATTTTGTTGTTGTTGTTGTTGTTGTTGTTGTTGTTGTTGTTGTTGTTTTTGTGTTGTTGGGGTTTTTTTTTCCCTTGGGCAATAACAATGAGGGTGATGATTCCCAGTTAAGTCTGCATCAAAACTAGAATAAAATACCTGGTAATGCGGTATCCAGGAGAGTCTAACAGTAAGCATGGCATCAGACGTGAGAACTGGAGATGTGAGGCATGAGGACTAAAATCTATCCTAGCAATTAGTTGTTAAATTCATTTCCAGTAGTGAATACAAATCAAAATTAAGATTATTCCTATAAGAGATTGTAGTTCACTGCCATTCATAAATATTTGTTAAAAGACTGTAAATGAGGTAGCTGAGTTAAAAGTCTGAATGAGGTAGAATTCAGAAGGTAGTAAATATGAATGATGAGTTCTGTGCCACTGTTATCCCCTTAAAATACAGGAGTTTAACTGTTATATTAAAGAAAAAAATAAAATGGCCATAGAGTAGTGGAGTGGATAGGAAAAGACATCAAAAAAGGGTATTAGAAAGAATTTGATTGCATTCTAGAAACAAGAACCTCATACTTCTGAGTTGGGCAAGAAATACTGGGTGCAGATTTGAGGTTGAATCTAAATGACATTCCTCAACTTGAATCATGCTGTGGCATCTTATGACTAGCTTCTAACTTATTTAATTAGTTAATGGTAAAGATATGTCCTGTGATATGACCAGGAGGTGGAAACCCCACTTTTCTTTCTTTGAAAATGGGACTTTTTGACCATCTTCTAATAAAAATTACTCTCAGAGGGGACTTCATATCATTCTGCCAGTCAGTTTGAGGATGAGTCCTTCAGTGAACACTTTTAATTTTGGGCTCCACTGACCACCTTCAGTTGAGTTTGGGAGTAAGAAAAAAAAGGAACATTGTTCCTTTTGGGTCAATTTTCAAGTGACTGTTTTTTAAAACTCCTGTTTTTAAAGGAGTTTCGAAGACAGAAGGCTGTCACTACTGAGTAAAGTGGCCTAATGTTCTTTCAAAATGAAAACTAAATGCAGGATTTATAAGAACCAGGAATTAGCATTGCAAGAGTTGCTTTAGTGTTGCTGTTTGTCTGGAGGTTGATTCTGCAAGTTTGAAATTAGTAGAATTTCTTTCATTGAACTAAATGGAAGTGAATTAGACTCTCAGAGATTCTCAGATCCCCACAGAATGTCTGTTCTTCAGAAAAGTCAGATATCACAGCAGCCAAAACCTCAATTGCAAATTTAATATCCACTGCATTTAAGGAAAAAAAGATCAAACCTTACAGCATAGAACTTCATCTAAAGATAAGCATATCATGCAGTTCTCAACATCATCAGTATTCAAGCAGCTCACTTCAGATCATGTATCCACATTAAATAAGTGACTATCTTAAACCTAAAAGAAGTTGCATTAAAGTGTCATAGCAACCTAACAATAGTACAACTCCTTGGGAATAAGGTATCAGATTTAAAAACCCAAAAACCTATACTAGTTTTAGTATATTAAAACTGTAACTCCATTAAAGAATGAAATATTGTGACCTGTATTTTGGAAGATACAGAAAAGTCTCTGGAAGGACACTTGGAACAACAGAATAATAACTAAAAAATTGCATCTAGAAGGAATTGTTTTCCTCTGAAACTGCCTGTAGCTTTTGAGAGAATGGTACTTTTAGTCTGCCCTTTGAAGACTACATACATCAGTAGAAAGCTGATATTTAGGGCAATATGCTACATTTTAGTCTGTTGATTTTGATAAGATGATGAAAAGCATCTGTACAGTCTTCTTCAGTACAGAGAGCTGGACAGCTCAGATGTATACAATTAAAAAAAAATTGATTTGCATGCACATGCAGGAATAGTTAAATAATGTAAAAAACCTATGAATGGCCTTTGAGTGTTGGTATGTGCAGTACTGAAGGGAGCCAATTTAAGAAATAGAAATTCAGTTTCACTTAGTTTTCCCTAAAAGAAGTGATTCAGGTTCACACTTTTCTGTATATTTAAAATTACAACAGATTACAGATCATTAGGTGTTTGAATGACACACATACATTCAGGCTTGAATCAGAACAACTTAATGCCAGATGAAAAAATGTGGCCACTGATGACTGAACCCTATGTTTTTGTATTGTATGAGACCAATCTATGATGGAAAATTGAATTTGTTGCAAAAAATATAGATTAATCATTAATTAATCACAATCAATTTTTTAATCTCAACATTTTTAGGTCATGATACAGATAATTTAAGTAACTGTAGATCTCAAATATCAAATAGTAAAGAAAGCTATATATTTTAGTGAGGCATATTGTAAAGAAAATTTGTACAAAAATGTTAATTTAGATTGTTAAATTAGATTGTCAATCTCATTTATTTTTGCAGT
Source organism: Polioptila caerulea (assembly GCA_013397295.1). NCBI lineage: Eukaryota > Metazoa > Chordata > Aves > Passeriformes > Certhiidae > Polioptila > Polioptila caerulea. The sequence goes on from VYXF01008029.1 coordinate 278,172, forward strand.
GTAATGTGGTCTGCATGAAAGGCAACTTAATCTGTTCTTTGGAAATTACTAATGTCTCTCTATTTAGACAGAGAAACATTACTAATTCTGCTCTGTTTATTACAGAGTTGGCCCTAAGCCGTTCAAATGGCCTGGTTTTTAAGCTTCAGCTAGCCTCAGGTGAAAGTATGTGTAAAAAAAAATAGAATTTAAATTCTTTTCAAACATTACTCTATATGGATCCTTTTCAGGCCTCATGCAACTACTGTGTCTGATTACAGAATTTATTAAAAGGAAAAAGTAGATTATGGCCTTATAAAGTGTAAGAGATGTTTTTCTTCCAAATATTTTAAACACATGTACTTAATTTATGTAGAGATATATAGACACAGATGTATACACAGATATAGGTAAATTTATATGTATATGTGCATACACATACATACATGCCTTCCCCAGGTAAGCATTTTTTTTGATAATGTAGTGTATTTCATATTACAGCAATATTTTTTTTATATATGCATATAAATATATAGCATTTGCTTGCACAAAATCAATACCAACAGCATAAGCAAAACCTGATGTTATAAATACACTTTCGCAATCTACACATAAGTAACAGGGTACAGTTAAATCTATACTATAGACTTACCCAGCACACTCACATGGAGAATTTGTTCAGAAAAAGAGATGGAAATGGAGAAGTAGACATGGTCTCTGTGAAGAGGCCATCCATATTATTAAAAAATTTAGGGCAATTGTATTTAAAAAAAAGAATTTCCTGTGGTTTTTTTTTTTTTTTTCTTTTTGCAGTGAAGCATATGTTTGAATGTTTGACACTGACCATATTGTATCTTGGTTGCAATGTAATTTAGTTTTCCTTAGTTTAAAATAGCTCTGCAACAAGATGTTCCTTTTTTTAGTGCATTTGTTTTGTTTATACTAAACTGAAAGAGAAGGGCAAAATTTAAAACTATAAAAAAATACTTTAAGCAAAGACACCACAGGGCATCTTTTTTATGGAAAATTATTGAGAATTACCTATGAGAAGAAACCACAGAGACAAAAAACATTATATTTTTTCAACTGGAAATTTAAGGATAGCAATCAGATTAGAGGGCAAAGTGCTGTATTCAATCACACTATCAGAGTTACTATTTTTGTACTAAAGGAAACAGTAGTTTATTTGCCTATAAAGCCTACAAATACTCTGCCTTTGATTACCATAAATACTAATTTTGTGTGTGCCCTGAAAGAAAGTATTCTTCCGTACCTGGAAAATCATAACTCCCATCAAAATTAATGCAGATTTTCACATGCTTAAGGACAGGTGGAAGCCAGCAAGACCCAAATCAAGTGGATTGCCTGAGGGTTTTTATTACTTAGAAAAGTATGGAAAGTAATATAATTGCAGTCAGAACCAAAAATAAGGTCTCTCCATACGTGTTGCCAATAATAAGATTGTTAAAGTTAACCACTGATTAACACATCTGTGAGGAGTTACCAAGTTCTGGGACCGGTCCCAGGGATGAAAAGTTATTTCTGCTGACTCACCTCCATAGTCAGACTAGGAAGGTTGTACTAAACTTACTAGAATGAATCTTAACCTGCTTTGAAATCTTAGATCTGTTCCTTAAGAATTTATAAGTTTTACTTCAAAAAGTCCCTGGCAACATATTTTTAAAGCTGACTAGAGATATTTTATTGGTATTGAAAAATTAAATTAAATATGATAACTGAATTAAATCTTTAGCTCTTCTTATAATAATCAGACATCAAAATTAACATTATTAAAAAGAGACATAAACCAATCTGTGTTAGGAACAAACCTATAGGCATCTTAACTTGTATCATTACAAATGTCTTTAGTGTAAATAATTTCTTGAAATATCTTTATAATTGAAGAGCAAATAGGATCCAAGATCAGGGGGAATTCCAGAAGAAATTTCAACACAGCTGTTAGGAAAGACACTTGCTTTAGGAGAAAATAGAGAAATCTGGGGGAAGGGAGAAGTCTGAACACAATGTTCTTCACTGAATGACCAAGGAGTTCAAGAAATTTCAAAGAAGTGAAATTCCTATAAATTAAATTTTATACATAGAATAAAGTATAAGCATAGAGGTATATTCTGCTGTATAAATCTGAAGAGGAGTATGTAGACTGAAGAACATAGGAATAATGAAAATATGATAAATCCAAATAATAAACATATAAACATAAGTAGTTCTAACTAGTGTAATTTGTAAATCAAAGCCTGAAACAGTGTGATATTTGTAAAATAGATAAATAAAATTATGAATATAATGATTAGCTGTTGGGGAATTTATCTGGTTGAAATAAGATAGGATACTCTGTGGGTAGGAAACAAAGCTCTATATTGTCACATCACATTCCTAATTTGTTGTTCTCAGCTGGAACCGGCTGATACTGTTTGACCTCCTGGCAATACTATCTAGTGACACGGCCAGTAACCTTATTTTGTCACACATTCAGTCTTCTGTCTGGCAGGTGAACTTATTCTTGAACAGAAATCATTGTTCAGCATCATGTTGCTTTTGTCAAAAACTTTCAGGACATTCAGGTTAACTGCTTTATTCAAATGTAAAAATATCATGTATATGCAACTAACACAGCTAGGAAATGACAGGCTTTTCCCAGCCCCTGACCTATTGATTTGAATTAAGCAGCTGGGGGTGATTAATGTTAACTGAGTAGTAAGGAAAATAAGAAAAAAAAAAAAAATCCCAGGAGATTCCATGGTGAGTTTCTTCATATGATGAACTTGCTTTTCAGCTCACCCACACAAAACTTCAGAATCTTTAAGTTGAAAGTTACTACATTGCCATGGGGGGGAAAAGTGAAGTATGTTGACAGAAAAAAATGTGTTTATTTTGGCTCTACAAGTTCTCTGATGTTCTGAAGGTAAGGGCACGAAGGAGAACTACACTGAGCTAGCACAAAGGAACAAACAACTGGTGGAATGCCATTCTTCCCTCTGGTGTGAATTTTTTCAGAGGTACTTGACTAGGCCTCTGTTTAGAAATTTTTTAATTAGTTCAAACTTGTTTGGCATTATGAATGGCTCTTGAGAACTATTTCTTGAATGTATGTATTTATTAATAATTTTACAAGTGTTCTCTGTGGGGAAAGTATTTATTTGTTTAGTGCAACTTCATGAATGTAAGTGTAGGATAAGAAATCTGGGAAATAAAAAAAAAGAAATTGGGTGGGTTTTTTTACATTACAAGGAAGAGGTTGGTAGAAGAAAAATAAATATGTGAGTCTCCAAACATAACAGCTGAGGCCAAGATAAATTTCTCCTACTTGTCTGTTCTGTTTCTAAATACCATGGCTGTGCATTGGAAGGGTTAGCAATTAAAAATCATGGAGTGGTTTGCATTGAAAGGGACCTTAATGTCATCTAGTTCAAATGCCAAGGGCAGTGAAAAAGAATCTAAAGGTCTAATCCAGCATTCAGGTATAGCACCAATATTTGTGGCCCTTGAAGGGATATTGAGTCCATGGGGCTGAAAGTCACTATTTAATTTCTGAAGGATATTGTAAAACTGGAGTTTAATGGCTATTGTGCATCTCATGTTTTCCCTAGGCTTCTGAGGCTTAACAGCACAAATTAAATTTCACACCAGCCATCCCAAGAAGCCAGCATAATGTTTGGATTTAAATATCAAGCTCTGTTTTCAAGAACAGCTAAATATTAACAGGAGTGTACTAGCACTTCTGTATCTGCACTAGGGAAACTATTTCCACAAAGTGAAAACACAGCAACTTTGTGCATGCTCTCTGAGAAGAAAATTATTCAGAGTGTCTGACTCTGCAAATACTACATGAGCTGGTTAAAAAAGTGGAAAAAAAGGGCATAATAATTTATTTTGCAATGTTGATACTTCCCATATGTAAGTAGTATTGCAGAATTGCACTTCTGTAAAAAGGCAATGAGAGAACCCTGTAAACATGTACCTGACAGAAATATGGAACTAGGAGTTTATAAAGGCAAAATAAAGTTTTAGAAATGATGGCTAGATACTGGAGAGTGAGATTTGCATGAATGAATGTTTCCTCTCACTTCAAATATTTTTATATACCACTGACAGTCACCCTCTTTCCTAAATATCCAGTGGTTAATTTCTATGGTTAAAGTTACTGGAGCAGGTCATGCACATAATCACTGAAATACCAGGAGTGCTGGAAAGCTCAGTGCCTTTTGAAATGCTCTAAATTATGATTCTTCTATATCAATTACCTGGGGAGAGGGCAGCTGACTTAGGATTTGGGCTCTGAACAAATTTTAACTCTTACTAAACATAATCAGGAATAATGCCAGGGTTTTTTTTTTACCAAAGAGTGATACTTATCTGATTATTCATAAAATTTGGATGATCTTCTTGTGAGGAAATTTTATTTCCCATTTTTATTCTGTGGGAGACCACCCTAGGTAATTCCTTATTCATATATCTCTTATTTGCTGGTTTATGTTATTCTGTGTTCAGGACACGACTTACTGCACATTCTCATCTCAGGAATCCAAACGTCCTTGCACTCTCCCTCATGGTCACTCAACTCAGGATTGTGATCCCCTTCCAGTGACAGAGCGGTGAAAGTGTAAATACTCCAAAGATGGGTATTGTGACCCTGAGGGATCACTGGCTCTAGGTAGAAAAGCATAATCCACTCTTCTGAAGTTCAGGCCATTCTTTCTATACTTGGATCTCCAAGGGAAATACACAGAAAAGTGAGAATTACATCCCAGAACAGAATTCTGAATTTTGCACCTGTCTGTAGTTGCTTCTCAGAACCAAAGTATTGGGCCAAAATCCTGACTGTATCATTCTGTGAAGAATCAAAACTAGAATTTAGAACAGTTTTCCTTCAAGACATATATTTTACAGCAGGGCAGCAATTTCATCATTTTGGAGGAGATCTTTTTGCCAGCTCTCCTTATAAGAGTTGCTACTGAACTAAAAAAATTTCCTCATCTGGGAGGGACTTGTGCTCTAAGGATTCAAAAGTGAAAAATGCACTGAAACAAATAATAGATATGAGTTTTTACATTTAGATCCAGGTCCAGACACTAACATGTAAAATTATGGGCTTTCAGATGTGGCCTCAAAAAATACCCTGTTGGGAAAGATAAACTGTCTGGGAACCAGCTTCAAATTTCAAACACCACCTCCTCATTACATCTATATTTTTAATTTTCTTTAACCAGAATGGAAGGAATAGAGTGCACATATTAATAAGTAGCAAATTTGTGCATGTTATGGCAACCATCTGTGTAGGGAAGGGCTTTTAGGCTTTTTTAATGAGGTTTAATAACCAACAGAGTCACGTACACCTCCATTGCTAAGTCGACGTATTTAAGAGATGTTTGAGGCCAACAGCAGCTGCTGCAATGATGACAAAATACACACATATATACACACACATATATAAAATTCTGAAATCCACAATTGCTTCATTAACGTTATTGAAGGCATAAAATAGGTTTTAATTGTATGGCTGATTTCCCACAGCAATTTAATGGGGAAAGAATTTGGCAGAAATCAAAAGCTATAAAATTCACGTTGTTTGTTCGTGAAACTAGGAGTGAGCTAAATCCTTCAGCTATTACTCAGGAAAAAATCCCACTGAAGTGCATTGAAGTGAACTTTAGTTTCCCCTGAGGACTAAGGTTTGCAGCATTTTTCTGAAAACAAACAGTAACGTTGAACCTTAGGGAAACTGTCATGATTAGGGGGCCCTAAGGCAAGGACACTGTTACTCTAAATTTAAAACATTTTTCTCTTTTATTTTTTTTTTCCCTCCCTGTCATTCTCAACAGTATGACAGATGCAGCAATCTAGGGAAACAGCTCGAGATTGCATGGACATTTATTTTGATTAACAACACAGAAACAGTTGATTTCTGTAGGTGCTTCATTTTAAAATTTTTTCTGTTGGAAATATCAAACGTTTGTCTGAAATGAACAACTAAATAGCTGATAGCATGGTATCTGTTCCTATTTTAGCCTTCCAAAGCCAGAGGCACTCGAACACCCATGTAGGATCCTAGGTGCTCATGGAGACTGGGAAGCTGGAAAGACCTAAGCCATATAAGATCAATTGCTCCTGGCACTTAAAAGGCTAGTAAAAACAGGTTATAATGTTTACATGACTTTTTATGGGTCAGAGTTTATTATAGCTCCTTTCTATGGCCTACAGCAGTGGAGCATTTTACAAGGCTTTTGCTGTGCTTGACAGATATGTTTCAGTGACTTTGCCAAGGCAGGCTATTTCAGCTGAGCCCCTAACATTTAAAGATTTCCAAAATTCTCTTTGCAGTGAAAGATACTTGGAAATTGGACAATATGAAACCAAATTGGATTGGACACAATTCATGACAATAAATAAACCCTGTGACTACTAATCATAAGAATGTTTATACATGTCAAAAGACATTATATGCTGTACTCAAAATGCTGTATTGAAGCACATGGTGAGGGCTACAAAGTTAAGCTATCAAAAATCAGGGAATGCTAGAATTAAGCTTGCTTTCTTAATCCCTTTCATTCCTTAAAAAAAGAAAAAAACAAAACCAGTCTTGCACAATATTGTCTTTCTCACTTCTATGAGTTCTTTTCTTCAAGAGCTTATGCTCTTTTCTTAGTTCTGTTATTGACCCATGCCTCATCTGTTGCACACTACTCAAGCTATTCTCAGCACTGATCTATTGATTATCTCACAGAGCCTTCTATGGTACTTGTAGGTGTAACATCTGAACATATTACAGTAGCCCACAAACAGTCATGGTGGAGACAAATTTTCCAGAATAGTGTGGTGCAAGACAAAGACCAAAAGAAAGCAAGCATTATGATGGGAGTAAGAAATTTAATCTCTTAAGAACAGAAACTTGAAATAGCAATTTTACTAGTGCCATGGTTGTTTAGTGGTTAAATAATGAACCTAGTAGTTTATAAATGGTCCGAGGTCCTCATCTTACCTTCCGGTGGGAATCTGGGAGAAGTCTGTGAGAAACAGAAAAGGAAATAAATTGTTTTAAGGGAAGAAGTGTTTCCTGGACACTTTTTATTTTTTGTTAGTCTAATATTGCATCTTTTTACATAAATATATGTTATCTGCAGTATAGTGTAATGAAACAGTTGGTAGAGTGCTAATGAGACATTGAAGCATAATTCAAGGTAATAAGCCTGGCATGTAAGATAGAGTCAGGATCTCTATGTTGTTCTGCCTAGTCTCTGTGTCCTTTTACCTCTCTTTCCTAGACAGTATTTTTCCCCAAAATTGAATTACTTCTTCTAGCCTGAAAATACAACTTCCTGAACTGATACTTGTTGTTATACCATGGAAACTGGAGATTAAGGAAGTGATTTTTTTCATATATTTACAGTTCATCTTTCAGTCTCTGGTTATAAACTGCTTAATATGACTTGGCCAGTGGAAAAGCAGAGGATGATTTTGTTCCTCTGTAACAGATGGGAAATTTTAGCAGTTTTGATTGACTGAGAACTACTGTAGTTTGTAACTATCCTTATATATTTATTCACAAACTTCAGTATTTCAGCACCCATTTTTAGCAAATTTCAAATAAAAATGGGTAGGGCCTTCTAAAAATATTGGTGACAAAGGAGTCACTAGACAAAGTAAACTCATAGCCTATTTAAACACCAGTTTTAACCTGAAATATGTTGCTTCCTCACCCTCAGTGTTAACAATTCTTTCTTTGTGAAATTTCAAGTGGAAGTTCTGATAACACATATTGCTTGTAGCCAGAAAGCTGACTTTCATTAAAAACAAACTGCCACACCATAGCATACAGTAGCATTTTACTGAGTTTGAAGTATCTGGCTTGTTAACTCTATTTAAGCAGCTGCTATCTCACTTCAGTCTGATCACAGGACTGTTTGAAATGAAAATAAAACCTGCTTTGTTTACAGACTTCTTTTAACTACTATGGATCAAGAAATGTTTGTTCTTTCTGACAGCTTTTACAGGCTTTTGTTATATTTTATTCTCACTGTGATAGATGCTGGTAATTTTCTACTGGGTTTTTCTAAGTCTTTTTTCTACCAGCCACACCACAGGGAGCTTATCAGGAAAGACTGATCTTTCTTAATCTACTACCCCATACCATGTGCCCTTTGGAGCAGGTATGCTTTCATATCACAGTGTTCAGTGTCATATATCGTTTAATAAACAGTTTCTTTATAGTTTGTGTGGGTTTTTTTCCTTTTCCTTCTACTTCAAAGTAAAATAAATCTTCTTTGCATATGTTTAGACAATTACATTTTCTGTTACTGATGATGCCAGCAATACTGGTATCACCTCAAAGACTAATTTTAACTGGCCAAAGAATCTTTTTTGCCAACTGTGACATTTTCTCAGACATGATGTCATCTTTTAAAATTTCTGGTGTTGAATAAAGAAAATATGAACTATATTGACATTATGCTGAAGATTAATTAGGTTCCATTTCTTAATTTTAGGATTTTTATTTAGTTTTAATGTGACATTTTAGATAAAATTTACTGAAATAACTACCCATAAGAATATATTAGTGAATCTAAGATTTAAATAAGGATGTAATACAAACAAAGACGATAAATTCATTGCATCCTAATTTTTATTTTAAAATACTGTTTTTTTCTGCTTTATTAAAAGGACAGAAATCACATAAACAGTGATTTTTAGGTGAAATCTCATAACTGTCTAACAAAACAGTGGCTTTTTTATGGTAAAAATTACATTTCCTTAAAGCTGTCTATTCCTGCTGTTTTAAGACCAAGGCCTAATATGAGCTTTGAGATGAAGCAATAAAATAGTGAACAAATTATTACAATTGATTAACAATAACCATCTTTACACAACCTGTATCTTCTATTCTTTTACTTCTTAAGACTACTATTATTTCCTGGGAAAATATTAATAGAAACATGCAAATATGTCTAATAATAAATTTCTCCAAAGGCAAGAGTTGAACCCTTAAATCACACATAAATCTCTAATTTTAGCATGAATATAAGGGGCATTTTCTTCCAGCATGGAGAATATCACATCAACTTTAAATATATAATAAAAATAATGGAATGCATGTCAGACTGTGTGTAGAATGAGTCAGTTGCTAATAGTTTACTGTGAAAATACTAGGTATAGATTCAAAATACCTAGATTTTCAATAATATTTTCAATTAATATCAGCCTTTAGTACATTGTGGAAACTATACAATATATATAATGTGCTAATAGAAGAAAATTATCTGCTAATTATCTTTATAGTTATTGTAGTTATTATACAGTAATTAGTATGACTTCAATTGTAGCTCCATAATGTGGGGTTGTACCAACAATTTATAGATAGCCAGCACTTTTAGAAGAAAAATGATGAGGTTTTTGCCACGTCTTATGTATTTCTGAAGAAACTTCAGCAAGATCATATGCAATCAGATGATCTGAATATTTTTGTACTACACTGAATAAGGGAAAAAAATCTTAGAATACCTCCTGTTCTTCTGAAGATTTTGCAGGTTTGTCTGCTTGTTCTGAAAATGTATCTGTATGTAGCCGCACTCTGGGATAAACAATCTTCCTGCATTTGAAAATAAACTGACCCAAGTTTAGTGCTAGAATTTTAGTTCCAATTCTGTTGCGACTCCTTCAGCCTGCAGCTACTAAATAATTTCATAGCTCACATTTTAAATTGATAATACTTTTATCGGAGGCAAAATATTGTGAACCAGTATGGTGGATGTGGAAAGATGACTTGTAAAATCAGAAGAAACTGAGGAGTTATACTAACAGAGATTATAGTGGTATGGAAATGATAGGGTAAAGTATAGTTGTTGCTCCCTGGATAGAATGCAGTTGGCAGCCCCAAAACAGTTCCACTATGATTCCCCATATCCACAATCTGCAACCACAGCACTTGCTAAAGAGGATGGAAGGGAGGGTGGAGCAGAGTGGGGTCACCTCAGCCAGCCTCTGTTGAAATCCTTGCTGGGAGGGGAACTCAGTGGTATTTTGCAGCTAAGAAACATGCTCAGTTCAGCCTATTTTCAATATGGGGTTTTCTAACTTATGAGGTCAACTATTAAGTGATGTTTCAGGAGATAAAAAGCCAATTAAAAAAGTAATCAAACAAAAAAACAAACAAATAAATAAAAGGGACTCAGTGCTATGATTTACGACAAAACCTTTTTACAGTTCAGTGTGACCTTCCTCTCACCTACATGCAATTCAGAATCCCCCTTGATTCAAGAACAGAAGGCAGTTGGATTCTTCTCTCAGAAAAAGGTTAAACTGTAATCACCATATTGGACATAAGGATTGATTCTAGGATTAGCAACATTAGAGGAAGTTTTGCCTGAAAAAACTTTAGGCACCAACAGAGTGAATTTCAGGGACATGAATGTATTTTTAGATGGTACTGAAAATTTAAATTTCAAGTCTACTGAGTTTGATGAATCTAAGAGGCGTCATATATGCCAGCTGACACAGTGGATGCTCTTGGCTTCAATTAAAGGATAATATTCATAGTTAAGAATTCTATATGCAGAAATAAATGGATTTTTTAAGTAATTAAATGACACAGTGAAATCAGGTATAAGACAGCAGCAAAACCATTTGGAGAAAACAGTATAATATGTAGTCAACAATGGCTCAAGGGAGAGAAATAGGTGAATTTAGAGTGACAGGCTGTATAAATAACATAATTTCAGTCAGTTTGTTTTAAAAATGTATTGTCTTTGCCATTATAATGCAGCAGATACCTAAGGAAAATTCCCCCTCCTCATCTATCTGCAAATGTATATATATATATACACCACACACATAACTGTATGTGCATTAGTCACTCACTAGAGCGTGAAGCCTACCTGATGATACCTCATTGGAAGACTTTTTCCAGATCTCAAGACATAAGAAACAGCTTATCAAATAATTTGAAAAATCATTTAATATATCTGCCCAGGCATGAGGTGGTAGTCCTAAAACTGGATACAGGGGATTGTATTAATGAATTAGCATTCTGAAAGAAAAGGTATTCTTAAAACACCGAATTTTTTCATACCTTGGAAACACTTTTTATACCTCTGATTTCTATAACTTGCTACATCACTAGCATTCAGGAATATTTTTGCATCTTTAAGCAAGATGATATGATGATACCTTTCTATGTAGGCAAAGGCTCTTAAGTGTCCCCACTCCTACTGGAAGTAGTTTATCAGCTTTATACTAAATGCTAAGACAGATTTTTCATGAATATCTTAATTAGGTGGCTCATAAACCCCAGAGACTACAGTCTTGTCTGAATGCTTGAATTAAATGCCCAATCTGTGAAAGATATCTTTCATATCCGAAAACCTGAAATGAAATTCCAAAGTACATTTCTTCCGTTTGGAATTTTAGATATCTTCAGCTTCAAACATCAACGTTGAACTCTGTGTAAGATTGCATTATTCTTCTTTATACTTGAGAGCACATCATAAGGTTCCAAACCTTAATTTATATATTTTGCTGCCAGTGTTGTTACAGAAAATAATGGATCTTATTAAGAAAAACATACAAGACATCACTCCCTTATTATAAAAGGGAGAATGCTCATGCTATTGCTATTGACTCTTTCTGATCTGGAAGACATAAGGAGGACTCCATGACAGATGTTTTTTTAGAGCCATGTTAAGAAAGAATAACAAGCTATTAATGAGACTTTATTAAGGGATAGGATGCTCAGCAACAATATCTATTCTTCAGATAGGAAATTTTGACATTATAAGCTCAACAGAAGAATTGATATTTTTTCAGATTTTCTCCAGGAAAATAAATGCAAAATATGTTTTCTAATTTTATATTTTGCAAAATCTCCTCCTCCTCTGACACTAAGGAGAGAAATTGAATTAGAAACAGAATCACTGAAATGCTGCTGGTTTTACAGAAAGCTGCTAAGGAAGAATTACTTTTGATACCAATTTCTATTTTTATACTGTTTTTAGGTTTTAATTTGTTCATTACTAGCTGTATATTTGCTATTTCCATCAATGCTGTATATTTGTTCATTACTAGCTGTATATTTGCCATTTCCACCCTCACCAGACATAATTCTTTTTTTGGGGGGTCGATTAAAAGAACCCCACCCTACTGCTAGCTAGGATAGTTATTGAAGAAATTAGTAGGGCTAGTTTCCTGGAAAACCAAAGCAAAGCAAAAAAGAACCAAAAAACCTTCCCCCAAACCCCCAACCTCACAGTATTTGGACACTAAACATTCCTTAGAAAGGAAAACATGGATGAAACTCATCCCAGTGTCATCTGAAATGTCTATTAAAGTATTTTAAAATCTTATTTAAGCACTAAATCACCAGTTACAAAACAGCATTGACTCATGCAGTCAAAGATTTCTTTCTTTCTCTTTAATTTATGTAAGAAAAAATTTGGAAACATACGTAGAGGAGGAAAAGAAAAGTAAAAGGAAAAAAGCTGAATAATTAGACAATATCTATCGGAGGCTGAAATCTGTAATCCCATCTAAATTTGTATATATCAGACTTCTTGAATAGCTCAAAACAAATTTTGGTAGAATAAATCATATCAGAAGGTTTTCATGATTCTGGAAAGGCAGAAAAAATAAAATTTGTCTAGTAAAAAGTCTTTATTGAAAAAAAGGATAAATAAACTGCTAAGACATATAAAAAAGTATGCTTCTCCCTGCTTATCTACCCTCCAGCTAAAGAATCCATCACAATTTTAGTGCTCAAAGATGAATTGTATTGGATTTAGTACCAGTTATTATTTTATGCCTATAGTCTATTTTTCAGAATTTTGCTTTGTTTAGCCTAAATTTAATTTTGAAAGGTGGGAAAAGGGAACTATTCCATGCTTTTTCCAGGCACTGTTTCCACAGAGTGCCACTTTCTTAAATGGCATTTGAACTGCTAAAGAAATATTTTAAGGCACTTGTACAGTTACAGCATCAGCTCATGGCACTGACAAATTGCACATAAATTGTTTCTTGGGACATGAGACAAAGTTAGTCTTGCTGTAGACAAACATTTGTTTTCATGTTCTTTACATATTCCTTCTTTTAATTTGACTGATACCTCATATATGCTTGAACTATTATTTCTTTTGGTTGGTGTTTTCTGTATATGATTTAGTGAGATTATATAAGACTCTTTGGAATTATATTATGAACATTTCATAAAATAGTTCCAAAAATTAAAGACTTGCATAAGAAGTTTTATAAGAAACTCGTATTGTTACTCATCCTTCAGCTACTAGGCAAATGAAAATGAGAATTAAAGAAAAAAAAAAGCAATTTGTGGAAAGTAATGCAAGTACCATGCCCAAGATAAATAATGACTAGTCATTGACTTTCTTGGATAACCAAAGAACTGCAGTTCATTTATAATCTATAGGTTTAAAGATCTCTTCTCTCTCCAGAAGTTTTAAAAAAATAACTTTTCCTCTCAGAAATCCTATCACACCTTCTTAAATCTTTCCTTCTCAAAGAAACCAACCTCCCTACACTATGAATTAGCTGTCAAAGTAATCTCTTCTCAAAAACATCTTTTGTCCTCAATCTCCCTTTAGTAAAATTATCAGCTGTTTGAAAAACCTAAAATGTTTTCCCTGCAAATGTGTCTTATAGGGCAAAATCGGTATTCCCTTCAACTGAGGCATTTCCAAGTATATTTTATGACTAAAAACACCATTCTGGATATGGATAACATTGTACAATGTGAAAGTAATGCAGTACACTAATATTACAGTTGCACTACTTTTCAATCTTTGAAAACAGCTGAAAGTAAATTTTAATCCATTTTAACAGGAAATTCCATCATGTTTATCCTGAACTTTGATCTTCTGTGCCCATACTATTTTTTCATTGCCTTTGCAGATCTAATCCAAGTAATATATGCAAGATTCTAAGAGCTAAAAGAAGCAAATGGGCATATGGGCAAACATGATGGAGAACCATCTTTATTTAGGTTTTGACTCCATCTTTTCTAGCATATTTCAAAAAGGTAAAAATATAGAGATCATAGAGTCTCTGGAATTAGATATATTACCCTTTCCTTTTATTCTTTGTGCAGCATGTGAAGGCTTTTACGCCTCAGGAAATGCTGTAGAAAAGAAATATTTTATCATTACTGCTTTTGGTTCTCCAAATAAAGCGTTTGCTCTCTTAATATTTCAAGTATTTATGTCTTTCTCTGTTTCGTTAAAATATAATTTAAAGCTAAAATTATAGAAGGAGTTTGATGAATATAGAAGTTATCAATGTCTTTTACAAATGATACTAGTCCTCTGCTACATTTGAGTTTATGTGTTCTTTTTCTAAGGAACTGAAAAGTTACATGAGTTTTGGTTTAAAATGCCAGTTCTCACAAAGGGCATGCCCAGTTAAATCTATGCTGTCTATAGAAGTTTAGTTACAAAGGAACAGACTCGCCATTTTCTGTTCCAAAGATATTCTTAATAAAATTGGAATGTAAACGTCTTGAGAATTCAAAATACTTGCTTGTCAACTTAGTCAATAGTTGCATATGTGGATATTACATCAAGGAGATATCCTACAAGGGGTTCTGACAGGTCATGATGGCCAGTTTAAATTTTAACACATACAATTCTTTGTATGTAGCAATTTCTTTTAATCAGCAACTACGTACACACACACAGTTATGTATAGACTCAGTACATTTTCATGGTGAAATTATTAGACTCCTTCATTTCAGTGAGTACAAATAACCAAGATGGTTTCCTCACTTTCAAATTATTCCACTGGTGCTCAGTTTTAATTTCTTGGAATTGGGGAGGATTCATTGTTTGGATAAGAGAAATTAATTTACATTCTTTCATTTGCACTTTCCAACCAGCATATAATTGTACACAGAAATTTAGATATTGTCTAACACTGAGCAGCAGAGAAGTGCTAGGCCAGTTGTTACTCCCTTATTAGAAACTTGATGGACTGAAGTGAAAGTTATGATTAAATGGGTTTCCAGAGTCTTGAACTGGGATAAATGATTCTGTTAAAACATGAGGCATATCAAAGCCTGAAATATTACATGAAAAAATGTGATTTCTATTCCATGTTTTGAATCCTTATTTTTTCTCCCTCTGGTTCTCAAACTTTCATAAAAATGATGCTATGCTGCTTTCTCACACAATTTATGCAGATTGTTCCTGCTTCACTTCTAGCACTTAGCTTCAAAAATTGCCAGGTAGTAAAAATATGTGCAGGAGAAAAGAAACTAATCCTTTAGGATAAAGCTTTTCTTAATTCTGCTTGCCTGTATATCACCAGCTTATACTGCTTGGGCATTTCATTAACTGAACTCCATGGTTCTCCCAATAGATGAAGTTCCATCTGTTCTGAAATCCAATTAAGGTTGTCTGACATTGAAATATCTTTTTTCTTATTAATTATTATTTACATTTTTATTGTTGTCTTCATTATATTTATTTTATTATTCTTTGAATTAAATAAAAATAGCACCATCTTATGCTGCTACCAACTTCATAGTTCTAGCTAGTATTAAAGAAAAAAATCAAGGACTTCCAAAATTGAATTCTGATTTTTGGTCATAGTTGAAATTTGAAGGAAGAAATTTCAGAGGGCTTGACCATGAGTTCTGTGTATTGGTACCAGAAAATATGCAAGCACACGTCATGGTTTAACCCCAGCTGGCAACTGAGCCTCACAGAGCCACTCGCTCACTCCTCTAGGGTGGGATGTGGGAGAGAATCAGCAGAGTAAAACTGAGAAAACTCATGGCTTGAGATAAAGACAATTTCATAGATAAAGCAAAAACTGTGCACACAAGCAAAGCAAAATAAAGAATTTCTTTACTGCTTTCCATGTGCAAGTAAGTTTTCAACCATCCCCAGGAAAGCTGGACTCCAGCACATGTCATAGTAGTGACTTGGGAAGACAATTTCTGTGACTCTGAATATTCTCTCATTCTGCTTCCCAACAGTTTTTATATCTTGAGCATGGTACCTTATGGTATGAAATGCCCCTTTTATCAGACATCAAAATTGTGTCCCTGGAGGTGTTTAGAAATGATTGAACGTGGCACTCAGTGCTGTGGTCTATTGACATGGTGTTGTTCAGCCAGAGGTTGGACTCAATGACCTCAGAGATCTTTTTCGACCTACTTGATTCTGTGATTCTCTGATCTTCTCTTCAATATTTCAGATGATAAAAAAATTGTACAGTATGTCCCACTGCTATTTTTTTTTCCTTATAAAACTTTGCCTTGCTGTTTTCCTTTTTTTTTAAACAGTAAAACTTGAAGTGGGGGGGATGGGGGGAGGGGGTGTTTGCAATTTCCTTGGTTATGAATGTAAGGAAATTAATCACTGCTTCCTGAGTTTGTCCTCTTGTTTTTGATTTTTCTTGGACTTTTTTTGTGAGCACAGATGTGGTAGTTTTAGACAATTTAGACACATAATATATTTCAGACCATAATTTTCCTGAAAGAGAAGTACTTTTCCCAACTTATTGATGATGAATAAATGTTCAGAGAAGTCAAATGATTCATCCTCAAAAGCAGTCATTCATTCAGGAACAGAACTGATTAGCTCCCATTTTTGTGGCTTATCTATGCCTGTTTTCATAGCAGTTTGTTATGGACATTGTCTGAAGTGTAATGTATGAAATGAGACAGTAAGAAGAATGAGTAGTTTAGTGTGACTAAATGGATAAGAGCCAATGACCTAGACAAATTTTCTGTCTGAGATAAGATTTAAGATCATGCTTTATGAGACTGCAATTCTAGGGAAAAGTTGACATAGTATAGTATAGCATAGCACAGTATAATTCCATGCTGAATACCTGGATCAGGGACCAGAGTCGATCCATAAACACAGACTAACAGCACTCCTTTAGAAATGTAAATGTTTAAGGATGGAAAAGCTAAAAATAAGGAAATAAGAGGAAGTGTGATAAAGAGAAACCAGTAATTATGGAGTAGAAAATGACTCACTTATTAATAAGACAATACATTCATATAATGATAGTTTAATTCTAAGGGGAAAAACATCTACTGTTGCCTTTACTTTTGGATGACATGCTAGACTGACTGATCCTCCTCAGTAGGGTGACAGCTCATGAAAGTCAAAGTTCAGGAGTAGGCAGTGTGCCATCTTAGATGAAGAGCAGATCAACAGGATCTTCACAGAGACCCTTCAGATGTCTCTCTGTTATTATTGTTATTCTGATGTCTCTTCTGTTATTACGTAGCAGGAGGCATGGACAGAAAACAACCTTGAGTGGACATAGGATGGTGACTCCCAAGATGGGAGAGCTTGTTATATCTGGTAGTGGAAGAAAGATTTTTTCTGCTTCTAGATGTGCATTCACAAAAGAGAGATATAATTCCTATAAAATTAGTGTCAAAAAACCTTTGTAATTTTTCTGCTAATCATTCAGTTTGGGCTGGTTTCCTGCCTGTCATGAATAAATAAATAATCTAGCTAAGTATTAGAATACAGAGATGTAACAGTCTTTGTTGGCAGCATTTTTTTTTTTTTTTTAATGGAAGTAAGTTGAAATAATTAGTATTGGCACAACTATGGGAGAAAGGCAGTAATTTTCCTGTGTCCCCAGAGGCCACTTGGAAAAAAAGGCACCTGGTCATTGATAAATGTTCTGAACAGGTGCCTGCTTAGCTCAACAAAGAAACAGAAAAGGTTTATGAATCAAACAACCAGAGAGGAGAATGCAGAAGGATTTGTATAAAGTTTTGAAATGGGAGAGGGATATTCTGTGTGCTTCACCAAAGCTGAGAATTGGGAAGAAAAGATTATCAAGGGTAGTGTTGAAACACTGATGGTAAGTCAAACAGAAGGATACTAAGGGCGTAGAATTTTTATTAAGTTTAAGTAGTAACTTAGTATCTTAACTAAGGTTAAGGTATAAATGATAAAAATATTAGTCTTAAATTCATGGAATGTCCACTGAGAAAACTCAGGCAGATAAAGATTAAATGTATGGCTGAAACACCTATGTAGTTCAAGTGCAGATTTAAAGTTATAAAAGAGACGAGAGGCTGATTTCAGGGCTATTTTCTCAACAACAATACTTACCAGGAAGGTCACAAAATTGCTGGGCAGGAAATGAGTACAGAGAGTAAGAAAACAACCTGATCATGAGGAAAAGAAACATGTTGAGAACAGATAGTTGACAAAGGACTGAAGAGCATACTTTAGTCAATACAGATCAAGAGGAGAACAGAAAAGAAACTAAATACGAGGTAGTTTTCTGGGCTACAATGTGACAAATATACACTTTTTCCAATAATAAATTTTTAAGCAAAAAAGGTGCTGTGCCTGGTAGTCTGCTGTTGCTTCATAATGAGATAGGTGAAAAGAGAAAAAAAATGATCTAGAGAAACTGGCTGTGTGGAGAAGATAATAAATGGTACTGAAAAGGTTAGAGAGAATCATTCATCGATTGTTCTTGGGATCAATCTTACTTAATATTTTAATTTCATTAATGACCTTGGAACAAGTAATAAAAATGTGCTGATGACACATGATTGCTAAGGTACTGCCCACATGATAGAATATCAATGTAGGTAATGCATAGTATGTTGCTAAGAGACTGAAAATTATAACTGGAATGAAATGTAGTAATATTGAATAGATCATGAACTTAAACATTAATTACAAGCCTGCTGTGTATAAACTAGGCTAAATTGAAAAACTGTAAGAGCAAGATCTTCATTTATTAATTCATCACAGGATATCTGTGAATAGTATTTGTGATATCACGAAAAACAGAACAAGGACTGTATTAAAAAGCAAATTTGTGTGACTGATAAGGAAATTTTAATATCACTCTATAAAACTGTTTGCTTCTGCTCCATGCAGTAGAATTCAGAAGAAAACACATATAAGAACATATCCTACAAAGTTAAAGAAAGAGAAGATCAGATAGTACAAGAAGAGGTCAAAAAAGGGGCTTGTTTGATACAAGGGGAAAATATTTTCAATGTATGTAAGAACAATCATGTTTCCATATATCAATACAGACAGAAATATGAAGGGAGCAACATAGTGAGACTTAAAGGAAAAATAAAATGTATGTAGACAATTATAAATGAGGATTAAATAGAAGGGAAGAGTCTTTCCTTTTCTTTTGTGGAAATTCACACAATTATTGCAGAACAGAATTTTTTACCTTTTAAAATTACGAAACCTATTATGGAACATCACTCTTCCATGTTTGTAATGGACATTGATAGAATGTTTACACAAATTATGCGAAATAAAAAGAAAGGTGAGAAATAGTATAGCAGTAATTCAGCAACATGTAGGAGATTCTTTTATAGACTCTCCCCCATTTGATTTCTATTCTTTCGTGGTGATAAGCCACAAATTTCAGCAAAACTAACTGCAATTTATTTCTAATGATCTGTGAGTTTTTCAAATTGTGTCTGTGGTTTTCTTTTGGTTTTTTTTTTTGTTTGTTTGTTTGTTTTGTTTTGGTTTGGTTTGGTTTGGTTTTGGTTTGTTTTTGTTTTGGTTTGGTTCTGTTTTTGTTGTTTTGTGGGGTTTTTTTAACAGAATATCATGTATTATTATTCTGAAGCTACTTCCGGTACCAAAACTTCACTCCTTGAGAACTTAAGTAGCGGCCCACTCCACTGTGAGCTAAGCAATACAAGAAACAGAAGTGTTGGCTTGAGCACTATAACTGAATGCAGTTTTTCTACAAAATATCTTCACTTTTCCACATACAGTCCACATGCTTACTGCTCCCCAGAGGGACAAAGTTCTTTATCTGTAAGAATGTTTGATTCAGGTAGGAAAATGCGTGACTCAGAATCATAATTACACACACTCTATTTCTAAACAGCCACATAATGAACTACAGCTTTCATATTCTGTGGCAGTTTTAAAATTGAAATATATAACACCCATGAGCCACAGTATATTATGGGGTTATTGAATAATTGCTCATATATGTCCATAACTATTATACTGGGAGAAAAAAAGATCATATTTTAATTTTAAGCAGAATTCAAAGACAAATTCCCTAATATGACATAGTCCCTTGGATATAAATTCCAGTCATCCTTATCCAACTCAAACAAAGCATCATCTGAAGTTAGTCCCTAGGATCAATCTCCATTTTCACAAATACTAGAACTTCTGCATTATAATTGCTTTGATTTTTGTTATGATGTTATTTTAAAACAAAACTAATTTCCTCAGATGGCATATTCCTTGTCAATATATATGAAAAATAGTGGTGTAATAAAGGCAAAAATATATTTACATTTCAATGAAAAATGACATGTGTCAACTATGAACATAGCTAGACTAATCTGTGTATAGAAACAAAATGCATTCTCCCAGACCATGGGTTTTCCTTTTTTACACCTGTTTGATTTAACCTAATTTAAAGCTGTGTACAGCTGACTCAATAATTTTAAAAATTATTTTGTTAGTACAAAATACACTCATTATTGTTTTAGCATTTATATTTTTACAACTCTTCCTTTTTTTTCCACAGTAAAAAAGTGTCAATAAAACCTAATATTTTCCCATAATGTCCCTAAATATACATAGTATTCTAAAATATATCATTATAGATAATGCAATATACAAAAGGAGGGTATACATTCATAGCATAAAAATTGGATAGAGTTAATAAATGAAAGTAGCTTTAATAAAAGAAAATTGCATATTCATAATGATTAGAAATTTATTAGCTTAAAGACATATGAAGTTATATTCCCAGCTTCAGGTGTTTTAATATATTACCCTAAGTAAATTGTAGTTAGTTCTACTTCCCATAACTTGTTTTCTTTTTTAAAGTGGAAATTTAACTCACTGCTATCTTCCTCTTTAACCTACAGCTTAACAGGGCAGGGAATCAGCCAAAAAAACCCAACAATATGTTTCATGTATTAGTTACACCTAAGAAGGCTACAGACCTGAACCAGGAAAAAGAAAGAAGGGGACATGTATTCAAGAAGCAGGGAAACAAGTTCTTTCTCATAGGGCAATCCAGCATCCAGATGTACATCTAAACATTGGGAGATTTAGTAGACTCATTTACTAATGGAAACCTTTAGAGTAAGTTTTTGTCCGGTGGGTTGGTTGGTTGGTTTCTTGTTTTTGATCTGGTAAAAAAGAAGAGGGGAAAGGGAAAGGGAAAGGGAAAGGGAAAGGGAAAGGGAAAGGGAAAAGGAAAAGGAAAGGGAAAGGGAAAGGGAACGAAAGAAGAAAAAGGAAAAAGGAGAGAAAAAGCTAAGCAAGGTCCTAACTATTCCTGTTAGTCTTTACTTTGACCCTTTAAAACCAAACAATTTCACAATGTGGATGGGATCGTTACTGGAGGCACCTCTTTAGAGATGTAAATCAACACAACTTATTTACATCTGACAGTGAACTGTAGGAACTTGTTAAGAATTGTGAAGATATGTAAACCGGTTTGACTAGAATTGTGAAGGTTTTATGGGGGATGACACGACATACACACATTATAAAGCCAAGTTTAGACAAATAGTAATTTTGAAAATCCTAATAGACAGAATCTTTATTGTATTAAACTGTGAAACACATAATACCAGACCCTGATTATGGCATATAAATTAGGCTCAGGCTTCTGGCTGAATGTGTGAAAAAATGTGTGGAAATATAGTGATACAGTGTTTCTGAAAAGAAAAATAATACAGGAATGCAGCCTGAAGTTTGGACTGGTACAATTACATGGAAAAAGATGATCAAAGAGTTAAAACTCCACAATCTATTCAGCACACAATTCATAATGTTGTGGTATTTGCCTGGCTTAATACTTAAACACATACTTAGGATTTATTTAAATGAAATCACTGATTCTTGTCTGCCTTTTTGCCAAATATAGGTCAAGAAGCTAATAGTATAATATACAGATCTGACTTGGAACTGTGTGAAATTTTGAGTTCTTAGGTGTGGATGCGCTCCAAGTACCAGCATACAATATGAAGGAATATCCCCCATACTGTACACCCTCCAAGAGTAAAAATATAGAATATGGTTGCATTGAGAACTCTTGTAAAGTAAATTCCAGCCCAGCACATAATTTCCTCTGATACAGAGAGTTTACATAATCTGAGCTGGAATAGTTCCTCAGAAATAAAAATAATTATGCTAATTTTGATAGTGAGATTAGAAGTGGTCAGTGTATGCATACAGTAAATCAGATAGATTGAAAGAATCAGATGACTGGAAAGAGTAAGTTTAGGTTTTAACTAGAGAAAAAAATTGAGTTCTTGAAACTGAATTGCAGAGTCAATTTATATGTACTGTCAGTGGCTTTAAGAAAAAGGTCTTCCATGTGGAAATGAGAGAAAAGACTAAGAGAGATAAAGGATCATTTGAAAACTGAGCTTTCCAGTTCATCATGTAAGAAAAGATTTATACTACAAAACCTACATTTTGGATGATATTCCACTTCAAGAAGCAGCATACTGTAATGATAAAGTAATATTAAAAGACAGAGATGCAGACCAGAGCTGCTGTGTTTCACAAGAGAATTTTGATTAAGCAAAGTCAGGAAAAGTCAAAACCGACAAAAATAAAGAAAATATCTCTATATTTCTCTTGATTGGTACTTAGGTTGTGGAATGCATTGCTGTTGACTGAGGAAACAGAAACTTTGTAAGAAAGAGAAAAAAGAGACAATTGTTTGAAATATATTGGAAATAAAGTAATATATAATGGCTGGGAGCTAAACTTCTTTCCATGATGAAAATACATATTTTAAGTGGGCAGATTCCTATTATTTGTGGTACAGAAATTTTTGAGACTGTGTTGATTTTTGATTCTCCTTTAATGCTGAGGTAATAGAATTTGAACTTTCTTCTCCACAAATGTGTAGATGAATATTTCTCCAGGGATACTGAGGAAAGTGAAAGAAGAATGCACTTATGGAAAACACAAAAAATAATCATGTGCAAGTATCTATTTTTGAACAGGTAACTTAACCAGAAGTTGGGTAAAGTCTCTCTCATATAGTCCTAAGGGAAATCCAATACATACATTGAAGTACTGACTGATGGTAGAGACTGTTAAAAATCAACTCCTCCTCTTCTAAACCTAGAAGACAAAGCAATTTATCTGCTATTGGTCTACACCAAGAAAACAGATGACAGAGGTCTGTGTGAAATCAGACATAATTTCTTGGGAGTGTCATTCAGCACTCTTAGCATTAGTCAATAACACTCGCCAATAATGTCACTTTTCTTCAATTTCCTTCCAGTGTGTTTCCCTGTAAAAAGTATAAAGACATTCTTGCATTGGCTTCTAAATTGAGGTCACTGGAGAGGTGTAACAGCCTTAGTTACTTTTACAGTAGAGACTAATGAGCACTCAGTGTTCATTGGAAATTGATGCTATTTGTCCATATCTAATGTTCATTTGAAGGTTCTTCTGGGAATGTTTTCCCTTGGTGACAGTACCATGTGAACAAAGATTTTCTCTGTAAATGTAGTAATTGCAGTTTGTAAATTGCTGGAATGAAGAAATAATTATTGTCAACTGTTTCAAGTAGACAATGTACATAGGTGTGTTTTTTAAAGGGTATTTTAAAAGCTCCAAGTGCTCTATAGGATCACTTGAGTTATAGCTGCAAATGATAGTAATGGAAAATATTATCAAATATAAACAGTCAAAAAATTAAAGAAGCAAACCAACACCCCTCAAACTGCCAAAAGACCTTACTCAATATATTTTTCCCACACTCAGAAAGTCGAGCTATTCACAAAGAACGAGTGTGATACTAACTGTTTTCATTCCTGCTGAAGTAATCTGGATTGCAATCCATTTAGTGGTATAAAGGAATAAAAAGGTCTCATGATCTGGCTTTACAATGCAACTGGTGCTAATTATACAAAACATTTTTAGAATCCTACTGACTTACATAACTCTACAATTGATCCCAAGGGCTAATTAGAATTTGACTTGCAGAATTTAAGAATGATATGAGACAGTCAAATCAGGAAACAAAAATTTCCATTTGATGGCATATTTATGCAGCAAATATACTTCCAAAATTATACATATGATCTATTTTTAAGTATTTTAAAGCCTTTACCCCAATGTGGTAGAATCATCAAGCTAAAAAATTACATGGCATGCAACAAGGAACTGACAGCTCAGAACACATGCTTTCTTCACTTAAAGCAACATTTCCATGCACATCAAACATTCTTTAAAATAATATCAATATTTGGCATACTTTGTTATTCAGTTAGTCTGAACTGTCTAACTTGGTCTAGCATGAGATTCCACTATTTGGTAGATGTCTCAAGGACTGAGCACAGTTAGACCTTTGAAAACAATGGAATAGAAAGACAGGGTAAGGTTTATCTTTTGTATAATATTCACATAGGAAAGACATGTGACAGATTCCCCAATTGGCAGAAACTCTTAGGTGGTGCTTTAATCATATTAAACATTGCAAGACAGGGAACACAGGGAATCAGGTTTATTGTGATCTTTATATTTTAATACAAGTCCAAATACTAAGCTTGTGCTAGCTACCTGTTCTAAGGCCTGAAATGTGCCTTGAGTATGTGCCATTCCTTATATAAACACCATGGATCATCTAAAAGCACATTAAATATTTCCTCATATTTCTATTTCTCAGGTTCCATGGCTGTATCAATTGCAGACATCTGTGGCTGCTCTCACCCTTTATCGCTACCTCCTCTCGCCAAGGCCTTGCTGGTCACTCCATTAGGAGCACTTAGATCTTCCTCAGTGTAATCTTTCCATCTTTCCTGGTTGGTTATCAAGTTGAACCTCATAAAAACATACTTCTAAGACATTATTTACGCAATTTGTCTTCCATCACCTAACCACGTATCTCACTCATTTAAATAATGGCTTGTTTGTTTGTATTTATGATACAGTGTTGGCATTGTATTTGGCTGAATTCCTTATGAAAAGTCTTGAGCCGGTGTGAGTTTCATTCTCTTCCTGTCTGTTCTATCTGAGCAGTAAGCTGATACAACAGTTGGAGTTTTATAGGCCATAATGGGGAAAGAGATGCCTCAATTACCTTTTTAAAGACTGGCTGTAATATTATTTCCTTCTACTCAATTTTTTTCAAACCTCTCATCCAAGAAAATAATTTGGTAACATCTTTGTCCTCATATATCCCCACCTGTTTTTAATACTTTAAAAGGAACATTTCCAACCTGCTTTGTTTTCCTAAATGTTCTTGTTGTTCATTGACTTTCTTTTATAAATTGTGTTTTTTCACAAGTTCTTTCACAGCGCAGGTCAAATGGAAAAAATTAGCCATTTTCTGCAATGAAATAACACATGATCACCTTATTTACCTAAGATGATCCTGTTCCTGAAATCTATTTTTTGATGTGAAGAAACAGTAATTCCATGCTGTTTCCTGTTTGTGTAAATCATCGGTGAAATTTCCTATGAAGTTTTCTGAATACTCTGCTTTTTGACATACAAAGATTTAAGTAAAAATTATTAGTTATGTGATTTTTTTTAACATTCATGAATCAATTTTTATGTACAAAAATAGTATGTAGCTATAACAAATGCATTCACAAGTAAGAAACACCAAACCTAAGCACAGATATTTGGAGCTTGTTTTTTCATTTAAGGCATTTATGACTAGAAGGGTCTATACTGGTATGGTTTATAAAGAGCTGTTGGGAAATGCTGAAGGAAAGACTTTTAAAATAATAAAATGAGGGATGAATTCACTTTAAATTTATTTTTATATTACTTATTATGCATTGAAAAGTGTTATTATTTAAAATATTTTATTATTTTTACTTGGATATTTACTGTCAAAAATCTATACTTCATCAAGCATGTTGATATTTTAAATGTGTGCTATTGTTCACTGGTATAGTTTTTGATATCTGCACAAATTTCACCTAAGTACTCACAGAAAAGTAAAGCATGAGAATCCCAAATACAGAAAGAAATAAGACTCAGTGTACATTTTTAGTTTGTACAAATAAGTTGACATTACAAGGTTAAAAACTAATTTCCTTATAAAAAAAATTTTAGCAGAAAAAGAGATAATGCACATGGAATTAAAGTTAGGATGATTCTGGTAAGTCATTATTAAAGTATGAAACAAATTTATTCAGTAGAACATTGGGAAGCATGTATGAAGTTGTTTTATTTTAAATTCAGATGATGGATTTAAGTACTGTTGCAATAAAACCATTATTCCCTCACATAAAATGATATTTTGTCTCCTTTGAGTCCATTTGTGAGGAAGTGAGCAATGGCAGGAGCCTTATCAGTTGTCTATACATATGACTGTCACTTGATCTGCTCTTTTGGTGACATTGTATGTTTTTAATTATTTATGTATGCTTTAGTCTTCCATTGCTACAATGTAAGAAGATGCAAATCTAAGAGCTTTAGGTATAAATGTCAGAACTCTATGCTGTTATAATGGATGGTTTTATTTTCTCTCCACCTTCAGAATGTCAAAAAAAGCTGAAGCATAAATGAAATCTTCGTCTCAGTTGTGCTGGTTGTGTGATTTATAAAGTAATTTAACAAGTATGATATAGTTGTATCTACTGAGAGATTCCCACCCTTGCCCAAAGACATTACTGTCAGCTTAAAACTCTGGCAGTATATAAACTACATGGATATAGTCACAACTTGTTTTCCTAGACCTTATTATTCCTTGAGCTATTTGCATTTAAAAGCTGATTTTGACATGGAATCCACTCTAAATCTGCACTCCTTGAATTTCCACTGACACTTCAGGATGACATTTTGATTTTTTATTTTAAGGAAATCTCTGTTCTTGCTTAATCTCTTTACCTGTTATGCAGGAATTATTTCGTCTTATAGAAAATATATGGCTTACTAAAAATTATTGTGTCATTGTTCTGCCAAAGCCATCATCCATAAGGGACCTTTCTAGTGAACCAATATCAAAATATAGACAAGTTTACCGTAATTTTAGAACTAGCATCTTGAAAGCCTCAGGGGTCTTTTGTATTAAGCCTTTATGTTTTGCAAAGCTATCAGCATGAAGTTATGAATGACATTAACAACTTTTAACCCTTGTAAAATAAAAATTCGCTTGATTGTTTTCAGATTAAACTTGTTGCATTGCGGCGGATACTGGCTTCTTTGTTTCTTACTGCACATTTTTTTTTATATTTTCTGACATTATATTTCAGCAGAAAAAGATCACAATTCATAACTGCTTAAGAAGTAATACTGATCTTGCCTCAGAAACAGGAGAAATTATTGTTTCAGAAACAGCTTTTTAAGCATCCACACCCCCCAAATGCACGTATGTATGCATGTGACTTAAAACGCACAATTAATTCTAATTTCTTCATTAAGACTATTTTATGTTTATTCTTATTTTAAAGTATTTTTCTAGATTGGGACTACAGAATGATAATACAGTACTTCCTTCAAAGAAAATAGATATTTGTTTTACTAACCGAAGGCACAGGAGACCAGAAAATGCTTTATATATGTATTTTTTTTTTAATATTTCCTCAGCTGAAGTTGTCATGTGATGTTATAAATGAGGATGAAACACTAGTGTTTATTTAATTAGTAGTATAAAGGTATAGCAATATGAGTGTTTTATCTCTAAAACAACAACAGACACTAAAAAATATTCAAAATATAGTCAAAGTTATCTAGGAAGCACAAGTTAAAAAAAGGTTAAAAATGGGACAATAGATGTGTCAGAAGTCAGTTGCAGAAGATATTGACATATTTATTTCTGTTGTATAAAAGAATATGACAGTTTGGGCTGCAAACCTGGAGATGTGAGGTAAGAAATTCAAGTACAGTTGTGCGGTAAGGACTATGCCATGTGACTCAAAGAAGAACTTGGTTGGCATCAGGGTTGTTGCAATACACCCCTTAAATTGCCAGAGTTTATTTTCCTTCAGGTTGCTGCCATGTGAGGTGTAGCTTTTGATCCTATGAAGACACCAATGTGAGCTCACATGATCAAGCTCGTCTGCCACGAGATAACAGCAAATGACAACTGAGTTGTGAAGTGATACCAAGCCAAATGCTACTCAAACAATACCCAGTCCCCTGTCTCTAATTGTGTTTGCTTTATTCCAGCTATCAGTCAGAAATGGTAAATGATGTTACATCTGCTCTGGCAATACAGACAAATGGATTACCACAGGAATGTGTGCAGATATCTAATATGGACAATGTGATTACTTGTAATGTAATGATTCATGTACTATATCTTTCAGCAGCTGCTTTTTTGGAAGCAAAATCAAAATATACCATAGCTATTCATAAATGAAATATAGAGAATAAGGAGGCAAATTTTTCAGTGTTAGACTTTATAAGAACTCACAAAATTGAGAGAAGACTGAATTAGTTATAGATCTCATCTTATTCAGATGTGCAAGAGTGACAGCAAAGGAAGAAGAAAAAGAGAGATCATTAATTTTTTAGCCAACAACCATTAGAGTCCTCTTCTAAAGAAAGAAGGAATCAAATAAATTTAGAGTGACTTTGTTTGCCAGAAGAAATAATTATTCTTCCTCCAGCTATAAAATATCATTCAGTGACTGAACTTGTAAGAACCTCCCAGAAATTCAAATGTTTCCTTTACACCCACAAAGAGATTCTGAGTGTTGCAGAGGATGCAGAGTCCACTAGGCTGAAAAGTGCAAGTCCAACACCAATAGCTGGCTTCTGTGCTGTTAGGAACATAGGTGTAATTGCTTAGTAAGTTCAGTATTCCAGAGATAAAGACATTTTCAATCCAGATACACAGGAATTAGGCTTAGTTGTCATAGTATTCTCAGTCACTGACCAAAATCCACCCTTGTTTCATTCTGCCAAAAGTAAATGAAACTTGCAAAGGCTTCAAAATCTTCTATAATAAAAATATTGCAGTGTTTACTAAGTATTTAAAAAATTAAATTTGTGTTTGCTTCTACTTCATATGAAGAATAAATGCTAGATTCATTAAAAGTTTATAATGTTTTATGTTTGTATTTTATCATTCTTTGAATTAAATATGCTTATGTTTTGTCTCCAAGAAAATGAATTGAGAGAGTGCAAAGCTATATATTATGGATTTCAAAATTTATATGTCTAGCTTTGATGAAAAATCTGTCTAGCTTTTCTGGTACATATAAAAACCAACTAGGTATTAAAATTTCTAATTTCAATGTAGTTAATCCTTCTTCAGAAGTCGTTCGAGATTAACAAATAAATAAACCTGATTTAAAATTGTCTGAGACTACGTCATTAACTTGCTGGACCTGAAACATGATTAGAGTCAGCTTTGTTAAAGATGATCTTTTAATAAATATAATTATTTTCTTAACACTAAAATTAATTTTTTTTTAAAGAGAATTACCTGAAAACACTATTAGAAATTAAAATTCCCTTAAATGTATTTCTAAAATAAAATACCAACTATAATTCACAGCATGGAAAATTGAGGCATACATAATCCAGCTGATAGTTGTTGGTGAAAGGCAACAAGTTTTAGTCTCTGGAAAGTAAGTCTGGGGATACCAAGGAGCAATAACATGAATGTTTTGAAGATAATGATTGGTGCACCCTTACCTTGAGTGTTGTGTGCAGTTTTGGTCTTAGAAATATCAGAACGATATTAAACTATGAGAATATCCAAAGGTGGGCAGCAAAGATGGTGAAGGGCCTTGAGGGGAAAACTTATGAGGAACAGCCAGGGGCACTTGGGCTGTTCAGCCTCGGGGAGACTGAGGGGAGACTTCACCACAGTTACAACTTCCTCATGAGGGGAAGAGGAGGGGCAGGCACTGATCTCTTGTCTGTGGTGGGAGCCATGGGAATAGCCTTAATGAGTGTCAGGGATGTTTAGGTTGGATATCAGGAAAAGGTTCTTCACCCAGAGGGTGGTTGGGCTTTCTAACAGGCATCCCCAGTGATGACAGCACCAGCCTGACAGGGCCCAAGAAGCATTTGAACAGGCACATGATGTGATTCTTGGGGAAGGTTTTGCGCAGAATGAGGAGCTGAACTTGATGTTCTTTGTGGGTCCCTTCCAACTCAGTTCATTCTGTGATTCTGTAATAAAATTTGTACTTGATTCAGTAAGGGTTGTTGTTTTACTGTGGTTCTTTGTTGCCCACTGTGGTTCTTGTGGTTCATTGGACCAAGATTGCAGTGTAATCAATTCCCTGTCCGTGAAGTAGAAAGAGAAATATATTTTTGTAGGAACACTCTTGGTTTTCAATTGAAAAACATTATGCAAATTTACAGTATCAATTAATAACTCTTTAATTGCAAACTGATTCAATATGTCTACAAAATAGACTGTCATTAATTTTACAGAGTTTTCTCAGAAAATCCAAAATACATCATTCTAAGGAAATACATCAGCCCTGGGGAATTCTGGAAAAGAGAAGCAGATGTCCCCTCTGAATCTGATAGAGCTGCAGGTATCTCAGCAAGAATATTCATAGAGGCATGTTACACTGACTGTAATAAAGAGCATCATCCCGCAGCATGAATAATCCTCAAGGATGTGTAACATGCCATCTCTGGAGATACATGCTTTTGTCTAACAGACAGACAGAGAAGAGGCCATGCAAGTGATACAATCTGATTTTATGTGATGGAAAGTTCATTTTGTTTATTGGTCTGCTGTTTGGATATTATGACCCATTAAGAGGAGAGGAAAGGGAGACATCTTGGGGCAGGGGAGTGGATGATTACTGCTCTTAGAAGTTTTAGAAGTTGTCAAGTGTGTTGAAAAGAAGAACAGCTCCTAACCTGCAAGGTGGGACAATCAAGTGAGCAGACACTGGAGCCTTACACAAGATGGAATATGGAGCATTATGTTTCCAAAAGGATAGAGAACAGGACTCAAGAACCAGAGACGATACAACAGTTTTCTGCAAGTTAACAAACCACTTAATTGACTTCAAGTAAGCCTGGTTGAAACAATATGATTAAAAGAACACAGATTGTTTCATGGTCTCTTTTGATTTTTATTTCTTTTTACCTAGGAACTGGTAATTTTCTATTCTGAACAAAGTTCTTCTGGTTAACATCCTAATAAAAATGGTGGGTTGTTTGGTTTAGGCTGTCTACCTTGGAGACTTCAGAGATAAGAAAACAATGAGATGGTTCATTTCAGGCTCTTGATGATTCTACATCCCACCATATTCTGCATTGCTGAAAGTACTGGTCAGCTCTCCCTGTGATTTTTTTTTATTTGTAGCATTTCAAACAAAGCTGTCTTTTGAATTTTTGAATGTGAAGCTCAAGTTGCTATTTTTCAGTGAATGTGAAATTTTGACTATGAAAAACACCCAAAAATCTGTTGTTTTCAGTTCCTTAGCAGTTGGAAATCAGATTTGAAAAGCTGGCATGTGCTAACAAAAACATTTTCCCAGTTTATTTTTCTTTATCTGATTTTCCTAATAATGGCCCAGTGAGATTCTTAACTTGTTCTGCTCTTTTTATCCACAGTAAATTTAGATGCTATCCAGCATAAATAAAGGTGGGTAAAATATGGCCTCCAGTAAGTCTTTGTAGGATTCGCTTGCTTTTATTGTTACAAATTCTGATCTTCCTGTTGCAGTTATGCAGTTCTTAAATTCAGAACACTTTTTTTGGTTTGAGATTTCTTTTTGTTGATGATGGGGGTTTTTTTGCTTGTTTGTGTTTTTTTTTTTTTTTTAATTTCATAATCTTATAAGATGGCATATGATTCATTTCTTCTATTCCATCATCTTCCCCTAGATTATTTAGTATTGTCTTCCTATCTTTCCTATTTTTTTATGCATTCAGTTAATTTAGTCAATTTTCTGTAAATACAAATTTGTAGATGATCACACATGCATTTCCTGATCACTCAAGCTGCCTAAACCTGAAAGTATAGATTAGACCCACTTCCTTTTCCCATTGACTTGGTGATACACATTTCAATCCAAAACGCTAGGCCTTTGAAGAGATCACTTTCAGGGACTCCTATTCTGCCAAATTCAGGTCTGAGCCATAAATATGTCTTTAAATTGTAGTGAAATTCCTTGCTGCATTTCACTGCTTTAGATGCATAGGTGTTCTCCCATGATTTAACTGAATTAAAAGATTGACGTGAGCTTCAGCCTAGCTGTTCTTCCTATTCTTAGTTAGGACAAATGTTCAAACAAGTAGGGATTTATTTTCTTTCATATACAAGAAACATGTCCAGTGTTGTCATCCCACCTTACTGTGCTACAGACAAAGAAAGAATTGACAGCAGAATATGTAGGTCCCATCTCTGTTAGAAATTAAGTATTTACAGATGCATTGTCATTAAAAATTTACTTATCTGTGAAGAGAATTTTGTTACCCCTGCTATGTTTCATAACAGGATTTCAATCTCTGTTAAGCATTTTATGACTTTTCTTTTTCCTAGAAAGCTATTTCTTATGTCTTTCTTCAAAAATTAAGCTTATTTTACATAAGAAAACTGGCTACATCGTCTTGTGTTGATCAACAGGATATTCTGAAAAAGGTCACGAACTCCTGAACAGCTTTCACCTGGCAGTATGAATCAATATTTTCCTGATCATGCGACAGTATGAATTAATATTTTCCTGATCACACAACACTTCGTATTACTGCTGCCTGGCAAGATGGTAAAAAGTGTTAACAAAAATGATGTAAGATTTTTCCTTTGAGGAGATAGGCATTTTCTAAAGTAACATTTTAATATTTATTTTTACTATTGAGAAATATATTAATGTTTTGGTAAGCAATTTAGCTTCTATGCTATGTGCAGAAGCAAGTATTTATTGAGGTTGCTAAGTATCCAATAATTGCAAATTATGACAGCACCAAATTTTGATGTTTTTTACTGCTTGTAAGTCTATTTATTCATGATATGTTTCCTTAAACCAGTAACAAATCCCCGGTCACTTTAACACTTTTCCTGCAGTGAGGTACACATGGATGAAGCATGACATACAATAAAACTAGAAAATGTATTTAAGCTTTTTTTGTAAGAAATTGAGCAAAGCTTGAGTTGTGGAAGGTATCTAGATACCCAGTGAGTATTCACCTCAGCATGACCCAGATGCTGTTATTTTCACTTGTGGAAGAACATGTCATACCAGAGAAAACTCAGAAAACTTCAAGTTTCAGTGAAACCTAGTGAAGTACAATACAAAATATTTTTGAGAATTAAAGTCCCACTGTATCAATTCCGCAAGGTTACTAGAACAGGAGAGGATTCCATTCTTCCTATGTTTTTAAATATGTTCTTATTCATCTTTCCTTTACATCAATGAGATGGTGATGGCACTTAGGCATAATGTATATGCAAATTATGAAAAAGAAAATTTTAGAAGTCTTAAAACAATGAAGAAATATCTGGTTGAGGGAAGTGAAGGTGCAGTTGGAACTAGTATCAAAAACACTGTGAAATGAAGAGCCCGCAAGGCTTCTTTTTTTTCCCTAAATTTTAAACACAGCTGGACAAATAATGAAAATATGCCTTATATGAATAGATACATATGTGATTTCTATCATTTTTCAAATCCTGGCAAAACATGTCACACAATAATTATGTACTGGCAGACTCCTGAGATATATTTGGTAGACATATAAGTCCTGAAAATGGACATTATTAGACTTACAGTCATTGCCACCAGCTATCCCAAGGAACCATTAAAAAATACAAAAGGATTCATGTTTCAAAATAGTTTTGAGGGTCAAATAATGAAATGTTTATTCTTTACTCTAGTCTAGCCAAGTTTGAGATAGGCAACAACACGAGTATTTTTTGAGTGGCAAGAAGGAAATTTGAAGATCAGTGTGCTCTAAGGACACCACAGCCCTTGTTAGAGGAGAAGAACAAGGAGGATTTTAGGATAGAGAGTTTCTTGCTCAAAATGGAGAGATCTTTTCACTGCTTGACCTTATTAGAATCTGGTGTATGGCCCATGGTGCACTGTGGTGTTATATGCCAGGTACGTGCTATTATGTGATGGAGAAGAGTAAGCAGGGATGTAGGGTCACTGCTGGTTTTGGACGTGCTTTTTGGTGTATTCCCTCCTGTTTTTGCAAATATGGATGTTGTAGCTGTTGCTCCAAGGACAGGGGTGATAAGGGTATGTAGCATCTCCTTACAGGAGCTATTGTATCACATCTACTTGCCAGTCCTGTGCTTTCTGAGGGTGACTGAGTCAATTTGTTTCTCCAGGGCTCTGCCTCACCTCTGTGACTCCCCCTTCTCCTCACAACTAGCTTCACAATGACCATCATTAATTTCTTAAATTTTGTCTTTAAATAAACCCAAACACCTCTGAGAAGATTCAGCCTGGTCCCAGCACACCCACTGTCCCCTGTGTGGCAGCTCTATGTCACAGGGACAGGGACTGAGAAGGCACACGGTCACCTGCCCCTGTGCAAGTGGATATAGGCCCAGCCTCCTGCTAAGCAGTTATGATTTTCCTGCCAAGAATTTGGGATTTGCTAGTAAAATGACTACCATCATTCACACTAGTGCAGTGTTCAGTGGGAGGAGTTTAGCTTATTCTGGTTTAGTCTTTACAATGAATCATTCTTCTGCCCTTTTTGAAAATGCTCTGAGAATAACAAACAATTTTAAAAACCAGCTTTGTTTTCAACTTGAGTATGTAAATAAAATGATATGCAGAAGAAGCAAGCCACATTAGCCAGAGTGAAAGAAAAGGTAGTTTAGAAGTTGGAAGGAGAGCTCTCTTCACCTGCTGTTCAAAGTTTAGTCTGCCATTTAGGAAGGGTGGGGCTTCACATGTTGGCTACATGTAGAAATTGTCATGTAGGGTACAATTTCTAAATGCACCTTCATTAAAAATTTCCTGGGTGGGGATAAAGGGAGGATAATTTCTCAGTGAACCAGAAACCAGTGCAGGGGTTGTGGTTCAGGCTGATAAGGCCTTGGAGGAAATTCCCTCCTACTGTTAGGAAAACTGGAAAGCGGAAACTCAAAGTATGACTGTTTTAGCTGATAAGAGAAAAATAAAATTATCTTGAAGTAAAGACAGGGGTTTTTTTCATTCTCTTTATTAGATTTATCAAAAGAAAATATTGATAAAATTTATCATTAAGCTGAAAGTTAAATACATGCAATTTTTTTTTTTTTTTTGTTCATGCCATCTATATTAATTGACTTCTTAGATTATGAAGCATGATGTGACTAAATTGGTAAGTAGTGTAAGTTGAGGTAGCATAAGCAAGTTTACAATTTGCTTGTCATTCCTTTTAGACTTCTACTTAAAATGACTGCAAAATTCTCCAGTGATGTTAATATGACCCTTCATCTGAAATGGAATTATTAAGCACTTTGGTTTTATCAGCTGTGCTGTAGTTTGCACTGCTTAAAAGACATGGTGAAAGGATTTAATCAAAATGAGTAAGAGCATTCCATTCAATTTCTGTAGTCTAATTACCCAATTTTCACTTATTTCATACCTGTGCAATGCTTGCTGAAGGACAGAGGTAAAGGTTATCTTTGACTGTAAAACTTATGTTACTGTGTGTTTATGTTTGCTTAAATTATGAGAAGGGCAGTAGAAGTGAAGACTACTTTGCTCTTAGGAATATTCCTAAGTGCTTTCTTATTTGATTGAGTGATAGTTTTATAAACATTTGCTTTCAAAACTTACAAATTCTGGTTGATGATTTAAAATTGTCTCCTGGCACACTGCTGAATCATAAAATGCCTTTTCATTCGTCCGTTCATCACAGGTCAGGAGGCTGGAATAGCAGTAATCATTTGTACTTGTTCACTCATTTAAGTGAATTGCTGTGGACGATGGGTTTCCTCATCCCGGGAGATGAAATTTCTTCCTTTTCTCTGAAACATGAGAGGAGATGGAGTAGACTGGAGTCTACTCCAGTAGACTGGAGTGCTCAGGGTAAGACGAGATCTTGCCATAGATGACAAAGGATCACTGACAGTAAGAGTAGCTGTGCATGGAGGGGAAGACCAAGACATTGAGAAGAGGGGCAATATACACTAATAGCAGAATTAATCAAAGCAGAAAGGACAAATCATTCACATCCTCTGTATGTGAAGACAGGAAGAACTGGTGAGTTCTCAGTGACAAAAAAGCTAGAACACAAAGTAGATTCAAATGTATGTTATTTTTGTATTTAATTGTATTTCATCTTCTTTCTCTTTCATGAAAATTTCTATAATGTGTTCCCTTCTGCTTCCCCGACATGTAACTTCAAGACAATTTAATTGTGAACCGAAAGACTCACACCTTCAATGGTATTTTGGAAAGACTATATTTAAGCTTTGGGTGGAGACAGGAGGAGGATTTGACGGAAGGATCAGTACTGAATGAAAGTATGTGCCTGGAGCATGGGTACAGGTTTTCAAGACTAAACGTAGGCAAAGAGTTTTAATCTCAAGTATGTGCCTCTGGCTGTGTCTCAGATATGAGGACAGAATGCTGCTGGACTTCTGTTCAGAGCTGTGGTATCACACAGCTGGAGCCTCTGACAAAGGCTTATTCCATGTCTAAGGTCAGATGGGACTCTGCATGCTACCCTTTGGTACCTGTAACCAACCACTTGTCTTGGCACTCCTTTGTCATTAGGAACCCACACTGATAACGAGGTTGGATGTCTTGATTCAGCA
This sequence comes from Polioptila caerulea, assembly GCA_013397295.1. Lineage (NCBI taxonomy): Eukaryota > Metazoa > Chordata > Aves > Passeriformes > Certhiidae > Polioptila > Polioptila caerulea. The sequence continues at coordinate 314,784 of VYXF01008029.1, forward strand.
CTCTCACATAGAATGAAGCCCATTTTAGCATTTTGACTAAAAATACCAGCTTTTAGGGGCAATCCTACATGATAAAGTTAAAAATTGTCCTAGAGGAGAGGAGATTCGAGGAGATTCGAGGAGATTCGAGGAGATTCGAGGAGATTCGAGGAGATTCGAGGAGCGGAAAGGAAAGGAAAGGAAAGGAAAGGAAAGGAAAGGAAAGGAAAGGAAAGGAAAGG
>VYXF01008029.1:315514-383345 GCA_013397295.1 Polioptila caerulea
GAAAGGACTTCATAACATTATGGTTTAAGAAACAAGATATTTTTATTTAAAGTAGTGCTTTTGTAAGGTTATGTTCTACAGTGGTATGTGCTGTTCCTTATATGTGTAATGCAGGTTGGAACATTCATTTTCTTCCTTGTTCACAAAATCTGCACGGCTTTTCAAGTGAAAATAATGCAATGCTGCTAACTACTAGGAATGCAGTATTCTATAAGTATTTATACAGAATATATAGATATATATATAAATTAAATAAGTAGATAAATATACCAAATATATAGATTCATGTATTTTGTGGAAAAATGTAATTTGAAATATCTTTCCAAAAACTCCTGCTAATAAAATAAGTGGAATCTGAAAGACAAAACACCATTAGCTTTTGATTAAGAATTATCTGGTGTATGTGGGGGTTCTTGCCACAAGAGGAGTCCCACTCTCTCATTTTAGATTTCTTGATTTTACTCTAGTTCTGGGAAATGTGATTGGTTTGTAGCTTAGCTTAATGAGTGGAGCACATGGAAAAAATGTCAACCAAAAAAGCCAAAGAAACAAAATCAACAAACAAACAAACAAATAGATGTTTCCATTGGACTGCCTTGACAAAGTGGCTAAACTGTAGAGCAACACTCTGCCACCCCTGGGAACTCTCAAAAACCCTGCAGTACTGAGCTAGATCTTGTCTCAGTGAGAGACAGATATTGACAACTAGGACAACTTCAGAAAGCTACCTGACATTTCAGGCACCATTTTTTCATCTGTAGAACTTATTCTTTCTCTAATTTCTGTCTACACTTCTTTTATTACTATTGGACCATGAAATGGAGGTTTTCATTACAGTAGCACTCTGTAAACATGAAATTTGCTACTATTCATAGAAACATGTACTTTATACTGTTAAACTTGCCTTTTTTTTCCTAGTAGCAGTATTACTCATATTTGTCTTTTGAAAAGTTAAAAATTAAGTAATAATCAGATTTTGAAGGAATTTTGAGGTTTGTTTTTATGTTGAGTTTTCGATTTTTAGGTTCTGAGATTGCAAGTGGCATAGCAACACTTCAGACGGGATTTGTCAGGGCAATGTAGGAAACTAGAATAACAGTAAGACTTAAAATGTGGACATGAAAAAACACTATCCTCTAATTTGGGGCAAATGTGAAAAGGCATAGCATTTGTTTTATTTTTCTCTGTTTACTTATTTAATTCTCTCCTTACACATGTTGTAATGTTTGACATTCAGGTCAGTTGGATAAGGGTATTTTGGTATGGTAAACACACTGTGCAAGCACTGTATAGTATGCAAAGGAACCTGTTTTATTCAGGGCAAGCCTAGATTGTTTAACAGGAAAAGCAATGTGTACTGAGGTTGGTGAGATAGATTTCATTGTGTTCTGTAACTTTTTAAAACTGTGTAATAAATGGTATACTCAAAACTGGACAAAGAGGAGAAATGGGTCTTTGCCCCCTAATATCTGTATCACTGATAGGACACACTGCCACTCTTGACCTCCTTGGCTCGGCACCCAGCTGCTGTTTTCAGCATTTGAATATGGTTGTGAAAAATGACCTGAAATTGTTCTCCAAAGAATTTCCATTGTTCATTGTAGGCTTATTAAACACTGTAACCGCTCATGTAGGGAGGGATCTGTTTGTTAAGCAGTTTTATTTGTGCTACTATTATATTCCCTGGTTTCCCTGCTGAAACACAAATAGAAATCAGTGCACCCAGTTTCTATATAAGTTAGTTTCTATACAAACATATATTGGCTGATTCCAGTCCTATGTACCCTTGTGATATCAAATACTACTCTGTTGAAATGCTGGCATTCTCAAGAGGCAGTTGAAGAATTTTTGTACAGATTAAATAGTATCAGAAGGGATAGAAATGTGGGATGTGTGGAGAAAGGAATAATTTCCATTCAGCAAGCCTCCCACTTGCCGCTGAAAAGCTCTATATATTGGGCTCGGGGCGTGCAGAGAAAAGCGTACAGAAGATAGCTTTTCTATTTGCTTCAGAAGAAATGCATGACTCAGTTAATGCCAATTGACACTGATTCTCTCAGTGCAAAGCACTACCAGACACTTCAGTGTATAGAGTTTTTAAGGCAACACTTGGAGGAGGAGCACAGGAATGAGCTGATAAAAGTTGTCACAGTTCCTTTGCCATTAGGGGAACCACCATGCTTATTTATAGCAGCTGAAGGCATGCTAAAAAGACACCCACATGAACATTGTGAAGAGAATAATAATTTATAATTTAGAAGAGAACAGATCACTTTTTAATAATATTTTGAAACGACCACTTAGGTCTTACAGAAGGGAAGATACTGTCTAGTTTTCCATATTTTGGATCAGATTGTGCAAAACCAAATTTTTATTGATCTTAATTTCCTTATGACAATTCCATAAAAAATCCATGGTAAATGTCAGAGAAAATGGATGGTGTATCATTTTGGAGGATCAGACTTGTTTTCTTATTTTCCTTAAACATGTATAAAATGTACATGTTTTAGACCCTCCAGATATTCCAGTGTTTTCTATAAAATTTTTTTATTCTAGCAATATTCTAACTATGAATATAGATAGATGTGAGTATGCCTCACAGAATAATCTATCTAAGGGAAAATCAAAAAAGAGCAAACAAGTTCTTTGTAAAGAACATTGAAATTTTTACCTTCTTTAAAGGATTTGAGAAAGACAGCTAATAAAACTTTTGCAGTTTGCTTTATTCTTTTGCTCATTTATTGCAGATAAAAATTTTTGAGGCATTGGATATATTCTCAGGGTTAAATCCATAATTTTCACTCTTTTGCCTCTACCCCCCACCTTTCTTTTAATTCATTAATAATCAAAGCCTTTCTACTCTTTCCAGGTAAGAATGTCAGTTATTTGGTTGCAATATATAATTCATTGTTTTCAATAGGCTTTAATACAAGGTTATATTGACCTTGTGCGAATTTTGATTTAAGAACCAACAGCTATTAACAACAGACCTCTGGTGCATTTGTTTCTGCATCTCTTGTAGGCATCATATGAAAAGCTCTTCTAAAATATAAATAAAACACATCAGTTTCAACTGGAAATAATGACACCATTTGCTGTGGAAACCAAAAAACTTTATGAAAATATTGAGCTGTTCTCCATACCTAGGTAAAATAATTCTGAAATTAAGATTGTTCTTGTTATTAACTGACTGAGTTGAAGAGATTTTACTTTCTGACCCTTTTTAAGCAAAATATACACACTTCTAAATATTTTTGAGACAGTTGACAACTGTCTCAATTCTTTTTTTTCAATGCTGCTTTTCTTTCAAAGATAGAATGAAAAATGAAAACAACAAACGGTTTTTTATAACAGCAGATGGTCAATATAGGTAAACAGTTGAAATTTAAAATTACTTTTAAAACAAGTCTGTAGGAAAGTTATAGTAAATACCTTCCCTTCCTCCACCTTCCCATCCCTCTCACTTCCCCTCACTTCCCCTTACTCCTGATGCCTATGAGGTAAAAGGGCCAAAGTGTATTCACTTGGGCTTTAAAGGGCAGCTGGAAACCCTCCTCTTCTCACTAGAATTTTCTTCCTAGAAAATTTTACTTCAAATACTTTTTTCCATGTCACACAGAACAAAAATATCTGCAAAGGTCTCTTGATTCATGAGGCACAGGCCTCACCTTCTTCTCAGAGCTGGTGACCACAAAATTAAGCAGCTCACTGTGAAAATATTCCACACAGCCTAAGCTCTTTGCCTTAATTTGTATTGTATAGGAAACTAAAATAATGAGAAAGTATTTTATTAGGCTACAGGACATCTAAAGGTTAAGTACTGCTTTGAAAGTGTTGCAATGCTTCTGTATCTCTAAGAACTTGGTTCTTAGTGATCCCATGGGGTATACTAATTCTATGTACATGAAAGGCCAGAATTTTGCTGTCACTTGAAAAATTTACCATTGTGGTGATGGAAAAATAGAAACCCAAACAAACAAACAAACAAACAAACAAACAAAAATCTACAAGAATAAAAAAGCTTATAGTCACATTCCAGGGTATATGAATCAACCACAATCTGATTAAGGAATCTGCCAAAATACACTTAATCTAAGATTTGAGCTGTGCCATTTAACAGTTCAAATTAAAAAACCCACAGAAAACAGCAATTCTCAGGAAGGATAGATTTTCCCCTAAAGGCCATCTAGAGGATAAAAAGAGATAACTGATAGCTAAAGAATTTTCCCTTTTAAAGAAGGTTTATCATTAGGAAATTCTGCCTTTTCTCAGGAAGAACTAAATTTTTCAGAATGAGTATAAAAATGGGAATGAATACTTCTTATTTAAGTTCTTTTGGATTACTGTGTTGGCACTGGCACCTGCTTTTACAGATGTGTTATTCCACAGAAGACATATTTAAGAGGATATTTTATATGAGAAGTTGAAACTGGCCCATATTCATTGAAAAATATTAATATTCTTTCAAGAGATTAGTAATTTAATTTGTTACATACATTTAATGTAACTCTTCAAATAGGAGTTGAGTATAATTATCTTTGAGTCTCTGACTTTGCACCTCTGGGGCCACAAATCAATGTTTGGTGAGGATGACAACAATTATTCTAATCAAAGTGATGTAATACATTCTAAGTTAGCTGATTTCACTTCTTGGAGGTTAAAGTTTTCAAAGAACTGTGCTAAGGTTTGACAGAGTCTGTGAATTGGCAGGCTTTGCTCTAAAGAGACACAGTCTGGGGTAAGCATCAGCAGAGAAATAGTCTCCCACTGCTGGAAAGCTGAAGTGTGGTTCTATGAGTAATTAACACAGTTATGCATTGCGACTCTGTGCCACATCAGCCTCTCATAAGACCATAAACCTGGTCCCAAGTGACTTGAATAGTGCTATACATCGAGCTCTGCTTCCTTCTTGAAAAAACAATTATCTTAAAACCAGCACCAAACCAGAATGAGTTGAATTGACCTATGCTCAGCTTTAGTGTTCTGATTTCTTTTACTGTATTGGATCTCTTTCTTGGTTCCAATATGATAGTAAGATGTCTACAACTTTTTGGCTGGGTGTAAAGAAATCTTCCATGTTTATCCTTTTAGTCTTTTTTCTTGTATCTATTATAATGGAATTTAAAATATAGGGCTTAAGGTAAGAGTCAGTACAAGACCAATCAAGGGTTATGTAACATTTTATTTACTTTTGTACACTACTAGAAGTTATACTAAACATTAGTGTGTGCTAATAAGAGCACAGGATGTTTTCATAGAAGAAAATATTCATGAGGAACAGAAATGTTTAATTTGAATGTATTGCCTATTCCTTTCAGCTGGGTTTAGCTCTGAGATGTGCTTGCTTTAGAAGATACCCTTTTAATCCCGGAAGAACTGTAGTCTAAAAGACAGATTCATGAGATGAGAAGGAAAATGGATTTCTGAGAGACGTATAATAATTCAGATTAAGAAACTTTCTTTCCCTACTTGCCAATTTAATGTCACTTTCCTTTGGAAGAAGATTTCACTGAGCTTCCTCGATGTAGGGGAACAGCTTCTGATAAGGGCCTAGTATTAGATCAAGGAAGTGGCTGAGGTATGCATTAGGTTTGACACTTCAGAAAAGGAAGATATTTGTCCCTTTTTACATGCAGAGTATGGAATGATGATACAAGCATGCAACAAGAAGAAATTCTGGTCTCCAAGTCTTGTCTCTTTGATGTTTAAACTAGTCAAGCAGATTTGGACAAGCCCTAGTAGTTTGCTGTCTTGAAGGTTTATGTGAATTTTTTTTTAGAGTTTTTTTAGGTTTTGGAAGGACTGAATATAGAGTTTTGAGTTTAGGTTTTGAGAGGACTGAATTTGTCTTGAAGAGTGAACACACATGTTTTCACATATTGTAGGACTTAAGCAGTGTAAAGAATAATTTGTTATTTCCTGTGTTCAGGGCCATTTCATTCTCTTTGTGTCTGGTCAAGTGGTCAGGTGACTAAAACCTCTCTCTTTTAGCAATTTTTTTAGTAATTAGGGTAGCTTGTCAACTTGTCTGATTTTTTTAGGATTTTTCATAGCAAAAAATGTCCATGAGGCTCCTTTTTCATATTACTATTGCTGTATGCTGTAGTTTTTCTATGATTCTTCCTTTCTCTGAAAATTGTTTTGTTTAACTAAATCTTATGTCTTTTCCTTTCTGACATAAACTTTACACTTAATGACCAAATATTTTTAGGATCTAGATCTGAGAGAGCCTAATGAGGGAAATACTGTGTCTATCCAGATCTTTGTTAGAATCCTGGTCAAATATCCTTGTTAGAATAACAGCTGCAAGGTGGGGATAGCTCTTAAGCTACTTGGTGACCCTTTACCAGACTACCTGTGAAACATTAAAATACACACACAGGAAAAACCAAATAACCCACACACACCTATGCTACTGGTGTGCCTATAGATACAAGTAGAAACAAGCAACGAAAACATAGATTTTGTTTGTTCTGGGTTTGTACCAAACAGTTTGTAGTAAACATTACCTGGATATGGCCCTTGGTTGACATGTCTCCGGGCTTTTTTCAAGGTTTTTCTACAGTTAATTCATCTGATCCATTCATAATGGAGAGTGTTAGCAATGATAGAGCAGAAAAGATTATGAATGGCTAGATAGATGTTTAGATATCCTGAAATAATAATGCTATTAATAAATCTTTTAATGCTAAATAGCAACTTCTAAAACAGTCTGCAGGGGAAAATCTCGGACAAAAGGTAGAGAGTATGTGAGAGGTCTTTAATGTACATTATTCTCTGAATTAAATGTGAAAGAATAAATGTAAAGTACTATACTGACTTAGTCAATCACAACAGGACCAATGCTGTAATATAGTTACCCAGCAAATCAAAGAATGATTTTTATATTTGCTTTGCCATTATCATGCGATTAAAACTTAGTGTATATTCAGTGAAAGTTTCACTGTATGACTGAAATTTTGCACATAGTGCAGAATCTTTCCAAGAATTTTCACCTTATTTCAGCATGCTTGCTAAACTTACATTGTAAGTTGCAACAATGTCAATAACTTGTGGAATAATCAAAGCAAAAAATATTCCCCTAAGAATTCTAAGGCTTGTAGGTAATATAAAATTAATTATAATATTCTAGCCAGCAAAAATGTAGGAGAAACAGATCTTTAGAAATAGCCCAGTCAAAGTAAAGAACTCTCCCACCTTCCCACACTGCCACAATAACATAGAGATGCCATTGGCATGGAAATGTGTGCTTTTCTTTAAAATGTAGTATTTAAGTGACTTTGCAATTCTGCTTTTCATGAATGTAGTGACTATACAGAGAGTCTAGAATAAATTTTTCAGATATAGACCATTGTAGTTGTGAGATAAATATCTCATTGTTACCTTGTTGCATTATTATTCATTAGAGCCTGGGGGAAAAAAACCCAAAACACCTACATCCTAAAAAAATAAACCCAAAACCTTTTGTACTCCTATCACTATTTCTATACTAAAGGTTTTGGCACCACACAAATGCTTTAATTTGACAGAGGCAAGGTATAACATGCAAAGAGGATGAGAGCTCTTGTATTAAGAACTAGAAATTACATCTCCGATTCCCTGAAGAACCTGAAAAAGTCTGTGGACATCTAAGCAAAAGGTCAAGTTCATTGTTTGTTCCAAGGATATGGATATTGTGATTTTAATTGCCATATTTCCCTATCCTTAACATAAATTATAGCAGCTACTTCAAAAGTATTTGTAAAAGCAGAATAGCTTAGAAAACCCCAGAAATAATGTGCACAAAGTAATTTCGGTATGGCAATAGCCTACAAAAATTATGAAATAGAAAAAGCCACTGGGGAAAAGAGGAGGGCTAGGAACTAATTTAATTTCTTTTTAACCAAATATCCATAAAACTCACATTCTTGTTGAATTTTAATTATATTAATACTGGGGGGTTTTCCCTATCTAACCAATGATACAAAGAGTGTATTTGTGAAAACATGATTTCTGGCAACACACTTCAGACAATTGAAATATTTTTTTAAAATTGTTCTGTTACAGAGAAGAAATATGAACCTCTGAATTTCCATTATACATGTTTATTATGTTTACATTATGTCAGTTTGGTGATTTTAGGTGCTTCCAATTCTCATAAATAAATGACTAACTTCTATAGTATCCTACTTTCTTAAAGTTTCTTCTGTAAGACTCTTTTTTTTTTTCACCCCTCCTAAATTCTCTTTTTATGAGATGCAAGTTAATTGTGCAGAAATGAAGGTTCTGGTTCTTAAGATAGATAGATGTAAATGTAGTCTTAATAGTTATTTGTATGCTTCCTATCATACATATGAATAAATACTATTGGAAAAGAAATCTAGTTTATTTAAAGGAAAGGATGCATATATTTATTTTGTATTGAAAGTGGCTGTATTTCTGTTGTTAGTTAGTTTCTGTAACTGCACATGAATTAAAATCACTCTTTTTAACATAATTACTGCACTGACAGGCATAGCTACAGTCCTGATCTCAGCTGACAACTAAAATTGTTCCTGTCGCCACCAGCAAAATTAAAGCTCATACAGGAACACACAAATAAAAATAAATCCTATAAATTTCTTCTCTGAACATGTCCAGGCCAAAAAACAAGCTTCTGAGATATTGACTCTTATCTTAGAGGTGTTTCCTTCAAGGTCAGGCTTGAGGCGTGTTAAAAGCATTTGGAAATCGTGCCTGTTGCTGTCTGTTTTTTATGCTCTCTGTGAAGACAATAAAGGACTCTCAAGCTTTTCATCCAATATTCTGTGAAAGTACACAAAATTGAAAAAACTGTGAGTACATGAGTTGTTATATAAATTTGAAGTATAAAGTATACTAGACAACTTCTTTCTTTGCGAAACCAGTTGAGGAAATATTTGTTAAATATGCCCTCTAGCAACTGAGACTCATAAAAAAAAAAAAAAAGCCAGAATATAAAGATTCAGCACAAAGAGGTAGTGTGCTAAGACTGTAATACCTGTGAAAGTTCACAAATCAATACACACCCTTCAATCAATTCTTCTTAATGCACAGAATATAGATGGACAGTTGGGAAAAGAGCCAAAATGTTTGTATAAAACTTTGCAGGGGTGGATGCTAGAATAATGTAAAAATGTTTTCACTAAAATGGTATGAAAAGGGTGTAAGGCACTGAAGAAATAAAACACCTACAATCTATCTTCAGGAAAAAATCTTCACAAAAATATTAGCAGCCATACACTAGGAGGTCCCATCTAGTAAAGATTCATCTTTCTAGGCTAGTTTGCTTTCTTCAGCCAAAAGAGTTCCAATTTTTATCTTTAACTTCTGAGGTGGATTTCCTGAAAACCAAAGTGCATTGTTACAGCTCCTGGCTGTTGTTTATTCCCTTTCTGACTCAAGGGAATAAAGACCTGGTTTCTGAACGCTCAGGTCTGACACTACCTCTCCGTACATCCCTCTCAAGGTAGTCTTCATCTACTGGTTCATTTGTTCTCTATTTTTGCTCTTCGTTAAATTTTTGCTTGTGGTGGCATGTTAGAGATCAGAGACAGTATCTCCAAGCACATAACTGCAGAGATTTCCTCAAGACAGTGTATCTGTATGATATACTGGGAACAAGACTGTATCACAGTGTTCTGCTCAAAATGTGTGCAGGAGAAGGATGGGCAATTCATTACAATCAGGAGAGAAGGAATACAGAAAGACAGATGTCTGGTCCTTTTTTTTGTTAATCCACTAAAGAGAAGTGTCAGAGCTGGTTACCTTAAAGGAACGGACCCAATTCTTTGAGATTTTTAAGTATAATTAAAAAAAAAAATATCTAAAACAGTGGCATTGCAATAATTCTTTGAAAGCTGAGCTTTTGTCTTGTTAGATATGCTATGGCAAGAGAGTGTGCCACTGCTTCGGTATACAATTCTGATAGCAATCATTTTAATGGCCTTGGGCTTTTCTCATAGTTACTAATCTATATGACAATATCTTGACTCTTAGATTATGAAGTAATTTAAGGAGATTCTTTGTTCCATATTAAGTTTGGATAGGTTTTTTGTGAATCTCATTTTTTTTATCATGAGTAACTATATTGGTGAAAAATGCTATCTATGGAAAGCAGAGGAATGAACATGCTGGAGATATCTATTTCTGAGTCACTTTGAAACTCTGTAAGAGTTATATCCAAATGGGCTGAGAAAGTGAAAATATAGAAACTTAGTTATGGTAGAATAAAGATAATTAAAAAAAACCCAAATAATCCATTCTGACCTTTCCTTAGGCAGAAAGACAAAACAAATTCCAGAGCTCCAAGCCCCAGGAGGTGCAGGGCTCCTGTGCTAACTTGGTTCTTCCAGGGAACCAAGGCCTGGAACAGCTCATCGAGATACTTCTCATGGACAAAGTACAGCTGGTACATTGGGAGGGGGCTCCAGAGAAGGGGCTCAGCTTGGGGTGGGGGAAATTACATCACCATTTGTCCTCCTAATTGGTGCTTTTTATCAATTATGTTAATTTCCTAAAACCTATAAAAATTTACTCATCCCTGGAGGGGGTGGGCTTTTGTGGACATCTTCCCATGACTGGCCCTGAAGGCCTTCAAATAAAGATTTTCTTTTATATTACTTTCTTACTAAAAGTATCTCAAGTTTCATTTCCAAATTGGGGAAAAAATCAACATCTATGATTCATGTTTTGTGCTGCAAAAAAAAAGCAAAGGAGAGAGAGAAATTGCATGCATTCACAGGCTGAACTGGAGCTGATTTTGGAGTTGGTAGGAATGTTAAAAATAAAATATTAGAGCAAATGGTGTGGAGTTTCAGGCTGACCCATTAAAGCAAAGGTGTACTAAGTTATGCAACAATTTTGAAAAGTCAAAATAACATTTGCAGTAATTGAAAACAAATTATTAGTACTATTTGCTAAGGCTAAGTATGGAGCTAGGTACCTGTTTTTAGGTCAGTCGTTCAGTTTTGGCCTTCTGTGTTTGTCCCCTTATGTGACTACTTCTGAGGTGAGGTGTAAATCTGAGGTGTGTTTGTGTAATGTGGAAGTGTCATCCAATAATCAGATGTTTTGTTCACCATATCCAAGTCATGGTTGCCCCTGATAGCCACATTTTAAAATTCAGAAATGAAGGATACTGAAAGGTTCTGGGTAAACTACTTCTTCCTTAAAAGTGGAAAATAATCAGCTTATATACTACTGTTTATTATAAAAACCTCTTTCTAATTAAAATGAATAGATAAGCATTGCTGTATAAAATATTGTTGTTAACGAACAAGGAAAGGTAAATAGCTCAAATTTTAAACATGACCATTGCTTAGCGATCAAAAAGAAAAAAGTAATTAAATGAACAAACTTGTCTAAACAGAACTGTAGAAGACATATATTTAGAATATAATGATACATTTTCAGTACAACATTTGCAGAATGTGCCATTATGTTTTTAATGATCACAGGTGTGTAGGTGTTCTGTTCAATCTCATAAAAAAGCCTCAGACCAAAATCAGAACAATAAAAATCTCCAAACTTCACAGGTTTCAGATTATTTTTATGATGTTTAAAATATGTACTCCCATCATTATCACATTGGTGTTCAGAATGCCACCTGCTGTCTCCTGCCACTTTTGGTACCTACTCAGTATTGATGCAAGTTTTTACATTGATCCAGTCAAGTCTTGCCTAATTTAGGAAGTACTGATAAGTGACTGGAGGGCATTAGCTATAGCCTTCTGCTAAATTTACTACTGCTTGGAAGAATCCTCCACTTTCTTTCACTTTTCTACACCAAGAGTACTGTAAGTAGGACTTTATGCATGAAAGTATGTCCAGAGTTAGAGATGGCCACCTTATATATATCTATATCATCTATATCTATATCTATATCTATATCTATATCTATATCTATATCTATATCTATATCTATCTATATATATTCACCTTCAAAATATAATCCTATTTTGATATGTAGTAATTATCCAAACATTTGAAATAGCCACAAGGCTAAGAGGAATTTTTTTGTAATATTTTAGCTCTTCCATGTAATCAAAAGTCCTAGAATCTTCCTCATTTTACATTTTATGCATATTGCCCTTCATTTGGTTATCTTCTCAATGTCTTACAGAACATGAGTGTAATTATGTTTATTTACATTCATCAAGCAGAGCAGTGTAATTACATGTATTTTAATGTGGTTCAGCCACACAAGTAGTCATGTTTTGAGGAGGAGTTACTGTTCTGAAGAGATTCCAAAGTTTTTCCTTGCTGAGTTATTCATATTGTTCTTTCCTTTTGTTCTTGCCCTCTATCCAAAGGGCAAGAATATAAAAAGTTTCTATTTGCTTGAAATGCCATTTCTTTATTTAAATCCTGCTGGCTATTTGTCTGTAACTCATTCTTTTTGGCTTATTGTGTTTTTCTCTATCTATGCTTTCCCTCTTCAGTTAAATTACTTTGTGTTTTAATTATTAGTTCTGGTTCCTTAGCTGATATCAATTTTCATTACAATGCTCTAACTTTTTTGATTCTTTCTATCATCTTTTTTTTGTCACTTATTTCTGAGGTAAGAAGGTGGCCATTAAATCCTAATCTCTACAGTAAGTATTTGAGGGCTCAGTAAGTATTGAGACTGAGGCATATATTTGATCAAATATTTTATTATAATTTGCATTTTAGCAAGGACCATTTCAACTTTCTTCTGCTTCTGTTCATCTTTGGACCCTTTGTCATCATATAACGACATTAAAATACTAGTTCTATTGTTATTCTTTCATTCACAAGGCAAATGTTTGATAAGTGATTAAGGGACCTGATTTCAGGCTTTTCCACAGAGTTAATATTATAACATGCATTACATTTGTGTTTTGGTTCTTGCTTTGTTTTGCGCGCAGGGCAAAAAGGAATTCCTTTATTTTTAAAATAATCTAACTATAAATTGCTTTTACTTCTCTACTACTGAACAAAAACATGTGCTCCTCCTTCAAGTTACAGTTGTATGATAATTAAGAAACACCTCAGAAGAACAAAGCAAGGCAGATGCAAAAGGAATGTGTGCAAAAAATCACTACGGATTTGAACTGACATGTAAGAAAAGATTAGTGTATTTCCCTGTTATCTTTTGTTTTGAGATGTTCTGTACCTGTGTGCTGATTCTTTAGGATACCCTGTGGGTAGAGTCTGATGAGATTAAATTTGTCATCCAGCTGACTCCATCCAAGCCTAGTCTGTAGAACTGCAATTTACTGTCAATTTTTAACTTTTCAGTGCCATTTTACTTTCACCTTTTAGCCAATGTAAACTACACCTTAAATTTGTTGTCTTGCCGTCCTGGATAGCTTTGGCTCATACACATTTCTATCTTAGGTATTCTTAATGCATCCTGAATATTCCCTTACTCTTACCGCTAAACAAATTGAAACATCAGAAGTAGTTTCTGAAAATGTGGGATTATTTTCTGTGCTTATTTCACAGGTGTTGCATTTTCCAACTCTTTTCTAGAGCATGTGCTACTTCAAGCTTTTGCTTTGACCCCTTGTGCTTCTACCTACCCTTTCACCCCAATGCCTCATAGGTTGATAGGCACTTTCCTGCAAGCCACACAAAGGAAGTTGAACTAGAGCTCACATATATTTTTTTATTTTTTTAATAATATTGGCTCTGCAGAAGAAACATTTTGTATTCCTGTGTGACCTGTGATAAGGTCACTCTCAGCAATATTGGTGTATCAAGGACCAAGTGACATTAGAAGACATGATAGCCTACAACTTACAGCTGAATTTCTTTCAGTATGATTCTTTACTTCCAATTTTCACTGGGAGAAAAGAAAAATGTATGTAGACACAAATATGAACTACAATGGCTTAAACAACATGAAATAGTATCCTAGTGCTAGTCATGTTTTAAGTGAGCAATGCTTAGCATATGTATAACAGTGTATATACAACCATTTGTGTAACCTTTCTAATGACATCATTTAAAGGCTTGCAGTTTTCATTGCTATCTGTCAGAAAGAGGAGAATATGAGGAATTTACTCTTCCTAGGTTACTTAGAACATTTTTTTTTTCACTAAGAGTGCTAACAAAAGAGTGAAAAATAGTGGAATTACTGATCTAAAATTAACAGTGTCAGTAAATCACTGGAGAAGTTGAACAACACAACTTCTCCCTTATTTTGATATCTGTATTTATTCACTCAGAATGTTTCTTCAGGTCCTCTGATTGTATCACCTAGGAAGTATTTGTCCCTTGATAGCTATAAATAGATTAATTGATTTCACTAGGCCACTCAAACTCAAATATTCTTGTATCATTATCTTAAATAAATATCTGTACCAATTCCAACAGTTTTGCTGTTACAAACACAAAGCATCAGTGATTGTTATAATCATCTTCAAAACTTTCTATTTTTTAACTGTATCAGTACTTTACTCTTTTATTTGCAAATTATGTCAGTTTAATTTTCCTCCTTTCTTTTCATTTCCATAAATATTTTCACACCAAGTTCAATATTTCAATCTGAGGAAAACTGCAACAACAAAATATTCAATAAAGTCATCACCTATCTGCTTTCCAGTCCTGCTTTAAACAGTGCTGGTAATTTGATCTCAGTTAGACAAGTGCATTTCTTGATGCTTCTCCTTTCACCTCTTCCCAAATATATATTATTTACTCAAAAAAAAACCCCCAGTGTTGCAGTGACTGTTCACATATTCAGGTCAAAATGAAGCATTTTCAATGGGGCAAGAATAATTGTCAGTCTTTCCTTGCAGTATTTTTTTTTCCTAAAGTGTTTCTTTTTAAATTATTGTAAATTAAAATTTAAAAATTAAAAACTGAAAAGAAATATTTTTAACTTTTATTTCATTTAAATATATTGGGTGGAACCAAGTGTTTAGTGTTTTTATTCCAAAGGTCAATTGAAGGACAAGAACGGGATCATTCAATCAGATAAATATTTTACTGGTATTGGTTTTTTGCAGAGCTGACTGATTGGCAGATCCTAGTTAACCATGTTATTGTTTTTGCTAGGTTTGTTCACAGTCTTATCTACTCTGTCCAATTTCTTCCATTTACTTGTCTGTTCTACCCAGCTATTCTAGCCTTATAGTCTTTGGAGAAGAATCTTATTCTCTTTATATCTCTACTGTGTACAAAATAAGAGACATAACCTAGCTGATTCTGGTATACTGTGTGTGTCAATAATAGTTCTTTCTTCTTTGTCACAGATCTCATTATTTATTGTATCACGTTAGTCATACTTCTGCTATATCCCACTGAAAAGAGGTCAAGAGTATTCTTAGTAGTGCAAACAGCTTTCTTCAGTAGAATTTAGGTCTGTGAATTGTCCTTTTTTTAAGGAGAACCTCTGATCTTATTGACAGCATCCCAAGACTTCTCAATGTCGCTCATACCTGCAGCACAATACTCACAGAAAAAGAGCTCAGTGGACTGTGACAGACACCTATATTTTTTCCAACTGTTTGAATGGGGATTTAATTTTAGCGCAATTGAAAAGAAGCACTAGGTGTAATGATGATGATTTGGGCCACCAAGGCATCACATATAATCTGGAGAGCTGGATGAGTGCGGTGTGCATGAGACCAATGCACATGAGATTTGCCTTGAGAAAAGAGGACACGAACTCGTTTTTACCAGCTGCTTTAGGAATAAGAGCTGCTGCTTATGCTGAGTTGGGCAACTCTGCTGAGCTGGGCTGGAGATGTTAAGAACCAGAACGGAAGACAGCTGTTATCCACAAGCAACCAAAATATGAACCTCTTACCTCCCCAGTCATGTCCACTCACATTTCACAAAATGAAAACCTGCAGATATTCCCAGACTTGTAAACCTCCACTCAGATCTCACATTTTATCAGGCACCCATGTCAATCATCCGCTAAACGCATCTACAGAGACCCAAACTTTATTACTTCTGCTACTTGTTTTCCCTCCCAAATTTTTAATTTCATACTTTCTCCAGAACACTACTGAAGGAAGAATGGAGCAGGTACAGCATTTTAGATGGAATTCCAAGGTTTAAGTATCTTTTATCCAGTACTTCTTCTTTTTAATATTAAATATCAAGAAAAATTATCCTTTAAGACATATATGTTGAATTTGGCATACTCTCTATAAAATTCACTAAAATTAAATAAGTGCACATTAGTAAGTTATCTAAAACATTTTTATATAGTTTTGAGCCAGAAGTGCATTGGCAGGTGTGGCATAGAGATTGAATGCTGTCACCTGTAATGTTTTTCTGGTACTATAGTAACAGATTGTAGAGAAAGGCAGTAGCTCTAGGAACGCTGACATGTCTCTCATTATCTATTGTGGTTTTCACTGGAAATATTGCATGCCATATCAACCTGGCTATCTGCTACATGTCATGTGAATGTTACTCAAATCAAATTTACAGAGTTAAGCAATAGAATGCCTTATTAATACACACTCGTACCTGGGGAGATAATTTTTAGTACTGAAAGAACAAACAAATTCACAGAGTTTTTTGTGATAAATGAATCAATTCGTCATTAGAAGGAAAAGACCAAACAAAAGTCTGAATAGAGCCTGGAAATTAGTGTGAGTATCAGCTGTTCTAACACAAGTAACGCTGGCAAATGGTTGAAATGATAATAGAGTAACCTCACATGCACCAATGTCCCATTTATCAGTACTATAGAGACTGTAACATCAATATCACTATATTGTCTGCTTGTGATAATGGCCAGAATCATCCCTGCAGTCACCTGATATAAAACTCTTTGGTCTGAATTTAAAAATGTGTTCAACATGAATATTTTCTAACTCAGACTGAATTTGTTCATATCTGAAAATAACACTAAAAAAATTGTTGTCCTCTGTATTTCAGAAATAAAACCTGGCATAAATGTCTCTTTTTTCACTCATGGACTATATTCCATAAAATTAGGGTTAATTAAATCTCATTTTAACAGCTCTTGAGGCAAGACAGATTTCTGAAGAAAATTATAACATGCATATTTGAAAAAATCTCTGCATCACTAGTTTCTATTCTATATGTTATGGCTATTTTTATTCCAGTCAGATATGATAAATGTTCCCGCATAATTTATTAAATGTATTAATTCTTACACAATTTAGCTGGTAAAGAAATAACAGAGTGGCTGAGATTTTTAGATCTATATCATCAAGATATCATATCAGATACAACTTCTTGTCAAAAGTCAAAATGATAAAGAGAAAAAATCAGAAATTTTGTCCTGCTTGGTGGCAAAACCCAGTAACAGTGAAATGCAAAGAGTCATTAAGTTATAGAGCTAATGTAATTATAAAAAGAAAATTTTGAGGTTAGTGTAAAATGGCATATAAAGGGAAGCCACATAGCAAAGCATCAATTAAAATTTGGCGTTTAATATTCCTGTGCTGTTATATTATTGCTTATTCATTAAATATAATTTAGGCCTCCATTCTGCAAACTGTAAAAAATTATGTGCACATGCAGAGTAACTTTGGGGTTTTATTGACCTCGAAGGTCTTCCGGTGCCCAAAGTTCTGTTCCTAGGCATAGGAAGAAGTTCTTCAGTTTCAATCAAGCAGAACATTTTGGTGCCTGCAGCCCATTAAAAGCTTTCATTAAACCAAGACAAGAGGTGTCCTGTGCCTATTGCTCATGTCAGGTATTATCTTGCAGTTTCTTGATCAGGTTCTTGGCAATCAGCATGATCGGTATTTTGATGACTTTTCCTTAAAGAAAATACAGTCCTATGTCGATTAGACTTGGTCAGTCTAACTAATCTGCACATCCATAGTATTTTTTAAAGACAGCTAATATAAATTAAAAAGAAATTGAATGAGTATAGAGGAAAAATTAAAAGAAAAATGAACAATAGGATAAAAATTAGCAGTATTTGAGAAAATATGTTGAATTTATTCCTTTGTTACTCAACAGAGGACATAAGTAGGTGTTTCTGATTAATTTTACCTGCAGAGAAAAATTGACCTTTGAATTTTTTCTGCGTAACACTTTTTCTGTGTAATTAGTGGCCGATATTTGTGAGATTACTGTAGTCTAATTAAGATTAAAACTCTATTTTAAAACAATACAATTAAAAATAACAAAGCAGAATTAAAAATTTTCAATTAATTTGAGTGAATTTAAAATGATCCTCTAGGAATGTTCTCATAATAATGAATATAACTCACATGAGTTCTATTTTATTGCCTCATTTTAATTCCTAAAAATTTTTAGACTAAAAATGGAAAAGTACTAAGTTATTTTGGTCATCACATTGTAGATACAGAGAATAAAGTTTGTCTTAAAAATGACTGCAAAATTCCTTTTGAGCCTTTAATTTGTTTTCATATATGATTTTTCTTGAACTTTTATCCTTTTTTAGACCCAGCACTGTCACCACTGTGATTATTTTACTTTAATTACAGCTATAGAATCAATTAAAAAAAAATATGAGCATGAAAGAAATATTATAGCTTTCAAACTTTTATGCATCAATTGCATTTGCTCTGTCTTAACCCCACTTAAATTTTTGTGAAGGAAGCTATATGGCAACATATGCCATTACTTGTTTTCTAATACATTGTTATGAAGTTCCATTAATAACACTGTGGTATCCACTTCAAAAACAGCATCTCTGCATGAGCAAGCAATTACATGTAAAGTGGATAATATTTAATTATTAGATATTCTGGGTTGGTTGTTTTTCTTTGCTTCTATTTTTTTAGGGTGGGTTTTTTTTTTTTTTAGTAGAGGAAGGACAGAAAAAAGGACTTGATTATAACTTCTATACTGTTCTATAGAACTTCTAACTGTTCTAAGATTTCTTCTCTCTAGTCCTTGATAAAATTTGTTGAAATTTTCATTTTGATTCAGTAAGAATTTACAATCCTCTGTAATTTAATTTTCCTGTGTTTTTCTGCTCCTTGTCATAAAGTCATGGAGATGTTTAAAGTGAATATGTCACTTGACCTCATGGACTTGACCATTCACTCAGAGATGAAACACATAATTTTGTCTTACAATTCTCAGATTGGTTTTATCCAAAATTTAAAATGTTGTTTTTTATTTATTTTCCTTTGCATTACTAAATTTGCTGGCAATCAAAGAAAACAAAACTGAAAAAATACTGGTTTTCTTTATTTCTCTGGTATTATATCGTAATATGTTTTTCAAAATATATTGTTCTAAGCAATAGGAGATTACAAAAGTGTAAATGATGTCTTTGTTTTCAAGAAAATGCAACACAAGATTAAATAATCCTATAATTCAGTCTACCTTTCCAGTTTTTACTGCTAATCAAGCTGACTTACTGAGAGCTGATTTCATAAAACTATTAAGGAGCACAACCATACTATTCATACTGAATACCAAATTTTCATTGCACATCTAATGCTCTAAGTGTTGATTAATGAAAGCATGCAAGTTTTTGTGAAAGGTAGGCAATTCCAAAGCACGGGAAAACTTTAATCCATCTGGTAGTGTAGTTCTCTATCTTAATAATTTTTTTGTGGACTTTTGAATGCCCTGCCATTGAATAGTAGTCATATCAAGCCTTGCAATAGTTTATTTATGTGGCTACAACTTAAGTTGAATTTGGGAGTTCAGTTTCCTATTTCTCTTTGACAGTTTTAATGACAAATCCTTTAATCCTTTACTTTTCTAAAGTATTTTTTTTTAAATGTTGAGCACTCATTGTTTCACTGTTTGTTATTATTTTTTTAAACATTTGAGGTCATCTTGCCTAATCCTAAAATTTTCTTGCTAGGCATATGTCTTGATTAGTCCTCTGAAATTTAAAAAAAAAAAAAAAAAAAAAAAAAAAAGTTCTTTAAGCACATGCACCTGAGAGATGACATATGTTGATTAAGATACATTAGGAATTCTCTTGGCAGAACGTCCTTCCCACTGTAAGTTAAAGTAATTCTGAAACAGGATAACCCAGCTCCTGCTAGTGCTTTAGCAGATGTTCAATTATATAGGGGAAAATTTGAACATTATAAGGAAGGATTGATAGAACTATATCCCAGATACCATACAGCTTAGTTGAGAGCCAGTACATTGAGTAATTGGAATAAGAGTGGTATTTCCACTACCAACAAAGCATCCAAATCCCATTGCTGTGGTTACCACTACAACCCAGAGCGAATTACATTTGTCCAGTGCATTGCCTGGAGGAATCATTCAGCCACTTTAAGGAGCAGTGACAAAGGTGAGTGACAGATGCCAGCAAGATCCACTGCAGCTCTGGACAGAACACGGGTATGGAGTGGCAGATTTGAGTTCTCATCTTTCGTATTTGTCTAGGGAAAATATGTCCAAGGTGAATATTCCAGCTACAGTGGAGACTGAGGCGGATCTGACAATTTTTCTTTTCTAATAAATGCATAATTCATTCTCCCTTCCCTTTTTAAACTCAAGTAGAGAGGATTAAAGGGCTAAAATTATGGATTCATCCCAGATAAGTGTAGGCACTTAACTGAGGATCCTGTGTTAAGATCCTAATCGTTCTAGGCTTATGTTAAAGTTAATGGAAAGAAAGTTGCCTCCTGAGAGCAATTAAGACCTTAGCTGACTGGAATAACCAGCTGTAAAAGCCCTTCACTCTTCATAATACATCTCTAAAGCTTTTGGGATAATTCTGGACCAAATATTTAACTTGGGGTTTAACAGGTCTATCATGTTGAATGGATCACATTTCTAAGGAATAAAAAGAACCAAGAAGAAATATTTCAAGCCAAACATTTTTGGGTTAAACAAGGAACATATCTCCTTACAAATTACTTAAGCATTACTATAAATAGTCACCTTATTGTATATAATAACTTGTATTTATATTCATCATAAAAATGTATTCATAATGGGCTGAGTTCCTCTCAACTTATTTAGAGTAAGGATACATTTGGTCCCAAGTGTTAAATAGTTGTGTACCTTTTACTTCAAATTGAGAAATGAGCCAATAAAGATGCAGGTTAAAATGTGATACTGCATCAAAAGCAAGCCTTTTGTGTCTCACTGAAAAGCCTAATTTCCTCTCACTTTTTCAAAAGGATTTTCATCAAGCATTTAAAAAACCCTATTTTGTTAAACTGCCAATAATTTTTCATGTTTCTGTTAGCATCTGGTATTTACAGATTCCTTTTTTTCATGTCTTTAATTTATATCCACCTGAGTGCCAGCAAAAAACATGTCTGTGTTTTTCTCCTAAGTGTAGACATGAGCTATCACATTAAATTTTAGGACCACTATTTATAAAAACCAATGGTACTGTTAATTAATTAACACAACAAGGATGTTCTAAATTAAAAAAAAAATCAAAAAAATATCTTGGCTCTATGCTAGTATTAATTTAAATGCCAGATATTAAGTATAAACTCTCCTAGTAAAGATTTAAAGGAATTGTATCATTTCCCTATTTGAAAATACTTCCATAAAATATCTAATATTTTATTTTCCATAAACATGGCCTTCTCATATTGATTTTTACTTCTAATTCTAATATAATGTAATATATGTAATATAAATACTGGAAGAAATCTCTCACAATGCTAAAGATTCTGTTCCTTCAAAACTTGGTGATCACTTAAACTACATTATTTTTTGAATTACAAACTTTGTGAGGCATTTCAGACATGTGGCAGTGCCTTAAAGACAAAGATATGCTGCTTAAAGAAGAAACATTTCTGTATTATCAAAAAAATCCCTGAAAAAAAGTGTTAAAATAAAATTAAAATGTTAAAGATAATTTTTCTATCAACAGTAAACACTATTTCATGTTTGTTTTTTTTTTATTTTGGGACCTCCAGTTGTCCCTCCCCTTCCTCCCCTATCACTCCCATTTACAATATATGCACTGCTCCCACCAATCCAATCCCAGTGATTTGTTCTTCTAAGAACCTACATGTGTGTCGTATCCAGGTTGTTCTGATGTCCAAAGACCATTCCCTGCCATATCAGTTCATTACCATGCTTTCTGCCCTTCCAGGTTTTCCATGATGTTCCTTATGTCCTTGCATCTTCACACTCTCAGCTTTTCCTACGTCTTTCACAAGTGCTATTTTGCCTGGAAGTCAAAATAGAGGTATCAAATGTTGCAATTTTTCTGGAGCTATCTTTTTACTCATGCTTATGCTTATTGGCTTTCTAGGTGCTATAACTCAGTTGATATTTGACTAAATGAACTTCTCATTGGAATTCTGGTGAGTGCTTTCCATCATCAATTTATCTTCTTTTAACTATTTATTTAGTAAAATTGCTGGGCTAGTGATATCCTTGAAAATTTCCTTCTTCAAATCTGATTGAAAGTGAATATTGCAATTGTGAGTTACCTTCAGGAAGAGAGGAGTTCCAGAGGTTGACGTGCATTAGCATCAGATAATCTGGATATTCAGATAATGGTAGACAATTTGCCTCACAGCACATACAACTTGTGCATTATGTTATCTATGATTGAAACATAGTTCTTCAAAGATGGACTTAATAAAATTGGGCTTTAACAAGACACCTTTGTTACCAGAAGGAAATGTGAGAATCCATAGTGACAAATCCTTTTAGTTCTTTTAAGAAGCCACAGAAGATTCTAATTTACATAGACAGAAACACTTCCCACTTACCAAAAAAATGTATTTATCTTTTAAAACCTAATTCCAGCAGAGCTCTATAAGAGCACTCAGAAATCACTGTAGACTAAAAGATCAATTTCACTAGCATAACTTACATTTTATGCCATGGTAAAATATTAGTCTCTTAAAAGTTTAATAGTATTTATAAAGTTAAATATACCGCTCAAAATTGAAGTCAATGTCATATTTTGAAAAATTATTTTAAAAGCATTTTGTATTTTGGCCAAGAGAAAAAGTCTGTTGTGTTTCAGTTTTGATGGAAAGTTACTGTGCAGAAAAATGAGATGATTGTTGTTCTAGTATTTTATCAAAAAACCACACAAAACCAAGTTCAAAAACAAGAGATAAGCTGGAGCTGAAGCTTTAAAAAAAACCCCAAACAATGTAATTTAGCTGACAGACTGCCCATCAAACATTAATCTGCAAAGCCTTAGCATCATGAGAGAGACAGACCTCTCTTCACAACTTTCTATAGGAGGTTGCAGGCAGCTGTAGGTTTGGTTATCTAGAACGACTGCTATAATCTAAAAGTTTTCCAGCATTGCTTTCAATTACTATATTTTTCAGAAAATATATGTGAATATCTTGAACCAACTAGAACCTAGGAGAAGGTTGTGGCAAGCTTTCTTTTAACCTCTATGGTGGAAATGGTTCATATTCTTCCACTATTTTTTCTTTTAATCTTTTTATTTCTATGTCTTCTGGGCATTTGAAACACTTGTGATTCTCTGTGTGAAAAAGGTTTTTAAAAAACCATGACTGCTAAAAAAATAACTTTTTTGCTTACATTTTTAGTAAGTTTTTCTTCCTGATGAGTTACAATTTTTTAATAGGTTTTATGTGTTCAGAAAGTCCCTACATTTTTTTTGTACCATATTGATTTACAGTTACAAGTAACTTGTCATATTTTATGTACTCTTAATTTTCTTAGTTTGTTCACCTTTCCACTTGAAGATTTTAAGGTGTGTCAAGATCACTTGTTCAGATGTTTAAGCTGACTTCAACCACAGTCACTGTGGCTGAAAGTCAAACATCTGAACAAGTGATCTTTACATGCAGTGATTCCTCTAGATCTCCTTTGATCAGCAGCATGAAACAACTAGAGCATCTATCCTATGAGGGCAGACAGATTTTAGGATGTTGGTGCTTGGAGTGGTTTGTTATGTTGTTTTGTTATGGTTTGGATTGGTTGGTTGGTTGATTGGTTGGTTAGTTGGTTGGTTTTTAATATTGATTTGGGAGGGGGGAGATGTTTGCAGGGAAAATTCTAATTTAGAATGTATTCTGATAAGAGATATAGAATTTTTGGGATGTTAGCTACATCTTGAACCAAAATATCAAGATCAAGAACTGAAGATCAGGAATGATACTAAACAAAATATCTGTGGACTATTTAATAACTTTATCCAAGAGACAATCTTGTATTTTGTATAAAATTAATTGCACAATGGAGATATATTTATCAGTTTATAGATTGGTTATTGGACCTTTTCATTCATACTTTTATTTTCTCAGCTTCTCTAATCTTGTTTTAGTATGACATATTTATGAGAGGAATTACATCATATTGCACGTGTCATACTGGAGACTTGAGTGAAGCCTTTGAGACCTTTTCCAATCATTGCTCTCATAATTTTGTGAAATCAAATTTTTTTGGCTTAAGTTAGATAATTTGCAGTATCAGAGTGCATATTATATATGAATCATTTGAGAACTACCTGAAACATGTAATTATGATAACTATATAATTGTATATATATGTATATTTGTGATCTTGATATTATTAGATGAAATTATATAGCTTAACTTTTGAATATATTTAGGTGATTGATGAGAAAAAAAATCGAAGATAGATGAAATAACTAATATTTAAAAAAAAAAACATTAATTTGAAATAGAATTTTATGCATAAATACTGCTTATGGGTGGAAAAACCACTGTGCATCAATGAAAACAGTAAAGTTCTTCCCACTGACTTTGTATGGACACTTTTCAAATGTGAAAGGGTAGGAAAAAAGGCTTTCTTTTTCTTGTTTATGTGATTGGCAGATCACAGAAGCTACCATAGCATTTACTTATGAAGGCGCAAATGCTTTAATATTACACCTTGTTATACAAATAGTATTTGTCAATATTTATAAATTTGAAACAGGATTTTTAATAGGAAAAATGCTTCAAGAAAAAGTCTAAGTTAAAAGAACTCCAAGTGTTTTACAGTGGAAACTATAAATGCTGGAGAATTTGTCATTCTTATCATATAGAAGCTTCTGCCATGAGGAAAGAATTATTTTTCCTAATTGTGTAATTTATATCAGTATGATACTGTTAGCTTTACTTTGGCAAGAAAAAACTGGAATTTCATAGTAACGTCTGTATTTGTGCATTACTCCTTCCTGTCCCCCAAACAAGTGTTCCTCTGACAGTGAGTAGCTACAAGAGTTTCAGAAATGTTGAGCTTAGTAATTTGCCTGACACTGGAGGATGTTTTAAAGTCAGCCACTGAAAAAAGAGCATGAACTTCAAACAATATCTGGTTTACACATTTAAGATCAGGAAAGTGCTATCATTTGTTATTGCTGTGTCATGAACTGTGATTCTGACTTCACAATCTGCCCATGAAAGTATTTTCAAACCTCAGGACACAGCTGTTTGTCTCGCTTTGAATTAATCCACTCAGTTTTGTCAGTCTGGACTAGCTCTGATTCCAGAAGCAAATACAATTCACTCTTGGCAAACACTTATAATTAAAAAGCCCATCCCTTAGAAGTAATATCCATTCTATATCAATGGTTGCTACAACAGTCAGGCTTAAGATACTTATTTACATCTTAAACACCTCAGTGATAGATTTCTCTTCAGATACTATGGGACCTAAGATGACTCTGGACGCGTGTTATGTTGTCGGTGTTAAAAGATATAGAGGTCTTTCCTAGGACTGATACTGAGGTCATGAATACAGGCCTGGCTCTCCAAAGATACAAATATTTCAATATGTTTGAGCAGATAAGATTAACTCACTACAAGATCTCCTTGATTAATGGTGCTGCCACTGCTTGGAAAGCCCCCCCACTCTTCACAGTATTCAATACATTTTAATGCTTAAAGCTGTTTTCTCAGCCAATTTTTAGTTTCTCAAGGAGAGAAGTTGATCTTTTGTATAGGGTTTTAAAAGCTCATGCCTACTTCAGCACTTTTATTAGCTATTTAACTACAAATAACTAACAAAACTTTTTCATAATCTGCTTATCCTATCACTAACTCAAAGACATTTATTAATTGCTAATTGCATTGGAATATATTCAGATTTTGTTGATCAAAATTCCTCTATGCTTTCAACATTTGCAAATGACTTCTGTTTATATTGACATTTGCTCACTAGCAAAAAAAGAACTACTATCAACATGAAACAGCCAAGGGCAGGTTGATTCTTGTAGGAAGTTAAGGGAAAATTGGTACAGATACAGATTTTAATGTGGTACAGATGCCATTTATATCTAGGTTTCTTTATAACACTTCCCCTCGTAGAACATTATGCTCTATATCATCTGTGTTGGTCAGAATTGCTTGGTGATGATGGAAGATTGATGTCAACACCTTTTTGGATGTCAGCCTTTCTTAACTATTTAGCATTTCATGACAGTCATTTGAAATGTATCTCACAATGCCTACTCTTAAGAGGGAAAGAATCCTGCAGGAGGTTCTTGAAAGCCACATATCACGTGGGGAATATTATTTGTTTCTCTCCCAACCACTGCCTTAAACTTAACAAAAGCTAAGACTTTGTTCTCAATTTCCTCCAGCCATTGCCCAGATAAAACAATACTCAGGGAAGAAATCTTTTTTGCAGCCTATGCCTTTCACTGGGAACCAGTTAGGAGACTCACGAAAAATGGATCTCTTCTGCCGTGGTTTGACCCCAGCTGGCAACAGCCTCACAGAGCCTCTCACTCACTCCACCCAATGTGATCGGGGGAGAATCAGGAGAGCAGAAGTGAAAAAAGTTGTGGGTTGAGATAAAGACAATTTAAGAGAGAAAGCTAAAGCTATGCATGAGGGCAAAGGAAAATAAGGAGTTAGTTTGCCGCTTTCCACGGCCAGGCAGATGTTCAGCTGTTCCCAGGAAAGCTGGTGTCCATCCGGTCTGATGGGAACTTGAAAAGACAGACGGCATCACTCTGAATATCCCATTCTTCCTCTTCTTTCCCCAGATTTATGTGCTGATCATGATGCTGTATGGTATGGGGTATCCCTGTGGTCAGCTGGGGTCAGCTGTCCTGGCTGTGTCCCCTCCCAGCTCCTCCTGCACCCCCAGCCTGTACGCTGAGTTAAAGCCTCAGCCTTGTTTGACATTCCACCTTGAAGAACTGTTTGTGAATGAATATTCTTTTTAAGCCCCTGGTTCAGGATTGTCCAAAAGACATTTCATGTGATTACAGTGTATTTCCCTTAAAGTATAGTTTCTGAGGAGTATGCCATTTGGAGTAATGGGAAGCAGTGCCCATTTGCTTTAGGAGGGGTATGTAGATCATATCCTTAATATACTTGCAAGCTTACATGCTCGCAACTTGTCAAACCAGTTCTTCACATATTTAGTGTTGTTAAAGGTAATTTACCTGGGAGAAGTGCAGTGCAAAAAATGAGTCATTCCTTCAGGCTTCGTTGTTCAAATGTGTCATTTTCTATATGTATTCTGAATACAAAAGAGCAAAAAAACCCTGACCTAATGTATTTAATTTTAAATAAAATAAAGTGTGAAAGGTACAAGTTGAACTGGTCACTTTTTCTCTTATTTCAACTTGAAATCAAAGATATCTATTACTACAGAATCATGATATAAAGGAATTATTTTTGATTATAATTGCATTGTAATTGGGAACTTGAGAACCTCAGCTCTCTAACTGAATTTTTTTTTTTAAATTATATTTGAGATGTGCTTCATCAGGCTGTAAATGGAAAGTAGTTGTTATAAGTTTTCATTATATTAGTTTAATTTTTTGATGAAAGTTCATTTTCTGTAACATTTGAAGATCAGTCTTGATCACCTTAGAATTCAAGAGTTACTCCAGAACCAATTCTCAGGTTTAAAGATCTGACACATCTTCCACTCCCCATCTGACCCACAAGGCACTTCCCTGTACTGTTAGAAGGTTCTCTCATTCTCCTTGACAACATCCAACTGCACACACAGTGCAAAGCATTGAAAAAGCCTCAGGGATCAGATTAACCACTGACTTCTCTGTATTGGGTGACAACGTAAACACAATAAATAATAATAATTTAAAAAAAACATTTAAAATAGGTATAAAATATCATTATTCTTTAAAACTAAAGAAATGTGTCTGGGAGAATAATCTGCTGATGGTGCCAACAGAGGTCCATATCACTTAGATATTGTAAGGACCATTCAGTAAGAACTAATTAAAAGAGGCTCCAAATTGAAGGTTCTTTTCTTAGAAATTCAGGCAGAGTCTAGAAAAATGTGCATTCTGTTACACAAACATAACTGGGTGAAAATCCAATGATATCTGTTGATCCTGAAACAAAATCCAGAAGATAGTGAAAAAAATAAGTTGCAAAACACTTTCCCAGAGTATTTTTTTTCAATTTTCATCTGAGTGACCTGAATAAAATTAATGCTTAAGTAATTTTGATCTTCATTTAACAAAATTCTGAAGATTATGAAACTACTTTGCCAATTATTTAAGTATGAGCTTTAACTTAAGATCATCATTATGTAGAATTCAACAGGACTCCTTACCAGCTGTTTGTTGAGCTCATGATCAGTCAAATTCTTTAAGGTTATTTTAAATGAGACATTTCTGAGAGCAAAGTCTTGAAAAGTAGAGGAGTAGACCTATAAAATTCTTTATGACATTTAGTAAAGCTTACATAAAAACTTGTAAAAAAACCTAAATTAAAAGGGCCAAAAATTTATAAGAGCTTTTGGTTTTGTTGGAAAGGTATATAGGTATTCACTACAGAAGAGACTAATTTTTATTCAATTATTTTGATATTTAATGTAGAAGCAGACAAAATTTAGAACAAGTTAGAGCAAGTAGATTGGAAGCAAGCACATATTATATATTCCCTACCTTACTCTGTAGTTTCCATCTATTGAAATTTAGAATAACACGTAAAACTGTCACAGATTAGATTTTTTTTTCTGATATAATCTTAATCAATTTTGTAGAATACTTTGTAAAAGTTATTTTTAAAAATGAAATGCATATCTACAAAATTATCAAATTTGGATTGAAAAGTACTGTCTTTCTCAATGAGCTTACAGTTTCTACCTGAAAAAATACTAGTGATGAGCAAATATCCAGATAATTGCCTCATCTTGGCTGCTGGTTTGTAACTTGCTCAGCTTAAACTCAAGTAGTGTGTCTGCATCCTTGTCTTTGCTGAGAGAGTCTCATTTATCATCGTACAAACTATCACATTGTCAGATTCACTTATTTCAAGACTTTCTGCACATAACTCCCAGTTGTACCATTCTAATCTTGGCAGTCTCCCCAAGTCCTTATCCAAAGGCAGGCTCTCTTCCCTCTCTAGCTACCTCACCATTTTCTTCACCATTTTCCTCTTAGATTTGAATTCCCAGACTCCCCCTCCCTCATTCCCAGGCACCATCTCTGCTTCCACCCTGATTCCTTATCCTTATCTCTGTTTCTTCTCCCATTCTAGTCTGGCTCTCTTCCCACTGTACTCAAGTCAGACATCTTTTCCTTCCTAATACCCTGGGAAAGAGAAAAGAATTGAAGGTTGAGTTAACAAAATGAAAGAAAGGTTTTAATTTTCTTCTCTCAGTTTTAGTTCTCAATCTCCTTCCCACTCACAACAAGAGGAACTATAACTGCAAGATAGGAAATGTCTAAGAGCATAATCTATAAATAAAATTTTGAATATTAATTAAAATGACATGAAATGCAGTCTGAATTCTGGTTTTGTCAACTTAAATATCTTTTAGCTAAACCCACAGAGCAGTATTTGAAATGTCCCAAGTGTATTTCCAAGATAAATGAATGGTCTACAAATTCATATGTTGACATTGCAAAGTGCTTTTGTTTTTTTTTTACTTTTATATTAAGTTTTTAGTTTCATTTGGAAGGACAATTACATGCTTGCATTTGTAGGTCAGAAATGAAGAGGAAGAAGTGTAGGTACATCTGACATTAACATAAGGCTAAGATAGTTTTGCAGTTGACTTTGAAAGTAAACAAATTCTTTATGTGCTTGTTCATTTCCTGGACAATATTTTTATTCTCCTTTGCAACTAAATGACTTTCTATAATAAAGAGTGCTTCCAGATATACTTTTTATATACACATGAATAAAACACTGGCATTTTAAGCTTTTTGTTCATGAATGAAAATATACAATGATTCATTTTAGAAAATATATTTGCACGCAATATCTGTTCAGTAGGGAGATTTTAATAAAATATAATTTATTTCATTATGCCTTAGCAATTTCTACTCTTTCCCATGTGTGCCACCATGGAAATTTCATTATTCATATTAGCATTTAGACCTTTGTTTTATTCAGTGACTGCATCTGCTAAGAATTTGATGTATTTCCATTAAGCAACACACCAGTAAAAGAAAATAGCTGCAGAGAAGGGAAAAAAAAAAAAAGAGAAAAGAAAACCAACAAAAAGCAAAACACATTAGCTCTACAAAAATGAGGGGGAACACATCTAAGAATCCAAATTGGGAATGAAAGCTTGATTAGGGTAAGAATGCCAGTGATACCTAACACACATCCTTATATCCCCAGTCTGACACAATCAAAACTTTCTCTTCAACCATAAATTTTACTTGATGAGGAGAAAAATAAATCTTATTGGAACACCCTTGTTTAACTGTACAGAATTACTGATATATAAAGTGATTTTAACAGCAGAGAGCATTTGTTTCAGCAAGAGTGTCTGGATCATACAGCAAGGTAAAGAACAGTGTGTGTGGGGTGAGTAAAGGAGCTAAGGGAGCCCAGCACTCTTCTCACACACCTTCCAAGGATGCTGTTAGCCTACTGACAGCATTAGAATGCAGAACAAGGAGTGGGAACTGGGTAGCATTACAGTATATTGGCAGTGTCCCATCAGTAAACACATGGGGGAGCAATTCAAAGGAGTGGCTGAACTTCTAAAATTTTGATTTTTTTTTTTTTTAATATCAGACTCCCAAGACTCCTTTCTCTTTTTTACTGCAATTACTTCATTCTTCCATTTCCCTCATATATCTCCTCCATATTATATTTCTATTCTGTGTAGTTTTGTCAGACAAGTCCCTTTGGGACATCCTGCCAAGCTTGTGGAAGGGAAGATTCAGCAGCTGTAAGCAGCTACTGCCCCACTCAACCAGCACAATCCCAAGCCAAGCAAATTGCTCTACGAATGCCCTGAAGTGCAGCAAGCCAAAGAAATGGCTTAATTTGCCAGATGATATTGTGCATCCCAGAAGCAAAGGGTTTATTAGTATTTGCACATCATGGTACCAATCAGCATATATTACTCATATCTTGTCAGCTTTGTGTTGTTTTGTATATTTGAGGGTTTTTTGTTAAATATTTTTGTTTTGTTTTTGTTTGGGAGGGATGTTTTATTTGTTGGGGATTGTTTTTGGGTTTGTTTTGAAAGGAACTAGAAGAG
The DNA here is from genome assembly GCA_013397295.1 of Polioptila caerulea. Taxonomy (NCBI): domain Eukaryota; kingdom Metazoa; phylum Chordata; class Aves; order Passeriformes; family Certhiidae; genus Polioptila; species Polioptila caerulea. Next base: position 346,778 of record VYXF01008029.1, read on the forward strand.
TTATTTCTTCTCAGTTCAATGACAGTGTTTTCTGACATTTCAGGAAACATGGAATTCACGATGGATTATTGATGCATCAATATCTTACATGAGTTTAACAAACAAGACAAAATCGAAATACTGAATTACTATATAAACAGGACCAATATTGCAAACATTTTCATTCCTTTCCTGTTAAAATTCTCATTTCTGAGTGAAGAGCAACTTCTTGCTTCTTATTCTCTCTGTGCTGACCACTGATGGTTTTGAGGTGCAAATTAAGTACATGACAGAAAAATGAAAAGACAAAGTGTATGAAAGCAATCAATCTGTTATGCATCCATATGCCTCAGAGATTTTTAATTGCCACTGAGGGATTTCAAGGAATTTCTAAAATTAATTACAGAGATGAATGCTCTCCTAAGAATTGAATGGCTGTGTAAGAGCACTAGCAGCTATGTAGAAGGACCAAACTTCCGGCATCCTGAAAAAAATGTCTGTTTAGGAAAAAAAATGTTCTGTTTAACTTAAAGATGCATAAACACAAAAGTAAACAAGTGAACAAAAAAAAAAACCAACAAGGATATTTCATCCATCTAGAATGACAAAATATTTCCACTTTTTCCCAGGTGGGGGGAAAAAAAAAAAAGAAAAAAAATTATAGATACTGCTTTCTCAAGTTGTGTCTGGTCATTGTACACATTTCTGCTCTTTTATTTTTTTTTTTAACTTTGTGTCCAAAGAAATATTTTCATTGCTGGGTTAATGATTCTTTCTGCTTATTTGCTGGAGGATTTGCTGTAGTCCTTAGAATTCAGCATCTCCAGAAAAGAGACTTTAGTACAATAGATAATCAAACCATTTTTTTTCTGGTGTTGGTTTGTGTTTATTTTAATAAATTAATAAATAAAACCCAATAAATGCCAAGTAAAAATAATAACATATATTATTATTCAATTGAATTAAATATTAGGGTTTTTTAATGACTTGTACTTTGGGTTTGGACATACAGGATTCTCAGAGAAAGATGATAGCCTGCATAATGAATTTTTTTGATTTGCAGTATTATTTGAGCCTCAATATTGCCTGTGTCAATCCTTGTGTTAGCATTTTTTTGTCTGTCAATCCATATTCTAATTGAATTAGGTTTTATCCACAAAAAAGTTTATTTTATCTGCAAAAGAGTCCAGCTTTACTTTTGCAAATATGATAACTGTGCAGTTTGGCTTTGAAGAAAATAAATGTAAACTGTAGATCTGAATGCAAATTCCATTGTTGTTATTGGCTTTAAATTGCCTTTTGTTCCACAGTAAAGTAAAAGAATAATAATAAAAAAGGTAATGTAGAATCATGTGCAATGTCTAATAGTTTCAGTTGCTTCACTGTTAGATTTTCTTTTTATTTGTTTTATTTTGGCTGCAATCACTGGAATATATTGGCTGCAATACTTGCAGATGGAAACTAAGCACAGATGTGCCAACATAGCGTCCAGGTTTGTGAGTATACAAATTTTTATTGCAAGTAGAGCAAATAGCTTTCCTTGGATTATCCAAGCTGAAGTTGAAAAAGTGCCATATATAAAAGATTTCCTTTTGGGAACAGTTGAACCTCCATGTACAACTGTCCTTTGAATGGGAGATTATTTTTGATGCTGTTTTGAGGCAAATCTGTTTCCTTTAGTATTGCAGACATTACTGTGGTTTTCTTGAGAAGATGTGCATCGCCTGCATGAGTTCCCTTGGACACAGCAGCACTAGACAGAGCAGAAGCATATTTATTTGACTCAAGAACAGTAGCCATTTGAACTCTTGCTGAGCATAACTCCACTGCATCAGGACACCAGCTGATTTTACACATCTTGAATTTGGGAATCTGATCATAGATGGTTTTACATTTTACAAGATAAGAATTTTAAATTGATTTTCTCACTCAAATTCATAACCAAAATTAAATGCTTTAAATGGTTTTACTTCTTTTTTTGAAAGATTTGTGGCCTGTTCCATAATTTTTTTTCCTCATTGACTCCATAAAAACTTGATTGTAAGGGTGATTTGGTCTCAGACCTTCAGCCTTCTGTCTTTTTTGGTCTTTCCAACTAATTTCTGTAAGATTACATAACAGAAACAACCCTTGAGAAATAATTAGCTTCTAGGAAAAAAACCAAACATATAGAAAAAAATAATTAACATCTGATCGAATATGCAAAAAAATTAAAGTACAAAAATATGACAAATTAGAAGTTATTTCATATCAATAATTTTGGTTTGGTTTTCTAGTTTCACGCCCTAATACATGAAGCACTATATGTTCCTAAATGATATTTAATGTTTTCTCTTTACTACATTAATATTTAAAGAAGCCTAAAGAGTTTTTGCTTTTAAAATATTCATGACTGTTGCTCTTTTTTGTGAAACAAATTTCAAAGGAAGGATCCCTAATTCACTTATTGACCAATTCACATGTCTTCTCATTTGTCTAAGCAATTTTTAGTGGTTCTATCCATTAATCTGAGTCGAAGTGCGAATCTGATAATTGCACTGAAGTAATAAAGATTGTGTAGATTTACATTTGGAAGCATGGCAAACACTTTTTTCCAGCTTTATTATTGACTCTGGAATTACACGACTTGTAAGTAGGCATATGTACTTGAAAAGTGGGCATATTTTTAGGGGGAAAAATTATTGCAGGGTTAATGTTTATCTGAAACATATTTTCTAAGCTTACTTCTACTTTCTAAAAATTTGGTTGATGTCTTCTAATAACAGACATTAGAACACTATTCCAGAGGGTTTAGCAGAGAAGGACTCCCAAGAAATGTAAAGGTAAACATTTCAATGTGTAACCCTACAGCTGTTTTTTACTGTACTGGAGGGTCTGTCCCAGTGAGACTGTCCCAGGGAAAAGCTGTGCAGCAGAGTTCTCATGTTCATTCAGCTCTGCCGTGTGGTGGAAAGAATGCCACCCTCTTTTATCCGAGTACCAGAAGCGGGTGGAGACTCAGAGGCTGCCACATTGCTTCACATGGAGAGCAGGTGACAGCTGCTGGTCCTCTTTGGTCTCTACTGCTCTGGTCTGAATTTACCTTGGCAGCATGAGCGTGACAAACTCATGTCCCATTATTAGCAATATGTTTAGACAGGGCTTCCCCTACTTTTGTTTTCATTTTCAAATGTAGCTTGTGAAATTTACTCTGTTTTTCAGATGAGCATCACAAGAGACTGATGCCAATCTGCAGAAGATTTTCCTCCAGCAATCTATATTTGAGCCCATGGCAGAGTCTGCAAGCAGTTTTTTGGCAGCATCAGATATACTTCTGTGTTTTGCCACTTAATTAACTGTTGATGGACCATCTGGGCAGCTTATTCTTTATGCATGTAATTTTTTCTTTGATTCACCTTGGAATCTGTTTATGCAATGCACATTCTTCTATTAAAAAAAATAAATCATTGGGTAAGTATCCTTTATGATCAATGTGTAAGCATATTTTGAAGGCTATATTGTATGAAAAAACTGTTAGATTAGCTGATTTACATACTTAAACTTCAAGAAAGGAGAGTGAAATTGATTTAAATTTATTTTGGAATATTTTTACCCCTAAAATACTTAAACATTTATCTTATTTTTCAAGGAGTAATCTGCACTAGAATATTCCATTAGTGTCTTTTATTTGTTATTATGGGATTTCAGAAGATGAAAGCCCAAAAAGTGAAGAGGAAGAAGGGAAAAATTCAGATTGTTTTTCTCTACATAAAAGAGACAGCTGTGTAAAATCTCTGTTGCAACAAATGTACAATAGGAGCCATCCTAACCTTATTTTCAAAAACTCTAACCTTTAAATCAGAATCTAATTAATTAGTCCTTGTTTTGAAGATATTAAAAAAAAATGCCTGATTTCAGGGGTGATACCTCCAGGTAAAACAAGGTGAATTTAACTCTTTTGAGGAAAGGAAAGACCTTAAAAGACCCCAAATAATAGTATTTTTTAAAAATAAAGGCTTATTTTCATAATTTTAATATTTTATCTCATTTGTTCAGGTTTTTTGTTTGTTTTTTTGTTTTGGTTTGGTTTGGTTTTTGATTTTTTTTTTTTGTTGGTTTGGTTTGATTTGGTTTGGTTTTGGTTATTTTTGTTTCTATTAGTTGGTGTTTTTTTTGTTTTGTTTGTTTATTGGTTTGGTTTGTTTGCTTGCCTGTTTCTTCTGGGACTTTTGCTCACTATAGAGCAGAGATTATTTAAAAGCCTCAAGGTATTCCAGTGTTGTCTCATATCTTCAGGCAGGTTTTTTGGTAATATTAGCAGTCATTTCATATCTTTTTTTGGACATATTGAAACCTGAATGCCACTTTTCACTTAGTACATCTAGAAGAGTTTAAAAAATATTTTCCATTATAGTAAAAACACACTTCCTGGCTTCAGCACTGTTGTATCTGGAAATAGTGAATGGTTTGAATGCTTACTGCTGCAATACATTAAGCTACTGAGTTAATACAAAAATAACTTTTTCACATTAGTCAAGTGCTAAGAAGCAATCATACTTCATATACATCATGATAACTAAAGTGGTCAAGAAGGATGGTAGTATATATTTTTATATATATATATTTATATATGTATATATATACATGGTTCAAGAGACATAAATAAGATTTTAACTTAGGAAGAAAAGCCTTAAACTTCCTGGATATGAAACTTCCTATCCTATTTAACTTCTGAACAGTGCATATTTAAAAATACCTGTACAGTGACAATTTTTCTTTCTTTTTATGAAGCAGGCTTATTTAAAATAGGAAAACAGATAGAAATACATGGAATACAAAAAAACCCAGTCTTAATTATAATTTAGGACAACATTTTTAGTATCATAAACTATGTTTAAATTATTATATTATTTCTGAAATTACTCAAATTCTTGTGGATTTTTCAGCTTAAGATTTCTTAAGTCTCCATGCAATAATTTCTTAGTCCAAAATAAAACTGACAAATGAGAACGTACACTTTCAGAAAATACCTAATTTTGCAGAATCAGGACAGCTTATTAGAAATATTCTGATGTTCTAATGCCTTTGTGACATTTGCAATATATTTTTTAATTGGAATTGCTGTAAATTTTTTATTAATTTCCCTTTTCTTCATTGAAATCTTTGACCTTAATTTGAATTATTTTGCATTTTTGTAGGTTCCAGAGAAGTCAATGGAACTTGCAACACAGACCATATTTCCTCCAAGGGCTCAAAATCAGAAGGAAAATAAGTGAAATTTAATTTTACTCTGTAGTTAATCTGACAAAATCATCTTGCTCCAGCACTGTGTTCCAGAAGTAACTGGAAGTGCCTTCTTCTAGCATAGAAGAGTTATAGAGTTGCTATTTGAATTAACTGTGGTAGTGATCTTATTTGGAATTGATAAAGAATATTAAATTTTGTTACATTTTATTAACCTCACACCAGTTGTAACATTCAAACTTGCAGTTGTACTTCATTAATAAATAAGGTGCCTAACACAGTTTTTTGTACTTTGTTGTATTTTCTCATAATCTCTAATCTGTTTTAGGTGATGTCACTGTATTTCACTCTACTATAATTGCCTTAGGAGATCCTACAGTGATTCTGAGCCATTTACCAGCAGTGTACACCTTCTTATCTTCACAATGTTATAAAGCCAGACAGATTAATTTTAAAGTTCTTCAGCCTAAATAAACTTTGCTACTTTTCCTTATGATTATTTATTATTTGCATTAATGCTGGGCCTAGAAACAGGCTAAAACAGCTGGCAGATTTTATACCTAGCATCTTTCTGGACAAAATATTCAACTCACAGCTGGATGAACACATCGTGCGATGGTGAATGGCTGGGCCAGGGGGGGCAGGCACAAAGGGTTACAGTGAATGGGGTGACATCAGACAGGTGACCTGTGATTAGTGGGATTCCACAGGGCTCCATCCTCAACTCTGCGATCTTCAACATCTTCATAGATGGCTTGGACACAGGACTGGAAGGGATACTGAGCAAGGTTCCAGATGATACAAAACTGGGAGGAGCTGTTGACGCCCTTGAAGGCTGGAAGAGCCTGTAGAGAAACTTTGATAAATTACGGGCCTGGGCAATTCCCAACCGTATGAAGTTCAACAAGGGAAAGTGCTGGATTCTGCAGCTGGCATCAGGCAATCCTGGATGTATAGACAGACTGGGGACTGAGAAGATGGAAAGCAGTGCCATGGAAAGGGACCTGGGGGTCCTGCTTGACAGAAAGTTGAACTTGAGCCCGCCGTGCCCTGGTAGCCAAGAGGGCCAAGCCTGTCCTGGGGTGCATCAGGCACAGCATGGTCAGCTGGGCAAGGGAGGGGATTGTCCTGCTCTGCTCTGGAGCAGCCTCACCTCAAGTCCTGGGGGCAGTTTTGGGTTCCACAATATAATGAAGATATAAAGCTATGATAGAGTGCCTAAAGAAGGACTAGGAAGATGATGAAGGGCTTTGAGGAGAAGCTGCATGAGGAGGGCCTTGGTGATCACTTGGTCTGTTCAGCCTGGAGAAGACTGAGGGGAGACCTCATTGCTGTCTACAACCTCCTCATGAGGCAAGAGGAGGGACAGGCACTGATCTCTTCTCTGTGGTGACCAGTGCCAGGACCCACAGAAATGGCCTGAAGCTGAGTCAGGGGAAGTTTAGGTTGGATATGAGAAAATAGTTCTTCGTCCAGAGAGAGGGTGGTTGAGCACTGGAACAGGCTCCCCAGGAAAGTGATCAGAGCACCAGACTGACAGAGTTCTAGAAGCATTTGGACAATACTCTCAGGTATATGGTGTGACTTTTAGGGATGGTGCTGTGCAAAGCCAGGCATTGGACTCTACGTTCCTTGTGGGGCCCTTCCAACCCAGCATATCCCATGTCCCATGATTCTTTAATAGCTCAGACCTTAACTAATCATGCAGGCTGCAATTGTACTGTATTATTATTATTATTATTATTATTATTATTATTATTATAATATATAGTATTGTATTATTATTAATTGTATGAGTATTTTTAAAACAGAAGTAGTGAACAAGCCATAAAAATGTTATAATTCATATATGTATTATCAATACCAAACACCATCTGAATCTTTTGAGAATGCAAATTTAGCCCTGGATTGTGAAGTTGCATCTTCACAAATTCCATGTACATGGTCTTTTGGGAGTTTCCATGAATGAGGTGCCTCTCTTCCAAGCATTAGTCTATGCCTTTGTAAAGATCTGATTTCAAAATTAGGATAGTTCATTAGGAGCTTTCAGAGGCATGTAAAGCCATTTCATATTCTGCTAGAACATGAAATGCACATATACATGCACTCCCACAATCCCAACTCCTCTTCCCCCAGTTGAAGAAGAAACAACAAAGCAAAATAAAATTTCTTTCAGTTATTTGAATTTTGTGTCATTTTACTGGAATTTGTTTGCATTTTATTGGAATACCATGAGTACTAGACATGAAGTCATTAGTATTTAGATCTAAAAAAGTGAAGTAGCATCTTTAATTTCTCATGGAATCAATGTCCTTGGTCCTCATAAACTATTCTAAAAGTGTCTTCTAGCCCCTCTACAGCTGGAACTGAAACCTGTTCCCTCTTCCTTATTCATAGCCATTGAAGAGTTCAGTAGCTGTTTAGCAGAATTCTGAAAGCCTGTTTTTTGGTCTAGGCTCTTATTGTTGTGACAAGAATTTTTTCCTTTAATACTCAGGAGGAGGGAGAAGAAGACAATTTCCTGAAAAGCTACTTCATTGGGCACTGCTTTTTCTTTACAGTTGTTCCAAGGTTGTTAATGTTAAGAGCAATAAACTGGTATTGGTAAGTAATTACTCTTTTATGGGTACCATTTGTATTTGATGCATGCTGGTAGACAGGTAATGATTATCCCAGAAACTTCCCTTACAGCTGCATTCATGCTCCTTTGTAAGAAAGCATGCCTAAAGTTTTAATTGTATTTTCAATAAAAATATGAATATAGGGAGACAGGTATTTCCACAGGGTGATATATGTCTGTTTGGTGAAGATACAGGACAAAAGATATTTCTGGTGTGACTAGAGTCAGAAGTAACACCCTAACATTATGTGCATAAATTAGGTGAGAGTAATCAGGAGCTCTGAAAGCAATCTTTAAAAGCAAAATCTGCCTTTTCTTCCCTTGCGTCACTAATTCATAAATTAATCTTATTTTCATCTTTTGGTTTGTTTTTCTTTTAATGAAAAAAAAAAAAAAGCAAATACTTCAAGATACATTAAAAACCAATTTTAACTGTATCTCTGTTATGTTTTTCCTTTCGTGCAGCCCTTGTTATTTTGTATCAGTCGTCTTTAAAGCATGTCATGAAATTTTCAGACTTCTCCTAAAGTAGATTCAGTATCAGTTGCACTGTTTAAAAACTAGACAGGTAGCAAGAAATAATACAGAACAGTGGTTTTTGTTTTGTTTTAATTGGGGTTTTCTGGCATTGAGCTCTCTAAATATATTTGATGTTGGCCTTACAAAATTACTGGCTGTTTTTCAGATGTTTTATTTTAATGGAAGGTTAGCTCAGTGAAAAATAAAAGGCTCAACTCAGCAGAAAATTCTAGTTGAATGAACAAATTCATTTTCCATGCATACTATATTAGCTTACTATAGACTTTATAAACTAAATTCTTCCAAAAATATAAATGAACTGGAGGCTATGCAATTCCAATTGAGACAAGGATTTAAAGGTTTGTCACAACGGTAGATTTAAAACATGCATCTAAATAAGGGCATAATTATAGTATGATGCACAAAAATTATCACAATAATAAAAGAAGTATAAAAATAGAAGTATATTATGCATTCGTATGATGTATTTGCACAGCAAATGAGAGGAATTTCAGAATGATGTTGCTAAGACTTATGAGCATCTTTTTACATAATTCATCAATGTGCAATAAATTCTGTTTTTAAACAAGGAGACAAGCACAACACCAAAGTGTGAGGCTTTAAATGGAAGTTTAAGACATAGTGTAATATTTGATATGTTAGTAGTCTGTTTTGGTTCTATTGTATGATTATGACAGTTACTCATCACATAAAGAAATAAATTTTCCTAGTAAGCTGACTTTCATTGTCTTTTTTTTTTTTCAATTTTTTTTATTTGAGACTTAATGTGATACTACAAAGATGTGTTAAACTGTGTTCACTTGGAGTAAAATCCCATTACATCTGTGTAGAATGAAATATGATTTAATAGAACAAGTCTCTAGATTGGAACTTTCTGCATGAGTGAGTACAGGTAAGGGCAAGCCAACAGGACTCAGCAACATGGGCTACTAGAAGTGATGGGAACTAAGTGTTGATGTAATAATTTCTCTCTGTTGTAAAAAGCATTCTGTTTTTGGTTCTCTCTTTGAAGAATTACAGAAACACATGAAGAATAATTTCAGTGTAGCAACCTAATCTCATTTTTACATTAGATTTAGCTTCATGCTTGACCATAGAAAATACTATTTTAGTTTATTTCCCTTTCCTGAAAAAAAACCCCAAAAACCGGCTTAAGAAGAAGACATTAGAACTGAGAGATTCTCAGCTCAAAACTAATCTGTTAGTTTCTATTACTTGTTTTCCAGACAGAAATGAAACTATGTTTTTTTTTTCCCAAACAAACCATGTACTCTTATTTCCTACTCCCTTCTCAATAAATTGTTTAATGAAGTACTTTCAGGCTGCAAAAATTAGAAGCTTTATTTAAGATTCATAGAATTAGATATCACTGATGCATTAAGATATATGATTGAAAAAAATTAAAAAGAATGCATCGTATAATCAACCTGATTGAATTCTGTTGGAATGGTTTGAACAAATGCTCTTCAGGATCTTTCTGCAGAGCTATATAATTGTGTGGGGAAAAGGCACAATTGCAAGCAAAATAAAAAGAATAATTAGAATAAAATACCTTTTGGACTGTAAATGTAAACATTTGGAATATATTCATATATCTATTTGGCATTATTTTCCAATTACTAGAGTTTAACTTAAACAAAATTCAGAATTTTCATTTTGCAAACAAAATCTATATATCAGTTCTACTTAAACATAACATTAAAAAAAAATTATAAACCTATCCTGAATCCTAGTATGAACATTTATTTATATAATATCTTTAGAAAGGAAGAAAAACTAGAATTTATGTGTGATTTAGGTTAGAATTTTTGCAATTTTTAAGCATATTTACTTGATTTCACAAAATCTGAAAAGCAGGCTAAGGAAGGACTGATACACGTTTCAGTCTCGTGGAGATACCAATAAATATCAGATTTAGCACAGCACAAAGTTCTTGGATTGTCATTGCAATTTAGGATATAATTGAAATTTATTTTTAATACCTCACCATGGAAATCTTTTTCCATCACCTACCTAAACCTGGAAATAATAAAAATTGTGGCATGTTTTATATCCAGCTCTAAATGCTGAGATAGTTTAGAGCATTCGCAGTCTTACAGTAGCAGAGCTCTCTAATTGTTGACATGTGATCTCACAGAGACACCAAAAATTAATGTTGTCCTGTTAAAAGCATTTCAGTTTGGTGGATATTCTGATAGCATATCGAAGAAGTTGAGGTCTTCAGAGAAGATGGCTAAATCTAGTTTCTTTTAACTTACACCAGTAGAAAAACATAGAACCATCCTAAACACAACAGTAACAGAAAACTTTGGATATTGCAAGTCATGAGTAAACATGTTGTGTTATTCTGACTTAATTTAAGGACTGGCTAATTTTTCAGTCTATTAGTTGAGATAATAAGAATGTTTAATGGTTTACATTCTTAAATCTCGATCTGCTAATCTGTAGATGAGCTGTGGTAGACACCACTTGGAATTTTTTTTTTCTTAAAAATACAGCTGCAAACAGAGCAGGAAGACAACATAATTTCTTTCTTAAATTTGTTTTCCATTAAAAAATTTAATACAAAATGTCACTTTTATTTTTTAAACGGAATTTTTTTTTTAAGTCCTCCATATCTAAAGATCACTTTAATCATCTTTTAAGGAGTTTCCCATGGTATATTTGCAGTGTTGATATTTTTCATTCCGGTTTTATGTTGATAGGCTGAAGTTATCTAAGACTTTGCTAAAAATAGAATTAAAATTCTTTGCTAAATAATGAAAATATTACTGGCAGATTATTAATAAAGACCCTGTAATGTTTACAGGTACCTAGAATATTGATAATTTTATAGAGGAAAGTATCATACATATTATATGAGAAGCAAGCAATCAAATATTTAAAATGGTTTGAATGATTCAGCATATTAATAATGGACTAAATCACAAGGCCTCTCATCACAAGAGTTACTTCTCTACAGGTCAATAGGAAGCAGACATTATTGCCATGTGAGAACTGCTGGGTTTTTTCCTGGTTTGGACTTTTGGAATTTAGTAGGAAAACTTCCACTGACATCAGAGTGTCAGGACGAAGGTTACATTCTAACTTTTACCATGCTTTGAGGGCAGAAAATGGCTTCCTAAAACTGAACATGTTTCAGGAAAGGTTGTAGTGGATCTCTTAAAGATGAAAAACCTCACTCTTACCAGATGCCATGATAACAAGAATCTCTCTGTGATACAGCTTTCATTCTATCTGATGATCAGATTTATTTTTTTAGACAACCTGCTGAGTGGCACAGAAAGTTAAGTAATTGCTTCACACACAATTTTGTTTCAGAGAAAATGAAATAAGTAATCAACTAAAGGAATCTTTTAATGGAGACCTTTGAAAAAGCAAAATTTTCTAAGTTTTAAATACCAGAGAACATTCTCCTCAATTAAAAAGCAGACAAGAACAAAAATATCATAGAGATTCTCCACATTAGTTTCTTTTCAAAAGTAGAAAATAATTGCTTTCTCCAATATCATGTCCCAGAAATTTTGCAGTGTTTACTATAGTAAATGCAAATTTATCACAAAATTACCCATACCAGAAATAAATGTCTACTCCCTTATTTTCTCTTTTGAGCCTTCCTTACACCACATGTAAATTGCCTGTATAAAAGACATAGTATTATTTTGTAGATTATTAGGGCAGAAAGGTGAGGAAATGCTAGTGACACAAAAAAAATAGTAGTATTTATTAGAGAATATTCAAGTTCTCAGAACCTTTTCAGAGTTAATGACAATACTTACAGACTGATAGCTTAAATGTAGATGAAATCCTCCCCAGTTATATCAACAGCTTTGGTTTGAAATATTATTCAGTTGCTCACATACACAGCAGGAAATAAAGAAAGGAAAACAGACTTTCAAAACCAAGTATTGAAACTAAATGTCTGTAGACTTACAGCAGACAACAAACAAGCAAAAGATATTAATGACCTTTGCTATAATTTGCTAAACTACAACACAGCTGGAAACACTGAAGGAAGAACCCATAAACAAACCTTTCAGTAAATACAAATTCTGCTTAGCAGGGAGAGAAAAAAGAATTCTCTGAAAACCCATTAAAACTCACAGTATGAAGTGGTATAAAGAATTAAAAAGGACAACATAATAAGTATTCTAAAATCAGCATGTTACATGGGAAATTAATAGAGATTACTTCATCTGAATTTCTTTTATAATGGGAAATTACGCTCCAAAAGAACTATTCCAAAAAAGTAACGTATATAAATATTTTCATCTTAAGGTAAAAATCTCACCAAAATGCAGGTTTAGTTGGGGGATTTTTTGAGCTCTCATCTAAATTTCACTGAATTGAATGATATATTTGACTTAATTGGACAAGTTATTGGATTATATATTCAAATTATGACAGTGCCTTAAGAAAATTACCATTTATTCTGGAAAATATTTGCAGGGAAGGACAAGGTAGGTAACTTAATCAAAAATAGGTGTTGAAATAAGGAAGCTTGTGACCACTTTTATTTTTAACTATTTAAATTTTATTTTGGACTTAGGTTTTTGAATATTTTCCTATGTAATTCTAAATTTTTCAATGTGAATATTCATTTATGTCTATACAGAACTTCAGGGTAAAAGAATACAGTACAACTGTAATCTGTTTCTGCATTTTCTGTCTCTCAGTGGATTCACAAGGTAACAAAAGTCTTTAAACTTAAATTGTATTTCTGCAGCTCACCATATGCAGAATACATCTGTGTCTCACCACAGAGACTAGTATAGAGCTAGTCGAGTAAGTTTAAATATCAGAAACATTATTAATTCTGGGATTAACCTACTGCCTTTATTTGTGAAGCAAGGGAACTCCGCAATGTTATCCATCGTGTCCTAGAGCCTTTGGTTATCACTTTCAGGGCCCACTACTGCAGCCAAACCTGGGCTTCTGCCTAGAGAAGGAACAAAATGCAGCCTGAAAAATACATTCCAAAGTTTGAAATTACGGCGGTTCTTCCAGATTTATTCCCAAGACTTCTTGAGCAGAGCTGTATTTCTGTGCAACATGAGCATAGCAAATTCAGTTCCATCATACACCAGACTAGCTGCTCAGCATACCTTGTTGTCAGTATGTACATTCATAATAGCTATTAGTCCAGGATATTTGGACATTCAGAAGCTTGCTCTTACTAACCTGAAAACATATCCAGATGTCCTGCAGAAATGCCTAAAAGTATTGTTTATCTCTTGAGTATTAGACAGCACATTCACTCACCAGCTGAGCCAGTGATAAATAATAGTTTAAACATGAAATGCTGAAAAGACAAGATTAAAACAACAAAAGCTGCAAAAGAATTGGTGTATAACAGCCAGGGATTTATCTTGTTTTTGCCACCAGTTTTATACTGAGCAGAGAGAGTAAGAAGAGCTTTCCTACAATTCTCTCTAAAGCAAGAAATGGTAGATGGATGGATAAATGAAATAAAATTTCGCCTTCTGTATCCAGCAACCCTGTTGAGCTGTGCCCCTGAAAAAATGCTTGCAAAAGAAAGCCTCCTCACAGGCATGAGTTTCTCTCGTCAAATGGGAGAATAATTCAAAGGCACATCTGAAAGAGACAGAGGAGGAATATAAATGCTAGATTAAGTAAGGTGTTTAGGCAACGAAAGATAGCACAGTGCAACGTCTGACTTTTAGTCACTGTCATAGGAGAACATGAGTTACAAGCTTCCTACTCAGGATCTAAGAAAAGTCACAATGCATGACCTTCAAAAACAAGCCTAAATATATTTGTTCTGATTGGTCATAAGTTTCTTTCAGGACATAAATATCAACCCACTGCTATTTACTTCAGACTGATGACTACTCATGAGTAACCTTCTTCCACATGGTACCTATAATTTTGTATAAAGATTGTGATTAGAGTTCATCCTCCAAAACTGCATTGCAGGACAATGATTGTTTAAAATGAGTAATAAATGCAATCTTGGATGCAGGTGGAAAATTGTAGCATACACTTATGTCTGTGTAAAATACATTCTGAAATAGGTAAATAAAATGCGTTTAGGAAAAGGTGATGTTTTATAGATAACTTTTTATAAAACTTCAAATAAAAATTCAAAATAAAAACACCTCTCAAGTTAGACACAGCAGAGGAACAGAAGACTCAATCATATCCATGTGGATATGAGGGAGAAATTATGAATCAAGCACTTTCCCTCTAGGGAAACATAAAAAGCAGAAGCCACTGGGTTCTGGGTGATATAGTAGTTGTGAAATAATCCCACCATCTCTCTTACTTCAGCAATAGAGTAAGATCAAAACAAACAGCAAGTTCCTTTCTGTTCTTACCCTCCACAGAAAATTCCAGATACCAGATCACAGCCAAATATACTCATCTGCAAGCCTGGACTCGGGAAGTGCTTCTGACAACAGCAAAATTAAACAAACTTCACCCTTCTTCTAAAACGCCCAAGAGCACTTGTCCTGTGTTTTGCCATTTGGTCCCTTTTGCTAGTGGAAGGATTCAATTCAGCACACTGGTGTACTTTACATTTCTGATCAGATAGTCCATGGTATGTAGAGTTCCTATGTTCTTCACACTGCCCTTCTGAGCCATCTACAAAACAAAGATTGGTGATGCTGTGACTTCAGAATGAGGGCAGTACTGCTACCCTACAGCATCCCTGAAGTTTATGCATAATCCAGAAAGATCATTAGCATAAACGGGAAGAGCAGAGACTAAATCGAAAGGAATAATTGTCTCATGGTAGCAGAAGACCTGGCCTTACACTCAGATTTGGAAGAATTCATATTAGTCCTCTTGGTAAAAGGCAGAATTGACCACTGAAGAAAATTTTAGGTTCACTTGGTAGGAATAACAAATATGAAAGCACATTTGCTCACCATACTGCTTGTGTCACTGCAATAGTTTGGACCCCAGACAAGGCTGGGTTGTAAGACCCCAGATAAGCCTTGATCTCCCCCTTTCAGAGGGTCTCAGTGGAAACAGTCTGCCACTCACTGGAACCACATTGGAGCAAGACTGCACAAATCTTAGGAATACAGCACTGAAGGCTTTCTCTCAAACTTCTGTTTTGCAATATATTTTGCTCCTGTTTACCATCATTCAATCAATTTCTGTTCCAAACAAGTTTGAATTATTGCTGGCTGAATTATGAATGATAAATTAAGAATACTTGATTCAAATCAGTGAATCATTCTACATGGACAAGTTGTTTCCATATTCTGCAAACAGTGTGGATAGAATAAAATTAATTTAATTCCTTTGAGAGACATCAGGATTGAGAAACAATTTAGTGAAAATTCAGGCAAAATACGTTTTGTAAATATGCTGTTATAAAATGTGTTTAACTCTGTAATAGAATCCATATACATCTCATTCCGTGAGGCTCATCTGCTTCTTCTCCTCTCAGTATGTCAAACTATTTCCATTAGTTATGTGAAAGACTTCCTTGCTTATCTCATATCAATTTATTATTTGTCCATCATGATTGATTCCTCCTCTTAATTTTAATTTCATTATTTTATAATAATATTTTCCTCCTTCCTTTCCTCTGATACTGGACAAAAGTAAAGGAATAGTTTATGCCTTAGAGTTTGATGTTGCATTTCCGGTATTTATTTAACTTCATTTTCCTTCCCCTGTGAAGAAATTATACCCTGAAAAGTTATCTCACTGCTAAGTCAAGAAAAAACCCAAAGCAAGAAAATCAACCAAAGGCAAACAAATATCTTGAAAAATCTAATACTCATTTTTTTCCCATCTTGCTTTAACTTCTTACATTTTAATTCCACTGAAATTGTTATCCTGAAATAGTCTTTCTGCATCAATTCTTGTAGACAACCCTTCGAATGCTTTCTTTCAATAGCCACAGGTAACTTGCTTACTATTTATGAATTACCACTCAATCTACTCAGTTCTTTTGCACTTAGATAAGTCAAAATGCCTAGATATATGCTTGTGTGCCTGATTTTTTTTTTAATGTTCTTAGTCCTGAGAGAAACATAATTTTTTTAATGTCTATTTTTAAAAAAAAATGGAATGTAGTGAAGAAAATATTTAGATTGATTGAGGCTGCTATATATATCTAACCCCATCCACAGAATTGCCACTAAAATACATATAATTTTTATTTTAATTGTCTACTGGCATAAATATTTCTGATAGTTTTCCCTTTTTTTCTATCCCCTCCACAGAGACTTTTAAAACCTGCTTTAATTATTCATCTTAGTTTGCCATGTTATCAGGATTTTCCTAAATTTCCTGTTGTAATCACTTCCTACTGCAATCCTAAAGGAAATCAAAATTTCAAAGAAATACTTTTATCTTGAAAATCAGATAAGATAGTACATAGAGTTCTTGTTACTTGCTGAGTTTTAGTGTTAAGAAAGATAAGGGAACAATTTGCTTTAAATTGTTTTGTTATTTAATAACCAAATGAAGATGAGAAATTGTTCAAGCAAAAAAAAGGAAATTAAATTACGTAAAACATATAAAAGTGGTTTCCTAGTAAAATTCTAAAAATTTTATCTTGCTTGTAAGTCCTCCCCATGAAAGAATAAGTAAGAGATGACTCTTATGGAGAAGCAATAACATAATACACCAATATTCAAAACAGCCTATTAAATAATTGTTGACTCTAAGCACTATTACATCTGAAATATTATTATTTTCTAGAAGTGTAACTAAGCTAAACTTGACTCATTCCTTGGCCAAATGAGGGGAAAGTCTGATTATTATTTGCTCTAAATTGTGATATCCCAATTTAATGCAGTACTTGAGAAGAGTTACAGAGTCTGAGTCAAAGGCTTTATAAGATAATAAGAATTCATGAAAGAAGAAAAATTAAAAAGGGAGCTCATGAAGGACCTTGACTCAAGTAGTATGTCTTTCTCCTCTGTGGATAACAAAGAAAAAAAAATGTAATTTTAGCAATATTACCGTTGCTAATGGTAATGCATACACCTCTGTGGGATCCAACACAGCTGTACTCATTTGCATCCGCTAATCAGAACTGACTTTCTTCCACTGCCACAAGCTTTGTCTACTTTAGAGTAGACCTGTTTGATTTGTGAATTTCTTGTTCAGAAGCATAAGTATTTAGCTTCAAAAGTGAATTTTTAGAGAGGGACTGGAGGCATTACTTTCAACCCTCTATTTGCCATCATGTGGATAAATATTCTAGACCTAGAAAATAATGAATGGTAAGCAAAGGTTGTCAATAGCAAAATGAAGAGGTTAAGAGGTAGTTTTTGGGGTTTTTTTGAGGAGGGATTTTTTTGAGGGAAGGGGATGTTCTTATTTAATTATCTATTTATTTAATTTTAATATATGGATCATTGTTTCCAAACTTGGCTTCAATGGAATTTATATGCACTGTTGGATATGTCAGTATGTATCTCTTTAATAGTCTGTTTTACAGGGTGTAATTTTGAGTGCATACATAATGTTTTATTTTAAAGATGCTTTTCAGTGTATCCCTTTGACTACCTGTTGTCCAATGTGGAGCTGGTTTGGTCTAGGGTAAAGCTAATTTTCTTCACAGTGGCTGGAATTGGATGGCTATGTTTTGGATTTGTGCTAAACACAGTGTTGACAATAAAGAGATATTTTTGTTATCGCTGAGCAGGGTTTACACAGACATAAGACATTTTCTGCTTTTCCTACTGCCACACTGGCCAGAAAGTTGGGAGTGCATGGGAGGCTGGGAGGAGGCATCGCCAGGAGAGGTGACCCCAGCTGACCAAAGGGATATTGCACACCATGTGACATCGTGCTCGGTGTATAAAGTGGGGAGAAGAAGGAGGAAGTGGGGGGACATTTGGAGGGATTTGTCTTCCCAAGTCACCATTACATGTGGTGGGACCCTGCTCTCCTGGAGATGGCCTGCACAAGCTAAACAAAGAATTAATTTCTTGTCTTAATTTGCTTGCATGTGCAGTTTTTGCTTTCCCCATTAAACTGTCTTTGTCTCAACCCAAGAGTTTTCCATCTTTTACTCTTCTAATTGCCTCCCCGATCCTTTTGTGGGAGGGCAAGTGGCTTTGTGGGGCTTGCCTGCTGGGTGGGGCTAAGCAACAACTTATGCCTTCTGAGAAAAAAGAGCTTGGAAGCGAAACCAAATGAACTGACTGATTTACTGTACCTGTCTACAGGTACATGGAGCAGGTAAGTAATGATGATATGGGCATAGAATATCCATTACAGAGAAGTGAAGGTTTGTCAAGTAGAGCCATTAAAAGGAGATGAAAAGGGCATTAAAAATTAGAATTTTGCCTAGGAATGTGGCTTTGATATGCAGAACACCCACATTTTATTTCTTTGTCCCCGGTGATAACCTGCTCCAGATACCAAGCAGCAAGTGTCTGGAAGTGTCTGTCATTCACAAGAATTGCTGCAGTTATTTACTTCAGCTCAGATTAACATCTTCCTCTAGTACAAACCTCTTTTGGGAGCCTCTTAATGGAAATAAGAGTGGCAAAAGCTAATCCTAAAACTAGGTTTAAGCTCAGCTCACTTTACCTGTTTGTTGTATATCTTCATCTCTTCCATATGGAGGATATTTTGGTTATCTGAATCTGTCTCCATGAAAAAGGAGAAAGGTGTAATTAAAATTGTCTTCTGGAAATCCCTTTGAGCTCCTGGACTAAATTATACTGAAATGTAAGAATGAAGAATACCTGAACCAGTAGAAAAAGCAAAAGTTGATTAAAAACAACAAAAAAAGAGGTTAAAAATATTAACTATGCCAAAGTTTCAGTGGGATCTGTCAGGAATCAGAAAGTATTTGCACAAGTGCAAACACTTACAAGTGTGTAGGGCAATATAGGGATAAGGAATACTCAGTGACAGAGGTCACTGAACAGTCATCATCTTTATTAAACAGAGCAACTCAAGCTGGAGATTTTGAGCCAGAATTCTTTGTATGATTCTTTGAGCATGAACTCTTCTGTGCAGGTAAGAGTGCTGTTTTCCAGCAAATGCTCACTTAAGAGCTGCTCTCATTTGTGTGAAGAACTGAGAAATTTTGAGTGTTTTTATGCCTGAGCCTGTCTCCTGTGCCTTTCTCCTTAGAACACTTCTGTTCGCTCTGATGTTGCACCCTGCTTTAGAGGACTAAGAAAGGAAATTTCCTGGTGGGTTTGCTTGGAAAGGCCTGGCACAACATAAGTAGAAATTAATTTATTTTTTTTTTAATTCTTTCTACAAATGAAGGGAAAAGGACTTAGTGGAAATTGTTGCTTCAACTTTTATCGCCTCCTTCCTTCTTATGGGTATGCTCTCCTTCAGGCTTCTGCAAATTTTGAGTGACAAAAAAAATTGTTGCATTTAAAATTTAATAACATTTGTGCTAATTTTTTTAAAAAAGAAGATTAGGAGAAACCACTAAATCAAAGTCTTCAACTACGTAATTTGTGGTCATAGAGGAGTCAAAGCCAGACTCTTCTAAGTGCACACTGGAAGGAGGAAAGACACAGGACACAAGCTGCAGCAAAGGAATCTCCTTTTGGATGTGTGGAAAAAAAATACACTTTTCAATAACTGATACACAGACATGATTCAATATTTCTATTATAAAATTTCAAAAGGAGATGAAAAGGACATGCTGAGAATGAGAACATGAAAAACCAAAGGCAAGGTCTGTTATACTGGAAAAAAAAAAAAAAACCTAACTACACTGTTTTAAGTGTAATTTCATAATTTTTTTTTTAATCTCAGTTTTCTTGTATAATGGTATTCCATAATTATCTTCACCAGTTTATCTGTCTCAGTTGTTTAGTTTGTATCAGAATTTACTTGTAAACCTTTATAAGAAATTTGCTCATAAGAAATCTTCCTTCAGAGATTAGTTATTGCAGTAAACTGTACACATTACTTATCTGCATTATTGACTGAGCTTCCTATGTTCTTATATATTTTCCAAACCCAACATTGTGTTTAAGACTTAACATTTTTTCCCTCACTGCTCAGAAGGGTGTTGGTCTAGCAAATGGCCATTACAGTGTAGTAGTATCAGATGTTTTCTGCAGACTGCTGCCTCCATCAGACATGTGTTTTAAATAAAAGTTGCCACAGGTCCCACACCATACCTATTTTCTTTTACTTAATTCTGTTGTAATAGTTATTCTATCCAAATTTTATCTCCCAGCAATGAATGTAAAACTTAATTTAAGCTATACCAATTAGATCTGGGTTTGTGATTTTTATCTCCTAGTTATACATTTAATAGTTGATTTAAGCTTCACAAATTGCTTTAGATCCTGGAGAAGGAGGGGGTGTGATCCTGATAAATCATACCAAGTTTCAGATAAAGTGCAAATGTGCTTGGTTAGGAGTTGCTGTTACTCAGGTTCCCTATGGTTTTCTTTACACTAGTAATTGAGCAAATTATGGGTCCAGTCCCATAAACCCTCAGCAGATGGAACTTCTGTTTCTAATAGAAGCTCCAGTTGTGAGGGGCTTGCTCCTAATCCTGGGGCCAGCCGAAACTGAGGGGTTGGAAGAGGGGAGGAGAGGCAGCACACAGAAGCTTTGTCCCAGGAGCAGACTGAAGAGGACAACAAATTTTTCACAGCTTTCCTTTTTTTACCCCTTTTCTCCTTGCCTTGGAAAGGGAGCAGAAGAGAGTGGATAATTTTACTTCTCCTTACTCTCCTCCTTCTGTCATTTGTTTTGCTCCCCCAGTTAATATGTGAATGACCTAGACTTGATCTTACCTCTGCTATCTTCTGTGTCAAGGGTTGAGTAGCATTCCCACTTCTGACTGACATCACAAAAGGGAAATTCCAAGGGTTTGAAGGAAAGCACCTCTTTACAGCACAGAGTGTCATGCTGAAGCATCTTTGAAGAAATCCACTTTGGAAACGAATGTCTAGCAGGCAGGACAAGCATGACAGTACTTCAGGTTGTCTGCATAATTTGTCCTGTTCGTGCTATCTTATCATCTGCTGACAAACCTATTCCTTACACCAAGGAATCAATTCAGCTCAAGTGNCTCAGGTTGTCTGCATAATTTATTCTGTTCATGCTATCTTATCTGCTGACAAACCTATTCCTTACACCAAGGAATCAATTCAGCTCAAGTGCATGAGATGCCTTTCTAGACTATCTGATAGCTTATCCTTTCCTTCACGTACATTTTGGCAGTAACATAACATTCCACAAAGGAATAAACTTGAACATACAGAGGATTCAAGCCATTCTCAGCTACACCAGTTTGGGATTGTTGTTATACAGAGGAGACTTAATAATGTAATTTTAACAGGGATGCTGAAAGTTCATGCCAAAATGAACTTGTAACCCAGCTACCAAAATGGGATTAAACGGTTTTAAGATGTTGCTCATATTACATTTTCATCTCAGATAATTTCATAGTGCAGACTGAAAGCTTGTTTTCTGAGAATGCAGCAGTTCACAGGTACCAGCCATCTACTAAGAGGGCAAGATGTAGGGAAAAGAAATACTTTTTGCGGGAAGGATTCTAAAATACAAGTCAACAAACCTCACCTAAAGGAAAACTGTGATGAGAAAGCTTTCCCAGAACTGGTTCTGTAACATCTTAGGACTTCTTTAAGGAGGTAATAGGAAAAGACCCTGGAGAACTAGCTGACAAACACAAGTTTTTCTTTAAAAAGAAATGGTGTTTGGAAAGCAAATCTCATAAAAAAAGAAGATATAGATACTGAGCCAATTCAGGAAAAAAAAAAGATTTATAAGAGTATAAAAATTACCAGATATTCTCTCTGCTCAGCTTTTATCTCAAACTGAAAATCAAACAACTTAATATCTCCCCCACAATAAAACTGAAAAAGAAGATTCTACAGCCAAATGCAATCAAGAAAACTGCAAGCTGCATTCTTACTCATAAACTTTAACCTGTATGCTCATTTGTGGATATATGGGGGATGTCCCTATTTTGGTCTTTCTCCTTGAAGTTATGCTAGTTAAGATGGCCTCAATTTCTGTAAAGCAACCCATAGAGCATAGTCCTTCTAGCATACACAGATCTTCAAGTTTAAGGATTCTGTGCAAAGTAAACATGGCCATCCTTATATTCTGCAGATGTCTGCAAATGTTGGCAACCACTGTCTCATAGATAACTGATAGTTAATTGTCTTTTCATGAAACTTGCAAATGTCGATGAATTTTCTTCAGTGAAATTTATATTTAATAGTATAGTTTCATTGAATGGCATGTCAACCAATATCTTTAAAATAATACAGGGTTTTAACAACCTGTTAATAATATATTTCAAGAAGTAGTACAGTTGGATATAAACCTCTTCAGCACAAACTGTCATCTGCTTTCCCCTTCTTCCTACACTGAATCCATGATACTTAGGAGCACTGCATATATTATCATCTTTATCACCCCTTAGAGAGTTACTATTCCTCTGGACTTCTTTTTTTTTTTTTTTTCTCTGAGGCAGTATGACATTGCAAAAATGACCTGCTTTGCTGTTACTCAGAAACTTCTTGCAAATTCTAGTGCTAAATATGTGAACAAAAATGACAGTGTGAGCAGAGATCTGCAGAGTATGGTATACACTCAGATCATGTAGTTAATTCGGAAACTATTTATCCTTTCTCTCTATAGTTTGCATACGACTGCAAATAAATAGACCAGAATTTGCAAGAGTCGTTATGCTAATGTTTTTTTTTTTTGCTTTGAAAATATTTCCCCTCAACTTTTCTGGTAAAATCTAGAAGATAGTGGGAGAAGAATCAATTTTGTCTATTTTGAGATGTGAAGTTTTGTCTCATGTCACAAATAAATGCTAAAACAGATGGCTAATTTGTCACAGGGGTGTACATATTTTTGTATAGACACACACACACCCCCCTCAAGCACACAAGATTACTAACAAAGTATTTATAATTTTAAATATTAAACCTGTGAATTCCAAGGGAGCTTAGACTTATTGCAGTAACCAAACCCCCTCAGCTCCCTTTTATTTTGGAAAAGCATGAGATGAAAACACAGGACAGAGATATGTTGGATGAAAATGTACTGAGGCACATCAGAAGTGACCAGTTACATCTTACCATTGTTTTTGTGAAGAGTGAACCCAATAATTTTTTAAATAATGTTTTCCTGTTTAATTTAATTATACAAAAGGTCTGTTCTTGAATCCCTGAAAACAATAGAATTTTCCCATTACTATTACAAAAATTAATATCAAGCCAAAGGAAATATGCATGTGGATGTTTACTGATCTGAACCCAGTAGAAACTTATAATGTGCAAAATATCACATTATCCTATTTCTGGAAGTGTGCTTACATACAGTAATAGCCTCCCTGAAATAGGTGCAAACTGGGCAAAGTTAATTTCCTATATTTTTCCTGGAATATTGAAGACTTAAGAACCCAGCACCAAGCAGATTCTTATTTTGGCTGCTGTTCTATAAATAGAAATAGAAAATGAAAATTCAATTCACTGTCTTACATGGGTATTTCTTTATCTGTGATGCTGTACAGCCTGAAGAATGGATGGGCCATGGAGGAGATTAGCTATATGTCCAATAGATCTTGCAGAAGCTGCCAGGGGAACTTAGCAAATGAGGCAGAGATGAGAAAGGTCAAGGAAGCTAAAAGATTATTTCGGGATATCAGAGTGACTTAATGAGAGAATCTCTAATAAAAGTAAAATAACCGAAAGTTATTTTTAGAATGTGAAAATGTTCCTATACAGCTATTAGGTAAAAAAAAAAAAGCATGAAAATTTTAGAATGCATTTAATTATTTCACTTAAGAAACTGTTTAAGAAGCTCAATTATTTTGCTTAATAAAATAGTCCACAGCAGCCTAAACCAAAGCAGGAAATACAGAGTCACTTATATTTGAAATGCTGAAAAAGCTTGCTCGTGGCACTCATGATCTATGACAACTCATGATTTATGAGATTATTTATAGAATCCCATGTTTCAGTACAAGACAGTATCCTTTACTAGATGATGATGAACTAAATAAGGAAGTAAATTCTGTCATACTATGTTGAGCTTCCTCTAAAAACTTGCAAAGAAGCAAGAGCTTGATATCATAACAATGATAAAATATGGTGTATATCCTTGCAAGAGAGTAGAAATAAGAACAAATATCTTAGTTTGGCTCCAAGAAGAAAATAGTAATTTCAAATAAATGTGAAGGGTCCTGACTTAATACCTATTTTTATCCCCAGATTTCTTTTCTACACATTAGTGCCTTTGCATAACAGCCTGTTTCAGAAAACTGGCACCTCATCAGAGCTGCCAGCAGCCATTACTTTTATAAATATTTTCATGAACAATTAGAATAAAATTATTACTTACTGATCTGTCCATTTTATTAATTTATCCAGCTGATTAATTAGTTTTGGAGTCCTTATTTTTTTTTTAATATCCCAGAATTCCAGATGAAAACAAAACTAAAAGTATTTTGATGAGTTCTTGAGCGTAGATTTTTGTCATTTTTTTTCCTTTTAGGGACAAATTTTTAAAGACAGGATATTTATGTGCCTGTATACTTTGATGGAATACAGATGATAAAAGAGTCCCACATTAGTGTTTTGTGGTTTGTTTTTTTTTTTTGTTTTGTTTTTTTTTTTTTTCACTCAGAACACAGCAAAACAGCCTTCAATAAAGAGTCATCCTAAACTAACTTAATTCTCAGATTTCACCCTGCATGAATGTGAAGGGTTGAAGAACCCAGATGCAGATATGTGAGAGATGTTTATCTTTTTCTCTTTATACATTCTTATTAAAAGTTTTTATACAGTCAGTTTCAGAGCTTGGAAAATAGGCAGTGAATCTTGAAGACCCCAGTACCCATGTTTGTTATATATTGAGGGATGTGGAAGATGGATTTTTTGACTAAAAATATTTTCATAAGGCAGCCATATTCAACTCTAACCCTACACCTATTTGTGCACAATGTTAAAAAAAAAAAAAAAAAAAAAAAAAAAAAAAATATATTATTANNAACAAAAAAAAAAAAAAAAAAAAGAAGTATATATTACTCATACTATTTTATCAAACAAACCAAATTGAGATGGATCTCTTACCTCTTTTATTGACAATGACCATTTCCGAGTATCTTCAGAACTCAGAAAAATATGCATGTTTTTCAGCTGTGGGAGGTGAGTAGACAGAAAATATTAATATATTCCAAATTCACAAATTCATGCAAGGTTCATCTCCTCTTACAATTTTAAAGGCTTTAGTTTGTGAAGAAAGCATCTATAAAACCCTTTAGCACCTCTCACTTGTGGATCCACTATCAAAATTAAAAATAGATTAGTAAGGTACAAATCATCCCAGACAAACATCAATATTTTGTTTTGATAAAGTGACAAAACCAGTTGATGAGGAGAATGAAGTAGATGTGATATATCTAGCTTTTATTAAAGCATTTGATATAGTGTCAAATGAAATCCTTCTCACAAAATTAATTCACATTGGCATGGATATGAACACTGTCACACAGAATGAAAACTTGCTGAAGGACTGCAAACAGTGCACTGATAAACGGCAATATATTCAGCTGAATTTACAGCATGTAAATGAAATTCAGAGATAATACTAAATTCATTTGGGAGGTGTTATGAAAACCTCCAAGGGAAGAGATTAGTAATATGCACATAAAATACCAAAATGTTTCACAGTTCCATAAATTTTAAGATCAGCAGGAACTATAATGATCATCTAGTCTGACCTCCTGCATAGCACAGACCACAGAATTTTAACAAGTGATGTCTATATAACTTTAGTATGAGTAAGGCACTGTATTTGAGAAATAAATCTACTCTCAATTTTAAAGCTTTACATTTTACAGAATTCATCATGACCCTATCTGTATTTTTCAATGGCTAATTATCTTTACCAGTACTAAAAATAATTGCACCTTATATGAGGTTCAGAACAGAGATGTTTCAACTGGATACAGTTAAGAATATATAACCTATAGCAAGGATATCAAATAGAAAAAAAGCCTTGCAAAATACAACATGAAAAGCCTTTGAGATACTGAATGGTAACTTCAATTGGAATTTGGCCTTTCCACTGGCCACAATGGATCATGAGAACCATTTTGAACTGCAGAGATGAGTCAAAGAGCAAATATATGATCTTATTTGTGATGTATAGTTTTGTGGCAGTCACTCAGTGAAGATGTAGGTACTTGGGAACTAGCTGAATCTACGTGGTGGTTTTAGATTAGACAGGACTGTACTTTGTCTGATCCCCACCCTCTGATTTGCGTGGCAGAGCAATTTCAGAACCCAAGGAAGGGTTACTTTCACATAACTTTGGATGGGAAGATAGATGTAGTCTCAAGAGATTTGAGTCTGCATAACAGTAATTCTGGAGTTATGTCTTAGAACGAATCCAGTGTGAGCATCAGGTCCTCAAAATCAATGTTTTTGCCGTATGTGTTCATACCTCTTGTTTCACTCCACCAGTTAATGCAGACATTCCTGTGGAAATATTCTCTGGGCCACAATTCCAAGAAAAATTAAGTTTAGGAATTAAGCAGTGATTCATTCACTTGAGTATTATACACATAATTAGCTTTTCAGCTTGTAAAATAGGTGATATTGACAAGTGCAGCTACATACACCATCAATGGAGTAAGTATTATTTCAAATTATCAGTAATACAAGATCATAAGAATTAAAGTTAAGAAAGGATGTTTCATTTGAACATCTGTATAAACTTTCTGGCAATGAAGTGTGATTACTTTGTCAAAATGATGGCTAAGGAAAGTGCAGCAGCCAAATCATATAAGGCACTTAAAGCTCATCTGGACAAGGGACATTGTAGGAAGTAATATTTCAATGTCACGGAAACAGAGTGAATTGCTAGTTGGAAGGGTCCTTTCCTTATCTGTGATTTCCTTGAGTACATATGTTCATAATTAAATATTAATTTATTTCAACAGTGAGTGATAGGAAGTTGTAATGCAGCAACATAAGCCAGCAACCAAGCACCACACAGCCACTCACCCAGCCCTCCACCAGCAGGATCAGGGAGAGAATTGAAAAGGTAAAAGCAGCAGAACTTGTGGGGTGAGATAAAAACAGTTTAACAGGGAAAGCAAAACTTCATATGCAAGCAATGCGAAACAAGGAATTAAAGAACTGCTCCCCATGGGCAGGCGGGTGTTCAGCCATCTCCAGGAGAGCAGGACCCCATCACATGGAACAATTATTTTGGAAGACAAATGTCATCACTCCAAATGTGGTCTCCTTCCTCCTCCCAATTTATACACTGAGCATGGTGCCATATGGTCTGGAAAATCCCTTTGGTCAGCTGGGGTCACCTGTCCTGACCGTGTCTTCTCCAACCTCCCTTGTGACCTCAGCTTCCTTTTCGGAGTATCAGTACAACAAGCAGAAAAGGCTTTGGCTGTGTGTAAGCCCCACTCAGGAATAACAAAGCCCTCTATATTAACACTATTTCCAGCAAAAATCCAAAACGCAGCCCTGTAAGAGGCACTGGGAAGGAAACTAACTTTATCTCAGTCAAAACCAATAAAGTGGTTCCTTTTGTTTAGACAAAATGCAATAAATATTTCAGGGTTTAAACTTAGGAAAAAATAAATACATTTAAACTCATTTTTTACTTCAGTATTTTTCCTGCTGCTCAGCTATTACATAAGCTCAAGTGCCTGGATGTGTATTACACCTCATATATACACTAAAATATCTTTTGTGAGATCAGAAAGAAGTTTTCTAGGACATGTCTATAAATATAAATTATTGATTTCAATACAAGATAATAGAACATCAAGTATGGCAAATCAATGCAAGCATTCTGAGTCTTTGTCAGTATAAACCATTTTCTTCTTGATTTTCCCTCTTCTTCCCTGGGGCTAACTGGAAGTCACCTATCAAATAACAGTAAAAAGAACAATTAAATGAAGTGAAATACTGAGGAGATGTGGGAATGAAGTAACACACAGTGCACTAGTGAGAGTAGAAGCAAATAAGCCAGAACTGAATTGACAGGTGAAAATATACCATTCTTTCTAAAGAGCTAAAAAAAAAAAAAAAATAAAAATCTGATATTTCTCATGACCTGATAGGTCAATTTCAAGCAAAAGAAATCTGGGTCAGATTCATTTTACCTCATAAATATCTGGCCAACTGAAGCTTCTTTTTCAGATATCTGAAAGAAATACACATTTTCAAGTTCACTTAATGTTGAAGCAGAGGTCCAAAACCTGAAATGAACTGCTACATAAAAATGCTTATTTCTTTTACAGACTGAAAAAAAAATCAGCTTCTCTAGAGAGATTTGCATTTTGCTGAATGAATTTTCTCTTTTGTAGCAGCTAGATGAATGTAAGAAAAGCAACAAATAAGGATGTCCTTTTATTTTTTATGATATTCAATAAGTAAATAACTGAAATTTTACAATTTAAAAATCTATGTTTTGCTATTGCTTCTTGGGTTTAAATTTTGCAACAACTGTGGGAATTCCCACAGCTTTAAGCCAAGAAATTAAGATCAAAAAATGGGAACCCGGGTGACACTTTCTTTGGATAATATGACTTCTGTTTTCATTTGATTTAGTAAGTTTTTTTAATTCTTGCTGAAGCAAGCTCTTATCTATTAAAATTTTGATAAGGCATGCAAACAAATAGAAACAATTAAGAAAAAATTATCAAAAATACATCATTTTATACCATGACCTCCAATAGCTCTTTTAATTTTCTATCATAATCAGAAATATTAGTATTAAAGTGAAAACTTTTGCTATATCTGTATTTTATTAATATTTGAAATACTAATATATTTGCCCACATTTTTCTAATATCAGTTGCTAGAGTCTGTTACATGCTTGTCTTGATCAAAAAGTTAATAAAGATAAATATAATCTAAGAAAATATTTAACTAAGATGTTTAATGAAAATAAGTTCCTGTTTTTTACTGCGGGGTTTATTTTGTGAGCAAATATTTTATTTCAATGTGATATTTTAAAGGTGACATTTTATGCATGAGGCATCTTACAGACTTATTTCTGAAATTCACAGTTAGAAGTTTTGTAAACTTCAAGGATTCATCTCAGCTGACATTAATATGAACTGCTACCACTCTTGGTAGAGCGTACTGAAGGTTGTACCCTGCTTCTTAAAATAATAAGCAAAAGCTGTGGTGTGCCATCCATTCATTTTCTTATAAGACAGTGCTACAGCATATTTTTCTATCACATTCCTTAAGAAAATTAAATATGCCTTGGTGATACTCTGTTAGCTTCTTCAGCCCACCTCTTATGTACAAAGGGCTCTTAACAAGACGTTAGCTGCAGTACTGATATCTACAGTTTGGATTTTTTTTCTTTTTTTTTATCTAAGAGAAGATATTTTTAGGATTTCATCTACTTTACCTTCATGGCTTTGAAACAATAAATTTTAGAAAGGGAACAAACATAATTGAAAATAATTTGTTAAAATAATAAAAGATGTATACCTTAATTGAGAAATAAGCCATATGTATCTTATTTGTTCCATTCTAATTTGCAGATACTTATAAATGTACTCTTAAGACTTTAAAGGAGCTGTAGATTTCTTTGTACTGAACATTAAATTTGTGCCTTGCTAATAAACTATTTACTGACTTGTTCACAGCAAATGTACTAAACAAGAAAGTTAGAGTAAGAAAGGAGTATTGTAGTAGTGTCTTCACTTTTTCCTTCAGCTTTGTTGTCTTTCATGTTTGCATTTCCCCACGGTAAAGGACATTCTGCCAGGTTTCTCTCACTTGGCAACCCAAACATTCACTAGAGAATTAATAATCCACTGACTAGTATAACCATTTCAATAATACAATTAATTAAAACATCAACCATTTAATAGCTTTCATATTAAGAAGACAGTGATCTTTAAGAAGAAATTAAGTAGGAATTTTTGGGAGAGATGTGAGTATACTAGGTTTGTTTATACATTTTGCTTCTCATGAAATAAATAAGTTGCTCAGGAGTAATTTTTTTCCTCTCAACTTCTGAATATAAGCTAGTTTCTATTATGCCACATTTTCCTTTTCTGTGGTTCACATTTGTCCCGACTTCAAATCCAGAAGACCTTGCCTCAAAGGGTTGGTTGTCCTAAGGGAAAAATTCAACTTACTATCAACTGACATGTCAAAAATTAGATGAAAAATTTATAAAAACTTTCTGTACACTTCATATCTATAAGACAAACCTATGCGTGTCTTGGGCAAGCCCTGCTTTGTTCTCTCCCAGAATTCCTCTCTCATATCTCTTGGAAAGTCATGCTTGAGTGTGATTTAAATTACAGCTGCTGCTTCCTTTGAAACAATCAGGGATATAAAGTTGTTCAGCAGAAGAAAGAATATCCAAAGAGTTATCAAATTCACATAATCCTACTTCTGCTGCTATGCTATATGCTTTCACATTCGCCTACTCTTCCTTTTGAGAAGCCAAATTTACTAGCTCAGTAAGGTGAGGTGGAACGAGTCACAGAAGCTGAAAGGGTAGAATACAAGCAGCAGATCTGAATCAGAATAAAGGCAGTAGAATACAAGCAGTAGTTGTGTAATTACAAATGTGCAGCAATTTTGAAAGTATTCAGCATGACCCAGACCACAGTGGAGGTCAATTAATCAAAATTAAAATAGTGATGAGAGCACACAGGAGATCGATGAGACTCAGATGATACATAGTTGTTAAAACACAGTAATGTGACAATGACTCTGGCCTTATGCTCCTGTCAGTAAAGTTCCATGACTCTCTTGACAATAAAAAATGATTAGTGTAGTAATTTTAAATTATTACAACAATCATAGAAGAAAGAGGATGGAATGCAATCTTATTTTTGTACATTCTGTACTTGTGGATCTTAGGTCCTTATAATAAACTGAATATTGTGTTCAGATTTGAAATGAAGCTGTTTGTGTTTCCTTGAATTTTGTTGCTTGTTGATAATAAGGTTATGTTATTTTTATTGGGGAAGACTAATATGTATATAATGAAGTAAAAATAATATGGGTGATTTTTCATACCTAATGCTCCAAGGATGATTTTTTTTTAATGTAACACAAATTATGAGTACTTCAATATTTATAGTATGTACACTTATTCTGTGCTGCAAACAGCTAGAGGAGGAGCAATCCAAAGGTTCCAAATTTTGATGTCTTGGCTAATTCACTGAAACTAAGGAAGCAAAGGCATTTTTGTACTTAACTGGGAATTCAAATTTCAGGTTCTGACACATGCAAATATTGATCAGAAGAGCAATAACAATATGTGGGTGAGATAGATTAATTTAGGAAATGCACAGAATAAAATGGCATGTTTAAAATCACGTTTCTTTTCCTGTGGTTAACTGTAGATTGCAATTTTGTGTGAAGTGATTCTGTGGGACTACCTATCTAGCTAGGATCACATCTATAAACCAAGCAATTACTTTGCATATAGACTTCAGCTTATTAATTCTTTTCAAAGCGAATGTTTCCAGCTATATCTAACAAAGCAACACTTTGGGCCACACACACAGAAACTGATGTCACATGGATATCAGAAGGGAATAAATTAGGCAAAGTTGCAGTGACCAAGAAGAATCAGTTCTACCAGTATGAAAAAAATAAGTGAGATTTGTGGAAAAAAGAGAGGGAGCAGTCGGGTGCTTGTTTCTACAAGGGAGTGTCATGGACTCCCAGAGTCCTAAAGCCTGTGTGAAACTACAATGGTGTAAAACACAAAGATTTTGTTATGAAGAAGAACTGGAAAGCAGAGCTTCCATCACGGTGATACGTAGTCAGACTCCTTCGTGCTCTCTGCTTTTTGTAACTCTCATGAATCCTCGATTCCTTCTAGTATAGCATGACACATATCCCAAAGACGGGATAACAGATGCCAAGTGATGGGTGTGGTGGTGAATGATGATGTCCACCTTCCATGTCCTTTGATGCCAGTGGGAGGTGAAAATGCTCTGGTACCATAAGATTTGAGGAACTAAATTATTAGACCATAAAAAAAATAGCTCCTACCTGCTCTTTTGCAAAGACACCATACTCTGAAATTCAGTCTAATATCTTGTATGTGCCCTGCCCTGGGTGTAATTACATTTCCCATCTGCCCCCATGGACTTAAAACTAATTTTGAAAAATTGTTTGATTCACAGGTTCTGAATGGTAGGTCTTTACCAACAATAACACATTTGGAGAATTATATGAGGGTGCTAAATCAAACCTATTTATTTTCAGCTTTAATTGAAGTATTTTTTATATTCATTTTCTCTTTAAATAATTGTATATTAATTATCATTGTAATGCAAAAAGAAGAAAAATTTCCGCTTATATTTTTTTTGTGTTCTTCAGCTCACTTTAATACTTCAGCCGAAACAGAATAATTCCAGCTATTTTAATCAATGTTCTGAAAGGGAATGTTTTATCTACATGAACCACACACATAGCTAAAACTCCTCCTGTGACAGACTTTGAACTTACATTGTCTTTGCTTTGTTCTTTAGGAACACAAGCACATACACACACACACACACACACACACACGCTCTAAAATATTTCACACAATAAAAGAAAAGTTTTAATGGAAACAAGGCAGCTCCTTGGAGAGTTGGTCATTGTAAGATCTAGTGGATTAAGAATTGTCAATTCTCAGTTCTTTAGAGAACTGTTTCTCAACCTAGGAGTGTTGCCTCCTGCAGAGGAGTGCTAGTAAATCCCTTAAAAAATTATTTTTTTTTCTTCTTTCTTCTTTGTTTTCAGTTGAAACTCAGCAAAGGCTAAGTCATAAAGGCTCACCATGTGAAGAAAATGAGTAGGTAAGCAAGTTAAAAAATAATCCAAGGCAATATGACAGACAGAGCTGGCTATTTTGTGCCTTGCAATTTGTAACATCAAATACTGTTTTGATTTCATTTTTTCCTTACCACCCTCTATTAAAAATCATGGACTGATTGCTGATTTGCTCTACTTAGAACAGAAATTAACTAAACTAGTTTGTAATGTCCTACTGTAAAATCAAATAGGTGTGTCTCCTTATGTTATTTACTACATATTTACACATATCGGAGCATTCATTTTTCTCAAATAAATATAACATCAGACAAGCATAGAATCAAGCACTTTTATTTCAGTTGATATTTTGTGTTCATATTAAAAATTCCATTTGAACAAATTCCTTCCATTTTCTACAGCCTAAGAGTGAATTCCTGCCTAAAAGAATAAATTTTAATGCAGCAAAAGATGGCACTTTAGAGGTCTTCATAAGTATAGCTTAAAAGATTTCTGACTGACACACTGTGACATGGAATTTTGCTGCACACTGCTTTCCCTCTTGGAACAACACAGCATTCCACATAAACCACATATTATTTGATCTTGGTCATTACAACATGCATGCTGGTAACCCAGGAAGATGCATAAGAAGTAGAAAAATATAACCTCAGTAACAAATGTTGAATAATTAAAAAATATAATGATATCTTATAAGTAAGGAATATTCTTTGCCCTCAATAGTAACCTGGTGTGAGGATGGCATATGCTTATACTGTTGAATGAACAGGTCAACTGTAACCCTAAAACGACATGTTTGGTGCCTGACATACAGATACTTAAAAAATAAAACAATAATTTAGTATTCACAGAAACATAAGAAATTCCATTTATTTACTTAACATGTAAGTATTTAATTCCTCTCTGCTTTACACTATGGTTTGGATTCCTGACTGAAAATCCTAAATTAAGGACCACATAATCAGTAAAAGTTCTTCTTGCATTCCATCTATCACAGCTATACTGTCTGTAACAGACTTCTAGTTTATCAGAGTAGCTCTGGAAGGACTAGGTTTCAAAGACATGTAAAAAAAAAAAGTTTGAGTTATATTTTATGTGAATAGTCATTATTTTCATTTCATATCTTATATCACGTTTCCATTAAAGGGGTTAAGAACAGCTACAAATTCAACCCATGCACAGGTGCAAATCTGTGTTGATGAAAATACATTTTAAAATCTGCAAATTTCAGCCAAATAAAAGATATAACTATCCTTGATTACTGCTTGTGCTGAACTGCTTTCTTTTTCTTCCTGAATAGTCCTTGTATTTATATTAACTTATTCATACTTTGTCTAGTGAGAAAGCATCTGAAAAAACCAACCCCAGAAATCTTGATTATTTACTTAACAATTTTGTGCATTTGTATTCATATACATGCTTATTCTGAATTCATGATCTTGGAAACAAAAGTTTCATGACCTAAGGGAGACAAAAGTTTATTTGTGACACTTTCTGTGATTGTATTTCAATTGTTGTCAACACTACTCTAAGTTTACATTTCACAAGCATTGTTTTAGTCACATTTGTATCCAAATAATTATAGCAGGATTTGCTGAACCTTTGTTTCCTCTCAGAATTAGTATCCTAAAGATAACAATAAAGGTATTTTGGTTTTGTTTTTTTTTAACTAACTGTAAAAAGTTGTTCCTGTCTCCTCTTCATCTTGGAAAAAAGCTTCTCCCAGGTGAAGGATATATGATCAGAAACAAAAAGTAGCTTTTTTGGTGATCTGCTGTAGGAAGACACAATGTCTCACAAAAGATTAATCGCCAAGTTTTCAGATGGGTAATAGATGAACATAGGGAGAGGCTAGTGAGTGAATTTAAGAGAAAGCTGTTTGCATGAAAGGAGGGAGGAGACAAATGACATTTTCTTCTAACTTGGGGCTGGGAAACATTTTTTTATAAAATATCAGAAGAATATGCTAAAACTGGAAGAAATGAAAAGGAAATTAAATTGCCATTAAAACCTGCAAGACTTTCCAGCACATCTCTGAGCAGCAATCTGCCCCTCCAAGTTTATATACTGGGCATGATATTCTGTATGGAACATCTCCTTGGCCAGTTCAGGTCATCTGTCCTGTTTATGTTCCTTCCTGGAGTTTGGTGCACCTGTTCACTATGTGAGCATGGGGAACTGAAAAGTCCTTGACCGAAGATAAGCACTAATGAGCAACATCCTTGTGTTTTCAACATTATTCTCATACTAAATCCAAAAATACAACACTGTACCAACTCCTAGGAAGAAAATTAACTCTATCCCAGGCAAAATCAGGACATGTCCTCTGGAACTTTTCTTGAGAAAACTGAAGACCTTAATGCATTTAATGGTATTATTATATTTAATGGTATTAGTGATACAAAGGAGCTACAGAAAACAAAATTAATTTTGTTTTTCCATGTGTTTTCAATTCAACAGGCAAATAATACTGCTGATATTTATTAATAATGTCTCATGTAGAAGAAAGTGTAAAGCTGATCATGCATATTAAGACAAGACTTATACTGTCTCTTACAGAAAGTCATGTTAGGAGCATGATCTGGAGAGCAACTATAATGAAAACCTGCCAAGTAATGTGCACTTTAGACAGAACTGTATAATGAAAAGAAAACTTTAGGAAATAATTTATTGAACTCTTTGTTGGATCTTGGAGTATTAAGAAGCTTTTGTAACAGATTAAATTTTTGAATCAGTAATGCAGGTCACAATAAAAATCCATACATAGGTATATATGCACATGTGTAATCAGAAAACAGGAAAACACAGCCTTTGATGAATAACACCATGTACCAATTCAATGTGTGTTTCAAGGAGAAAGAAAGCAAAGTCCTGTTTAAGCTAAAAGAAAATTTGCTTACAGATTATAATATCAAGTTGCCATTCAGCTGAACCACTTTTTGACCATAGTGTGAAGCTGAGTTAGGGAAGGTTTAGGTTGGAAATCCAGAAAAGGTTTTCCACCCAGATGGTGCTTGAGCACTGGAACAGGCTCCCCAGGAAAGTGGTCACATCAACAAGCCTAGCAGAGTTCAAGAAGTATTTGAATGTTGCAGTGCGAATTCTGTGTTTTACTATGTAATTTAGCCTTTCCTACCCCTACCCCCCTATGTACATATGTACTGTGTTTATTTGTTATAGTTTTGCACCTTTGTATTATGTATGGTTTGTTCCAGTGTCCCCTGTTTCCCTGAGTTGGTGCTATCCTAAGCCCTACCCCCCCCTTGTCTCCCCTATATGGCCATCCCCTTCCCCTATTCCAGACCCTTCTGTGTCAGTCCTTCCCCAGGTCCAATCCTGCCCCATTACCTCTCCTTGCCCTGCCCACGTCCCATCCTGTGATAGGTTGGTGTCCTGTGTCACCCTCCCTCCCCTGAGCCAGTATAAAACCCCCTCCCAAGAG
>VYXF01008029.1:383549-418816 GCA_013397295.1 Polioptila caerulea
ACGCGACATTTAAACACCCTCAGGCACGTGGTGGCACTCTTAGGAACGGCCCTAGGCAGGGCCAGGAGTTGGACTTGATGATCCTTGTGGGTCCCTTCCAACTCAGCATATCCTATGAGTCTAAGATTCAAGTATCTGTATAAAATATGTTATGGCAGACAAGCTTGCCATTTCCCTTTTATTTTTAGCTATCATTTTAATAGTCGTTTAATAGTAGTTTTTTTAATTATCGTTTTTCTTTGGCTTCCACTCTTATAGAGATGTTCGTATTTTTCTGTACTCCTCATACTTTTATGAATAGAATAAATATATCCTCTTTCTTTTGTGTCACTGTATACCACTTTGCATTTGGACTTCTCTTTCAGGTCCTCTTTTTAATTTTTTTTTTTTTTTCATTTTTTTTGCCAGTGTTTTATCCATGTTTTGTCTGTATTTCCTCACTCTGAAACGTTTTTATCTTCTTTATAATTTTTGCCAGGTTGATAGCTGCTTCAGCTTCTACGGTTGCCTTCCCCATGCTACAGATCTCACAGGAAGTGAATTGTATTTCAGTTACAAGCATACTTGTATTTTCCCATAGTTTCCACAGCAGGCAAGTTCCCAAATTTGTGCTTGCAGAGATGCATGCACTTAAAAATAAGCAAACAAATGTCCTCCTTTGGATATATGACAGCTCAATTAACAGGCAATTATTCAGATTGTACTTTATTTTTGTTCTAAGAAGAATCAGCGTCACAATGAAATTATACATCACTCTTCAAGTAAACACTGACTGTCTGCCAAATCTGCCTTGCATAAAGATAATGCCTAGAACTTCATCTATCATTTTTCAACTTCCAATGGTTTTAGAATTTACATTGATAATAGCAGATGTTTTTTGTGAGAGCTGTTTCAATTTTGTTTTTTTTTTTTTTACTCTGGTCTTCAAGCTCTTAAAAAGCACTCAATTCTTTCTGAAAAAATAAATGACTTTCTGTGACCAGGAACAAGCTTCTGCCATAGGCAGTCTATGACTCCTAGTGGTTTTGAATTATTTTGCTGATTTTTTCAGAGTTTTTTAGTTTTGGTATTTTTTGTTTGTTTGGGTTTTTTTTCTTTATTTACACAAAAAAGGAAAATCCTTCTTGACTGGTTGAGTACTCAAGTATTTCCATAAAATTCACTAAAAAATAAAAAAAATACACCAACAAACTACTTCAGAAATGCAGTGTCTCCTCCCAAGGAAATTAGGATAACTAACAGAAAGACAGATCTTATACAAGATTACCACTTTGGACACAGATTTGCAAAACATGAACTGCCATGAAAAGGCCCCATAAGTGAACAAAAATGGGAAAATAGTATTTAGAGGCTGTTTATAAATGATAATGCAAATAGAAGAGGGATTTTGTGCAAACAATGAAAAAAACAGATGTATCTGAAACTCTATGATCTATACTTATTGCTTGTTTGGAAATGTCGTCTGTAAGCCATATAAGGAGCAGCTGAGGGAGCTGGGGTTGTTCAGCCTGGAGAAAAGGAGGCTCAGGGTGACCTTATCACTCTCCAGAACCACCTGAAAGGAGTCTGTATCCAGGTGGGGGTCGGCCTCTTCTCCCAGGCAACAAGCAACAGGACAAGAAGAAACAGCCTCAAGCGGAGGTTCAGGATGTACATCAGGAAAAATTTTTCATTGGAAGGCTGGTTAAGCATTGGAATGTTGCCCTGGGAAGTGGTGAAATTACCATCCCTGGAATTGTTCAAGAAATTATGGAATGTGGTGATCAGTCAGAGGCTGGACTCAATGATCTTGGAGGTATTTTCCAGCCTTAATCGTTCTATGATTCCGCATCAGGTTTTCTGGCACAAATGGACTCTATTGTATTTCAATGCAGTCTTGAAATACATTTGATAGAAAAATAATCTTTTGAGAAATTTTGCTCATAAATGCAAGCACTGATTTCTTTCTGACCTGCAGTAACAGAGCAAAGGATTTATTCAACTACATGCCTTCCTACTCCTAGTATTGTGATAGATTTTTTAACTTCCCAAGACAAAATACGTGCTGAAGTCCACAAATGAATGCATCCTATCTTGTTTACAGCCCTTAAATGACTAGGAAAATGGTTTATAACACCAAGACTATCATTTTTCTATTTTATTAGTGGGCATTGTAGGATTTTTGTGACTTTCACCTTAGCTGACAGATTGCAGGCAGTCTCTGAGAATTTTAATGCCTACTTATTTATTTAATTTATTTATATTGCTACTAAAAAATAGTTATTCTAAAGACTTATTTATTTGTTTGATCTTGCACTTTTCAGACTATTCACTGGAATACTTATATGTTATGTGTCTCTGTGTATATTTTAAAACCGAAGATGTCGATAATTTTGAGTTTAAGTGCATGAACAAAATTAATAATCATAGCTTTCTTGTGTCTTAAAAGAATTTTTTTTTTTTTTAATGCTATCAACATTTTTGGGTGTAAACATGAGACAATCAGAAAGCAATTGATTCTTAGAAGCTGGACATTGAGTGTGTCGAGTGGAGTTCCTGTATAGTGTTAGGGTTAGATTTATCTCTTCTTAAAATATTATTCTGCAGTGTTGAAAAAAAAATATTTATTTATTACATTAATCAGCTGAAAAGGTGTAAGAAAGTTCCAAATAAAGCTTGGAAGATTATGAGAAAATAATCTTCTGAGAAGTTACTTATTGAAAGTTCATAAGGATGAATTGTTTTTGACCCCCAACTAACACCACCAAAAGTGGTGAAGTAGCCTCTGGCTGGCAATGAAAATTCTTAATTACCTCAATGTCTGTGAGTTGCTTTGAGGAAGAACACAGCTTGTTCTAAAGCACTGTATTACTTTCCAGTATCCAACCTAGTTCTGCATTATACGAGTTTATTGAGCAATAGCTCAGGATCCCAATATAAAATAAAATGTACACAACTATATGATGGTTAAGCTCAGAAGTCTTTCTATGTGCATGTAAAAATGAATAAAAATATAATAGTAGAAACTTCTGAAATGTTCATATAAAAGACAGATTAGTAGGTCTTTCACACGGTGTTTTGTTATTGGAAGATAAGCTGTGGTAGAGGTTAATTTTTCTGTCCATAAAGATGCAAGCTGCATGTAAAAATATCACAGGAGGACCTACATTTTGAATAGAATTTCAATATATTTTGCTCTTGCACTGCCATAACCATCAGTCTGCTGCCAGTATGTTTCAAATTATCTGGAATTTCAGCTATATGTTCATAAACTTACACATCTAAGTGCTCTTTTAGGTGGTTTCCAGGGAGGTTATAGCCTCCAAGGTGTTAAGAAAATTTTCAGCTTTGAGGATGGCAAAGATAGAAATGGAATAAATGAAAAGTTGAGTGTAAGTGTGAGGCAACAATGGGAATAGAAAAAAATGCAATATAAGAAAAAACTTATGGAAAGGAGAAAAGAAGAACCATGTAGACATGCACAAAAAGCAAAAGACTGCTTAGATTATATAGGAACAGAAATACATTCAGTAAACTGATGGTTAGAATGAAGTAAAAACAAGGGCAACAGCAAAAAAAAATCAAAAAGAGAGGTGTGGGAAAGAAAATTGGCATGAGACTAATTGGTAAGCAACAGGAGAGAAACAGGTTAAAGGTAAAAGCTTGGAATACCAGAAGAGGACACAGAGACTAAAAATAGATTTAGAAGTCTTCTGGTAATTTATCCCAATTTTCAGAGAGGATATTAATAATTTCTCCTCGGATCTTCTTAAACATTTTTGAAAATCACATTTGTGTTATTTCATTCATGTTTCAGAGTAACTAAAACTTTCTCATATTTAATTGGGAAATGGTTTCTAATGCTAACTATGGCATTTTAATTTCCTCTCAAACAGATTAGATTTTTTCATCCCTCTAACAGGTTATGTTTACCACTTCAACAGAAAAGTAAAGCTGTTGATGGTAGAACTATTCCAATACCTTCCTACTGATTTAAATCCTGATATTTGAATAATAATTAGAGGGGAGAGGTGGGGGCAGGAGGCAAGGAATATAAGCAAAAGTATAGCTCATCACAGATCGAGTCACTTTGCAAGTAATAGAGTAGACCAGGAGCACTTTAAGCAGTGAGGACAAGCAAGAAAATGGTTGCATGTCTCTATCACCAAATATACTGTTATTTAATTGACACAGTCTGTGAAAGCCTTGCCTGCGGATTTTTTGGAAGTGAGTTCTCTTTAATTTATAGTTTTGAAAAAAGAAGATGAAGACTGCTGTTTTGACAGGGCTTTGTGACCCCTTTACAACAGCTGTCCATATAATGCTCAGACACCGCTGAGTTGCTAACTTAAAAATAATGTCCTGAGACCACTTTGTGAGGGCTGAGCTCATTAGCTTGCCACAAAAGGAATCAGTATCGAATGCCTGAAAGCATTTTGCCTTAATCCATTTGCAACTGAAGGCAGAATCTCCTTACCATTGGTTGGAAACTGTAGAGATAAGTATTATTTGCTAAACCTCACTCCAGTGCATGATAAATCCCCTTGACATCAGTGGGATTCGATTAAATTCATGAAAGTGTCAAGACTTTTCTTTACTTGTTTGAGTAACTTACACATCGGTAAGAGAATGATAATTTTAAATCCATTGCAATCAGATATTATTTTTCTTCATACAAAGCAGATGGTCAGAGACAACATAAGAACAAGAAATCCTGGACTTGTTACTTTTTGGCACCAAGTGCTTAGATAGATGGTGGTAAGCTGCCTCAGTCTTTCACTGTATAATGTAAATGCACATGTCATCTAATTATTCTCCAGCCTAGTGATTAAGGAATTACCTTAAGCTCATGCAGATGTGAGTTTGAATCTCCTCAGGCTCAAGAGAAAACTGAACACTGGCCTCCCACTTTTTTGGTAAGCACACTTTTCACTACCTCCCCAGTCTATTTTGCTTCTCATAAACATCTAACTTTACAGGAAATTTCAATCTGAAAACTGAACACTGGCCTCCCACTTTTTTGGTAAGCACACTTTTCACTACCTCCCCAGTCTATTTTGCTTCTCATAAACATCTAACTTTACAGGAAATTTCAATCTCAAAACTGAAATGGCATCTAAACAAATCCTCAGAACTTTGGAAGAATGATGATTTAGAATATATTTTTACTTCTGTTTTCTAGGCAGCTCTCATTCCTTAAACTGTCATCTGCCAGCACCCAGTTCTCTAAGTACACCATTATTCTGGATAGAATTAATCTAAGTAGTTCTGCATCCCACTTTTAAAGAGATTCATGCTTTTGCCAATGAGATGAGTACCCAACCCTCTGCACACAGTCTTTTTGCCATTCAGTCTCCCTTTTTAGCAGCTATTCTGATTCCAGAGTCAGAAACCTGATTCTTGCCCTTTGCAATGAATCAGAAACTGTCTCAGCAAAGTAAACTTCACTGACAGAGACTGACCTCTAACAATTAGGTGGTACAGCTGTATTTGAGAGGGCAAAATTCCTCTTACAAAGCTGCAATTTATGGCTGAAAAAATTCAGGATCTGAAATTACATTTCCTGCAAACATACAAAAATTTCCTACAATAAATAAAATTGCATTCAGCTACCATACTTCCAGCTTTATGAAACTGGCAAAACCCTAGGTTTCTTTTGTGGTCATAATTGTGCTATATGTGTTTGTTTCACTAGTTTCTAAATGCTTTTTTGGTTAAACTCTGCCTCTTCTACTCTCCAGCACTTAAAATATTATCTTTCTCCATTGCCTCTT
The DNA here is from genome assembly GCA_013397295.1 of Polioptila caerulea. NCBI lineage: Eukaryota > Metazoa > Chordata > Aves > Passeriformes > Certhiidae > Polioptila > Polioptila caerulea. The sequence goes on from VYXF01008029.1 coordinate 389,303, forward strand.
CGGTCCTGTCCATCTTCACTATCTCTTACTCTGTGCCTTTATCCCTAGGCTCTTCTTTTCCTTTTTTTCCCATTCTGTTTTGGTATTGACACTTCAGTCCCCTTCCAGGAATTTATAGCCTTTGGCTACTCTTCTAAGTCTTTGCTCATCTCCCCATGGAGAAAAGGAGTAGGATGGGGCTTAAATTTAATAGCTGACGGAGCATAGGAGTGTAGATATTGCATATCTCTCTTTTAGCTGATGACTGGGGAGAAAAAGTCAGAGATATCTGCTGAGAGGTGTATAGGCAGAAAGAACATCTGCTCAAAAGCTTGACACTAAGCTTCTGAATATATTTTCCTTGCAGACTTCCTAGGCTGTGTGAGGAAACAAGGGAATCAGTTAAAAAGCAAACCTCAGTCTCCCTCACATCATATGGATGCACACAGTAAATCTACTGCCAGTTATTAGTGTTTTCTCAGCAGCTCTAGAAAGTTTTAAGAAAGATGATGGTTGATGGGATTAAGCTTCAACTTTGCTTCTTGGAGAACATTTAAATCAGAAAACTCTAAGTAAAAGTAATTAGTCTAAATGTTTCTAAGAAAATATTTACCAGGGTACACTCACCACGTTCATTGAACCTGTGTTACTGATGTGTCCTACCACTTTTGCATCACAACACAAAGCATATCTCTTAACTTGGGCAAAACTACATCTCCAGTTTTTGTCTGAGAAATGAAATACCCTTTATTTCAGGATTTTATACATTCAAACTGAACCAAAAGCATTTCATTCACAATTCTTACTGAAGAGAATTTTAGTCTTTTCTGCTCAGTATATCAACTATTATTCACTGAAGTTTTTTGTATGATATTCTACAGCTATTGACTTAAAACATGACATTTTGGAGGTCTTATGCACCACTTTCCAGAGTACAAGGCAAAAGTCCCACTACAAACTAACAATCTGAACAGATTTTTGTTCATCTAATTTCAAGAAGATAAATATATAAAGAAAAAATGTATATCAATAATATACATCAATAAAAACAAGGAAGAAAATTAGCTTTTTTTTTCTTTCCCAAGATGACTGATTTTCTGAATTTGGTGCAGTTGCCAAATTTGATAAGAGTCAACTTCTCTGTAACTTGCCCAATTAGACTCACTATACTTTGACCCTTCCCATAAAGTTTAAGACAACATATTAGACTATTGTTAGAGGTGTCTGTAGGTAACCTAAGAAAGCTATAAAGCTGTCTGTTTTGGAGGATTTTATACCACTGTTCTTAGCTGAAAATCAGTATTGTCAAATTGTAGGAAATCAGAAATAGTTTTCTAAACCAGATAAAAAACTGTTTCCTTTTAGTAGTTTTTGAACAGCTTATTTTTTTTGTTTTTTTTCATATTTTCTCCTAAGTCTTTCTCCTTCACTTCAAAATATAAATGTCTAGACTTTGGAATCTTGTTATTTTCTTCTTTTTTTAATAAGTTTTTCACTTAACTTTATACCTTTTTTTTGTCACTTATTTTTTATAGCATCATTTCAATGATCAATGCAATAAATAATATATATATAAAAACAATGTACTGGGTTTGCATGGCAAGCCCCAGTTTTCAGAGTGGCTATGAGGGTGGCTTCCATGAGAAGCTGTTAGAGGCTTCCTCCATGTCTGATAGAGCCAATGCCAGCTGGCTCCAAGACCTGCTGCTGCCCAAAACTGGGCCCATCAGCAATGGTGGTACTGCCTTTGAGACAACAGATTTAACAAGGGGGTAAAAAACTTGTCCAATGGCATCCAGAAAATGGAGTCAAGGCATGTGAAACAGACCTGCAGAATAAGGTCAGTGGTCCCAGAGCAGATTCCCCTACAGCCTGTGGTGAGGGCTGTGATGAGTCAGGCTGTTCCCCTGCAGCCCGTGGAAGACCCATGCTGGAGCCCAAAGGAAGCTGTGAGCCATGGGAAACCCACATGGGCAGGACTTATGGGCTATGGAGAAAGAAGCCCACATTAGAACAGGTTTGCTGGCAGGACCTGTGACCCTTCAGGAGACCCACACAGGAGCAGTCTTTCCTAAAAGACTGCACCCTTTGAAAGGAATCCATACTGGAGCAGTTTGAGAAGTGCTTCCCATGGGAAGGATGCTGGAGAAGTGTGTAGAGGACTGTCTCCTATGCTGGAGCAGAGGAAGAATGTCAGCAGACTCATGCCCCTGAGCAGGAAGGAGTGACAGAGAAAACAGGTGAGGAACTGACCACCAGTCCCCATCATTCTGCATTGCTGAGGGGGATGTAGAGAAGGAAGGGGCTAGGGGAAGGTGTTTCAAGATTAAGATTTTATTTCTCATTTCACTGGTAATAAATTAAAGTGATTTCCCTGCTTTGAATCTGTTTTGCTTGTGATGGTAACTGGTGAGTGAACTCTTCCTGTCCTTATTTCAACCTACGAGCATTTCATTACATGTTCTCTCCACAGCTAGCTGAATGAGGGAGTGACAGAGCAGCTTTGAAGGGCACCTGGCATCCTGCCATGATCAACCACCATAAATAATTATTGTATATAAACATTGTTATAATCTGGTCATACATTGGATTTCACAACATCAGAACACCTTGAATAGTACCAAAATGCATTAGTCTCCGTTGCCTGAGAACACGGATTCAAATACCATGCAATGTTTAAAAATTATACTGGAAGTCTGTGTAGTTATTGCTAGTATTCTGCATGTTGATTCTTTTTGAGTCAAACATTAGCTTAGGCTTTCATTCAAAGAAGCTTTTTGAAGCTGCTGCTGGGAAAGTGATTACACATTACTGACATTCTGTAGGAGCAACATTTCTCTGCTCCCCTAACCACAAACTCATCGGGATCATATGATGGAAACAGTATCGGTTTGCTCAGCCGGCAGCATTCCAGGATTAGACAAGAGAAACTCTGAATGCAAACAGGGAAAAACACCTAACTAGCTCCGAGGGAGATGTGAGGTAAGTATCCATACTGCATAAAAGAATCAGAATAACACAACTTCATGCTTCAGAATGAAGTTGGGTTATTCTGAGATATTATGCAAGACAAGCAGTTGAGGCAATTGTATTCGTAGCTATCGTGGTATCAGATGTGCTGGTGCATACAGGTATTTCAGTGAGAAGACACAACATTGTGCAAAACAATAAGGTGATGGTGCAAGCGAATTTCGTGCATTAAAACTTCACCAACCTGCTTGGTAAGCAAAACTTGTCTCATATGGACTTCAAAGGGTTTGAATAAATATGATACATTCTTATCAAAACTAAAGCAGGAAAAAAAAAAAAAAACCTATAAAAAATGAAAATAGGGAAACTAAAGAAAACCCAAATCTGATTAAATATTTTGTCTTGATTTAGAAAGATGCTTAGCTTGAAGAGATAGAGAAAAACATATTAAAAAGGATTTACAAGTAATTAAAAATAGTAATTATCTTTTTTTTCTTTCTTTTTTTTTTCTGTGTGTAAGAACTGTGGGCTATAAATATTAGGAGGCTGTTAAAATCAGAAATATATTTATAGTCCCAGCTGTGTCTGAGAGACACAAGCAATACTCGTCCTATGGCACTTTAAAAAAATATCATTAAATCTTGCAAAAGTGCTGCTGATGAAAAAGTCTAGAAGAAATAAAACATTCTTTCTCTTTCCAAGTCTGCTGAAATGAGCCATATTTTTGAGTGGCTTTTGACAGGCATTAGTGCATATTTTCATTTGCTGTCCTCTACAGACTTCCTTTAGGCCACCTCACACAGTGATTACTGCTAGGATTACAGGAGTGCAAAGGCCTGAATCCAGCCACAGTTTTGCTCCACTGTTTTGCAGAGCGCTGACACCAACCTACATTCAGCCACATCAACCTAAAAACCTGAATGACTTGATTAGGAAATGATGCCAGCGTAGCATCCAGTGACAATGCCAATTCATTGCATGCACCTTCGGGCTTTTTTTGGAGTGCCCTCAATACAGCTCCAAGAAGTGATGAAAACTGTAAATGGTTATTCAGTGTGGTATAAAGTTATTTGATTATGCAGTCCAGTGATGTGCCTCCTTTCACAGGACCAGTTATTTAGCACTTATAACCCCTGTTTAGGTGTTCAGAGAAGAGTGAGAGGCACTTGTCATTATTTTCTGACAATTTGTTCATAATATCAACATACTATAGAGAAGGTGGAACAATATACCCTATTTTCCTGTCTGTGAAAACTTTGGAAATTTAATGAGAAATTAATGAAGAACTGTGAACATGAAAGGGTAGTAATTCAATGTATCAATAGAACATCTCGTCACGTCATGGTCTTAAAGACAAGTAGTTTAGTAGATACAAACATGAGTGATTTTTTTTAAGAGTAAGGGTATAAGTTTTTATACAGTTGAAAGTTCCCAAAAGGGAAGCCTGACATCAGATTTCATGGACAGTTGCCATTTTATTTAGTAAGAACTTAATTTGGACCTGTGAAGAGGGGAAGGATTTAGGGATGTGTATTTTGCATTTTCTCCTCTGTTAGTACTGAAGAAATTAAAGTATGGAATAAAACAGAAAGTACATTTGAATCAAATATTGAGATTTATTCCATCAACGGGAATATACATGATAGCAATATTCTTGCTATAGAAAAACAAGTAGAAAAAAAAAATGCGTTGGAGTTTGCCACAGCAATATTTAATCTTTTTAAGAACAAGAATTGTGAGTATTCAAATTTTTACTACCCAAGTTATATTTAGGATTTTTCCATATTTTAATTGTAAGCTGTTATACATGTGCTATCTTTAAAATGCTTTGGCATTTTGTTCAATTCACTGTGCTGAGCTGTCTTTAATCTTCTTTTTACTGTGCAAAACTATTCCCTTTGGCAGCTTTGGCAATAAAGACAACAGGAACCCACTCAACCCAGTAACAAACATAGAGCTACTAAAAGGGTTTTTTAGGGAATCATGCAATTAATTTTCTTCAAAGGCTTGCTTAAACTAGCTTTGCAGGTCATGAAAAGAGGAATGACCAAGCAGAAAGTGATTCTAGGCCCAGCAGGAGTAAAACATGTCCTAGAATCTGATAGTACACAATAAGCTGCAAAATCCCTAGCTCTGAAACCCAGGACAACTGTTAGCAGTGATAGCACTTGTCGGTATTTTTAAACACACAGAAACATTTATTTCCTAGGCACATTATAAAGAGGTGAATAAGTGGAAAACTTTTGGGAAAAGACAAGTAAATTCCCTCCAACAAAAGCTATGGTAAGTTGCCATTAGTTTTGCTTTTCCCTAAGGCAGTGAAAATCAAATAGAAAAACAAGACTGTGGAGTTTCTGTTTGTGCTAAACATATAGGTTAAATGTGATTTTGAATACAGTTATTCTAGTGTGCAATCATAAGCAATATCTGCACATCTATTTTTCCTTATGATTACATTAAAATCATAAATTATCTCACATTGTCGATGGCCTGGGTCACCTGTAATTCTGATAAAAATTAACTTCTAGTTCGTTAATGATCTGTAAAATGAAACAAAGTGACATCACAGGCATAGCTGTCTGAGATTAATCAGAAAGTACTCTTCAGACTATGAAGTAATTTTGATCAATAGTTCTTCAGGAACATGAATTTAACACAATTTACTAAAAATATTTTTTATGTTCAGTTCACCAACATAAACTTTTTACATTTTCTTCTACATATTTTGGAGCCATTTCTTATGTCAAATTCCAAAATGAAGCATTATTAAGTGCACCAAAAAACAGAATGTGTTCCTATGTACTAGCAATAATGACTAAACATTAGGCCCTTTTCCATGTGTATTACTAAAGGGACAACAATATGAAAAGGAAAGATATATTCATTGCTGGTCTCTTTTCTTTGTCTTTCAGCAAAGACAGTCACAACTATTGGCAGATTCCATAGCAGAACTGCAGCTGGACACTAGTAACAGAATAGGAAATTTTGATTATTACTCAAAATCATTGTTGTAAGTATTCTGATGAACACATGTATTAACATACTTTCTGAAGGGGGAAAAAAAAAGCAAAAAGAAATCAGAATGTTTAAAAAAGAGGGCCTATGATTTGTTAAAGAAAAGAATCTCCACGTCATCGTTTCATAGTCCTAGTTTAGCCCATTGCACCAAATGAACATGACAGATGAAAGAACATCTTTGTACCTTTACAATTATCCCATAAGATCCCATAGTCTAAGAGTAAGGTAGGTTCTCTTTCAATATTTCAGATGAAGATAATATTTATAAAATTTCCATTCTCCTAAGGATGCAAAAACCTTTTTCCAGTGCTGTGTGTCTTTGAGAAATATCATCATCACTATCAATTTCTCAGGAAATTTGTGTTTTAAAATAAGGAATGACTAGGAGCCTTACTTTTTTAATTGCTTCCTGCAGTCCCTGAAACAATGCATATAACCATTTTGGTCAAGCCTATTCTATAATCACAAAATAAATGTCAACAGTCAAAAATAATCCTTCAGGTTATAACTATGAGCTAGCTGTACTTTATTGTTGTTTCAACCTTAAGTTGCTTAATTCACTAAAGATTTATTATATTTTCAAATAAACTTCTGGGTACCTCAAAATCAAATGTGTTTACTTTTGTTTAATATTCAGGAGCTTATCCCTTCAATATCATTGATAAACCATGTTGGAAAAATAGCCAACACAAAAATATGTGCTTCTCCTCCATCTTTCCATCTGTGTTTGTGGTTAACAGAGATGTACCAGTGATAGACCATGAAGATCTCATTGTACACTGCTTTAGATATGATTAACATTCTCCAGTGTGAAATTAGTAATATATGGGCATAGGTTTTAAGGGGGAGTAAGGAAACTCTAAAATTTAATACTGAGTTTCAAGGCATAGACAAAGTTCAGAACTCACTGCATAAAATGCAGACATGTACAAAGTTTGCTATTGAATGGTTTTCAGGAACTAATATATGGGAACACTTTCTGAGAAGTGCCTTTCCTAAGCATAAAAGAAGCACAGTTGAACTCAGTGTTTGTGATGACATTTGCAAGACAGAACAGAGGTGAGTAATTACATGAAGATAATAGTTATGGATGGTTTTTATAATTGGAAATTAATGTAATTTATTACCTGTAGATAGAAAAAAATTACAAAAAAAAAAAAATAAAATTCAAAAAACAACAAGCATAAATGTAAAATACCACTCCATGAGCTTTTATTGGTATTTTTCACTTTCTGTCTAAAACTTTAGTTTGCTTTTCAATACAAACATGATGAACACTGTGATATTGCATTATTTCATAAAAATAAGTAAAGAATACCTTCAGTATCTGGATTACTTGAAATACATAATTATTTTAAAAAACTTCTGTTGTGAATTATGTTAACACAATGAAAGAATCTGAGTACTACTGCAATAAATAAAAGAGCCAGAGAATAACCACAAACCCAAAATCCTTTCCTCACACCAGCTAGCTGTTCCTTTGCTCCATGACTGATTTGGATTGCTAATAACATGCTCTCCAAGAAAATATCTGGACATTGGTTGGTTCACTTCAGATCGGTTCACAGTGAGATAAAAGCAAGTGGGTTTTCTAGCTTTTCCAAGTCCACCAACACTTATCCCAGCAATCTGTGCATCTCCAGAATCCTCCTTACCCCAGACCCTTGTTTCATCCATTATAAAACAATCACCTGTAGTACAACCTCCACATTATGTTGCATTCCTTGAACTGAAAAAACCTACACAAAAAAGTAGTGATGATTCAAGGATACTACATAAGAGTCAGAGCAGCTGTAATCCAAATGGTTTATAGCATGGATGCAAAAAGTCTGGTCCAGGAAAGCTTATTCTTGAACACTGGGAACAAGCCACTCCATGCTGTGTGGCCCAAAGGATGTGATTATCTAAAAATCCATGCAAAGAGTCAAAAACTCCGTCATGCATAGCGAATGTTATTCTTAAAATGTTTTCCAGGAAAAAACAAATAAATTATAGGTTTTTAAAAACACACAGTTAATGGCTAAAGTAAAACATGAAAAATTAGTGACTCAGTATGGCAGGATAACATAAAGCCTCACGGCTGGCTTCAGTTTCTTTTGGACCCCTATCTGTGCAGCAAAGCCAGAAAAGCTGTTATAATCTACTCACTGTTACCAAAATTACCAGTCTTTTCTAAAGTAACAATAGCAACACGATAATAACTCTTATTGTAGAGATACCAGAAAGACATTAGGGAATAGATTAATTTTCAACATCTGCCACTTGTAATTTATCTCACATTTATAAGAGAAGATTCTTGAACTTCAATTAAAAGAATAATGTTAAGCAAATCATATAGCATAATGTGTTCTTCTGAGCTCTGTTCTTATTACTTATTTTAAACCTGTCTACATGTATCACAGCTCCATATTTGAAATGGACTCCTGGACAGTAATCCTATCATTCTGACTTTGGATATGTTATAGACTCTTCCCTTTAAGCTAGAGTTTGATACTTAAGACCTACACCTGGTGTGTTTGCACAGCACTTAGCTGAAGCACAAAAATATATACTTTTTCTCTAATATTTCTTGTATAGGAAGCAGTCCACAAGAAGACATGATATTACAGCTTTTATCCTGTGCCATGAAATTCCCCACAAAACCCTAGATTCTGTGATTTGATGATTAATTCTATGTCAAAATATTAATATTTATTTATAATGATAGTTCCAAACTAGGGGTCAGAGGGGTCATTTACCCGTTTGTCTCCCCAAGACCACAGTTCCAGTAGTCATATCTACTGGATTATCTTTGAATGCAGACAGTAGGACTTCAGTGGTGTGTTATTTGTTCTAGCGCACAGACTGGTTGGAATATGTGGAACGTTCTATTGTTAACAAAGGGATCCATCATCTACAGAAAATTCTGACATTTGATAAAGACTTCATATTCAATAGAAAAGGTCCCCATGTTAGACTGAAACTATTTTCCTCTGTCAGTCTTTAAAAGCCACTTTCTACTTACTGTAGAACTTATTTAGGGGGACCAGTGCACTAAGCACATGAAATCGGAAAAAAGTTAGATGTCTCTATGAAGTAGACTCTGCCTTAACTCTATCTTAAGAAAGCAGTTCTGGAAAATACTTGATCCAAGTAATGGATGAATATCTACATATATTTATTAATTCACCAAGGGAGTTTTGTTTTTCTATTTCTTACGTTGTTTTTCAGAAGCCAACAGTTCTGTATTAGATATATATGTGTAGAATTCCCATATCGCTGTCATTTTAAACAGTAAACTAACAATGCAAATTAAATCTTGGTACAGTGAGATGAACATCACCATAAAAAAATTAAAATAAACAAAACGCTTTTAAATTTATGCTTTGAAAACTGGTTTTCAAATGAGTTTCATTGTATTTGCTGTCTATTGGGAGATCTGAACATAATTTTTCCAAATATGTCAGCTATTAGAGTTTATTATTCAGCCGACGATTTATTCTGTATTTGTTCTAAAGGGGCATATTCATATAGTTTGCACAAATGAATCTAATATACATATATAAAAGGAAATAAACAACGACTTACTGTAAAGTTTCAACTGTCACTGTTTGCTGCTTTTCCAAAAGAGTTGACAATACATGCTATTTGTGCTTTTTTATTATGGTAATAGCTAATAGTTTGTGAGATTTACAGCATATTTCCCAATTCCAGATATCATCTCTGCAGTCAGATACTTGCAAGGTGCACCTCATGGTTTCAGCTGCTAAAGAAGTAATAGTTCAAAGATTTCTCTGCAAAGCCCTCAGATGTGTTTTCATCATGGTGCTGAGGTGTAGTGATCTCCAAGGAGTACTCTGACCAATGGAAATATTAAAGGTCAAAATAGGACAAGTGTGGTTTACAAAAAGAAAGGCAATTCCTCAATATCAGGTAACATATCAACTTCCTTAATGTTTATTGTATTTATTTACTATTTAGAGCATATTAGCAAATATTACACTTTTTTTTTTAATGAGGAATGGCTTAAAAAGTGAGACAAAACATGACTATTTGTATTTTCCTGTTTATTGCAAACACATTTGCTTTAAATTTTTGAATGAAGGAATGAATGACATATTCTCTATCATAGCACATGTGTGTGGTTCTTTGGTGAAGCATCAAGGCATGGGACGGGGCAGAAACCTCAGGGCACACAGGGACAGACTGCAGCTAAACTAGAGAACTGACAATTGAAAATAGCAAGTAACATGTAGACAAGTCATCCTAAGTGAGAGAAATAAAGAAGCTTTCCTGCATATGAAGACAGAATTAGGCAGAGCTTGTTACAACTCTAGAAGCCATAAGAAATTCCAGGAGTGATAAATTTTCAGACCTTAGTTTCAATTTTCCTTACATGGCTTATTCTGAACAGTTTTATACTTTTGTTCTAATAAAGTATGAAAGGTGGGGTTTGTTGTTTCTGTTTGTTTGTTTGGTTGGTTTGTTTTATTTTGTATTTCTTGGCAGCAGTGGTTGGTTGGGAATTTTTTGCTTTTATTTTTGTATGTGTAAATTAAAAGTAATTTAATTTTTAGCAAAATGAGATAACAGAAAATTGACAAAACTTAACAAAGCATGTTCTCAAGACAATTCTTCCTATTGTTGCTGATAGAAAATTCTTCTGTGTTGTAATTATTGTTTTTTATATTGGGAAATGTCTCCATTTCATCCTGTGTCACCCTAGGTGCTCCTCTTCACAACAGACTTCCTTAGTCACTGACTTCTACTTTCACACTGAGATAATTAAACATCTCCAGCATGCAAATGAAACCTTCAAATGGTTTCTTCTGAATAAGTGCATTTTCTCCTTTTGTTTTAAGTGGAAAATGCTACTGTGCCTTAATTCAGACAATACTAAGATGATGTATGGAGGATTCCTTGTATTATGTGTTCCTTATTATAGCTTTAGAATACTTCTGACATCTTGACCAAGTTGTATAGCACAAATGCTGCAAGACGGTTTTTTTTCAACCATTAACATAAATTTTCAGCCTGAAATTCAGAATTGTGTTCTGATTTTTGGTTAGTCTTTCTTACCCATACACAGTCTTTCCAGTTTATACAACCTTTTAGCAATTCCATATAAAAGGAAGCATTACCTACAGAAATATATCAAGGTCTCCATATTTGACAGTTTACCACAACTTATCACTGAGCCAAATATGGTACAACAGTAGATAAAATGCAGTAGGCAATGAGGTGGTTGGAATAACCACATACCACATGCTGTTAGGTCTAGGAGATCAACCACACTCTCATTAAGTCTTCTAAGGAACACAGAAAAAATCCATACTACAAAATTGACTCTGCTCTAGGAAGAAAAATTAGATATTTTGAGCATTCCAGGTGTTGAAGAAGGACATCTTGGATATGAGAAGACAAGGGCTGTTAACAGCAGGAATTTGGACTCTAATGAAGCTATCCCTGAGGTCACGGAGTGGGTTGAAGGAGGGGGAGAGATTGAGAGGGGAAGATGTGTTAAGAGTTTGAGTCTTTTCCAGTGTGCTAAATACCGACCTTTAGAGGCTTCTCTTTCTTGCCAGAGACAGAGCCCAGACATCTTGCTTAAACTTGAAGCCTAAAGTTTCAACATTTGGTTTTAGGTGAGCTACTAAAGAAATGAAGCTATTTCTACCAGAGTGGAATGGCTGATACATAAACAGTTCCAGTCTGCAGAGAGTAAACAAGTATTTGTAAATGTCCACAAATGTGATGCCAACAGTGAAACTACTCCAGACCACAGGAATGTTGAAGGCATCTTTATCCTCCTTCTTTCTGAAACACTAAGAAACCTCATTATAAGTTATGTGATCTCTTCTTCAAAGCTTCGGGCCTCACCCCTTTTCTCCAGAATGGAAACAAAACACTTATTAAATAGTTAAGACAGCTGAAAAACCTGAGTCTGTAAGTTATACAACTTTTTTTTAATTAAGTTAACAAATGGATAGCGTTATGTGATGGTGGGGAAAATCCTTGAAAAAAATATTTTAAAAAAAGAAAAATAGGATCTTAAATAGGAGTAATTTTACTCTTGTCTAGTTATGTAGTTATTTCAGTTATATCAAAGAGAAAAAAGTGGTAGTTGAAAGGGATTAATTGCAAAATATGCAATTCATTTATGTCATGCCATTTACATAGATATATATCATTAACATTTCTCTCCTTTGTTCTGCTTACATTCAAAATATTTTCTATTCTAACTACTCAGGAAGCTAAGGGCCATAAATGTAATATGTCTATTTTTGGATTTTACTAAACTTGTTTTATTATAAAAATGGCTACTAGGTTATTTATTTCCTGCAAGTTACATATTTTGAGACTATCTGTTTGAAAACATCTCACACAGGAAGAACTAATCAATGTTTGATCTCAGCTTGATCTATCTTCTGTTATTTAGTAAAAAGAGGTAATACAGAAATTTAACATCAGTCTTCTATTGATCAAATTGCGTGTTCTGATAAAGAGGAGCTCTCTTAACAAGGACTTCAAGATTGCTACATAGAGTGGAAATTTCTGTCCCTCAGAGAGTAAGATAAATTCGGCCATGAGCAAAACTTAAAGTGTTCTATTGTTTTTCACTGAACTATGTTCCCCAATATAATTAAAAGAAAAGAAAAAAATATCAAGCTCAGTCCTAAATATGTTTGGACCATATATTTCCAAAGTAGCACAGTTTTGGTTCAATTAACTAATTTCCAACATTTCAGACATACAAATGGACCTGAGGCACTGATATTAATTACATTGTAAACCTCACGTGGATCTGCTCGTGTTTCCAAATTCAGTAACACTGGAAAAATTCCTACTGTGTAATCATTACAATAACAACAATATAATGTGATTTTTCCTTTATTAATTATTAGAGAAGAAAATTTTGACCTCAGATTTTTTCTATATTTTTTTAATAAATAACAGTAACAATAATAAAAACATAGGTACAGAAAGGTACAAATAATATTGTAAAGAAAGATTTGTTTTAAAAACAAGTAATAATTTATTTTCTGTAGATTTATGTCCTGTCCACTCGAATAATATGTTTTCATGTATTGTTTGGAGATTCATTGAACTTTACATAGTATAAGTGTGCCTATCTAGTGAGCAGAGAGAAGCAGGCAAGATTGCAGACCTCCAGAGGAATATTTTATCTAGCAGAATTTAGATCTCTAGTACTTAATTTAATTCCTAATTGACCTGTCTCTGACTGACTGACTTGGCACTTACATAATGTGGGCTGTTTCACCAAATAATTAAAACCTAGGTTCATTTAAAAAAAATAATTTTACAATAATTTTGTCTCTTTAAAGTAAACAAAGGATAAGATAGCCTCATATTAGAAATGTACCTTACAATTTTTAAATTTTTTTTAGATGAAAAAAGTGTTATTAATTTTATTTTTAAATTAAGAACAGAGAAATTAACTGATATACACATAATGCTTACTTCAGTTAGGTAGTTCTACTTGTCTTACTGCTGTCTGAATTCTATTTGGGTCTTTGTTTATTTTAGGACTAACTAGGAATTTTCTTCTTCCAACATATTTATTTGAGTAGCAATCTATTTAAATGTTGATGCAAAAAAATCTTTTCGGACAGGCCATGCTAAGAATGATATGAAGAAAAAAATGAGAATGAAAACAGATTTCAAATCAAGAGAAAGGAAAAAAATCATTGCAGAATCTGAACTTAAAACATGTATATATGTGGTAAGTTTCAGATAATAAAATGCATACCTCACTGTTTTAATTTCTAGTAAAATGTTTTTAGTCCCACTCTTACTCCATATGTGAAGTTTTTTGTTTTGGGGATTTTTTTTGTTTTTTACCACAGTAACTACTTTTTTTCTTTCTTTTATTGAAGCTTTTGGTCTTTTATTCTTGTAACTAGAGGGAAAAGCAAGAACATATAATTGCTTTTAAACTGTTTGTTATTTTACACTACTCAGTCAGTCATCTGGTATTCATTTCTTCTTTAAACTTAGTAGCCAGCTTTTCAGCTGCTGTAAACTGTACAGTACTAACAAAATAAAAGGCACAACAGTGATTTTAATCAGGTGTTCTTCTGGTTTCAGAGTTCTATTTAATATCACATTACAGTAATATAGTCAAATAACTGAAGTTTTTTCTTCTTTCCCTGAATTTTATACTAGTTTTTCTTTTATCAAAGAGAAGCTCCTCAGATACAATATTTTTAGTATTTTAATTTATTAATTTTGCTGTAGCAATTGCTTTCTTTTACTGAGAACCAGTGTGTATTCAACAGATGTTTTCCCTGAGGTTTTCAAAATTATCCTTGTTCTACATTTTCTAGGATGGCTATGGTTAATTTAGAATCCACCAGTTTGTCCAAGTTCAAATTATTCTTTCAATTGTACATTAGCTTGCATTTCTATACAGTGATTTGAACTTTCTTTCATTGCTCAGCTGCCAAGCATTATCTTGACTTCTGAAACACCTCATAACTTTCTCAAAAGTGAAATAAGTGTTGTCATCTTAATATTTAACTTACCTTATGATCTGGATTTCTGTTTTAAAAATATATATTATGTTAATATCAACCTTAGTTCCAAAAATAACTTCAAACTTCTGTAGGTCTACTTCTAACCTAAATTTACACTGTTTTATTTGTTTTCTTCCGGCACTTTTTATTTCATTTGAACAATTTCAGCTAACTGCCAGGACTCACCATTCACCAATTCTTCTTTTTCCTCTTATCAATTATAGATCAGTAACTTAAAGGCTTTTATTGCAAATACACATCAGATATCTTGCAATTATTTTGTTGATCACTTTTGCTTTTAGCACTTTAAAGTGGAGTATATAATATGCCTTACATACTTTATTTTAGAAGTAATGGGTTGTGAATCAGACTCATTCATTTGCGTAAATTAAATTCTTGATTGGATAATGACTCTTGTGAAAGTTTTACATAAGTAGGCAAATACAAAAGTTAAAAGTAAAAAGTTAGTGCTTAACATAGATCAGTCTCACAGTAGGCATTTAAGTGGCTGTGAATTCCATTTTGAAAAAAGGATGCATAAAGCAGAAGACAAGAAACACATAGTGATTCTGAATCATGTCACAACTTTGTCTGTTTGTAAATTTCAACCCTGAATTTTCTGTCTGTACATTCCTTATCTGTAAAATGGAAAGATATAAATATATGCAGATTATAACCTGTGAAAGTGCCAGGTACCTGATGACACAATCCTGTAGAAGCAGACCAGAAGAGAGCAACTAGGATAATAAGAATTGCAAGCAGAACAGTAAATGAAGAAAGAATATGGAAAGTTTATTTAGCCTGAGGGGAAAACTCCAAACTTATTGCAGAATCACGGAATGTTCTGAGTTGGAAGGGAGCCACAAAGATCATCGAAATCCAACTCCTGGCCCTGCACAGGACAGCCCCAACTCTCCCACCATGTGCCTGAAAACTTTATCCAAACACTTGAACTCAGTCATGCTGGTGTTCTGATCACTTCCCTGGGGAGCTGTTCCAGTGCCCAGCCACCCTCTGGGTGAAAAACCTTTTCTGGATTTCTAACCTAAACCTCCCTTGACATAGCTTCAGGCCATTCCCTTGGGTCTAGTCACTCGTCACCACAGAGAAGAGATCAGTGTCTGTCCCTCCTCTTCCCCACACAAGGAAGCAGCATTTCTTGGCACTGAAACAGTGGTTAAACACTGGAACAGCTTCCTAGAGAGGTGGCCAATGCCACAAGGCCATCTGTCTTTAAGATGCATTTGGAAAATGACCTGAAAGACACACTTTAATTTTTGAGCAGCTCTGAATTAATGAGGCAGTTGGACTATATGATCACTTTTGGCTTCTTTCAACTTAAATATTCTATTCTATTCTATTCTATTCTATTCTATTCTATTCTATTCTATTCTATTCTATTCTATTCTATTCTATTCTATTCTATTCTATTCTATTCTATTCTGCCATTCTAAACTTTCTCCAAATATTTTGATAGCCTTAAAAAAGTCCAAATCAATTCTACTAAAATCCTGTAAGAGCATTTATAAAATACTATAAGATCAGCCAAATCACACACTATGGAAAATCACTGTCCACTTAGAAAAAACCTCAGTCATTCAGGGTTTAATTTATTTTGATACAATAATAGACATAGAATCTGAATAATTTCCTGTATTCATAATTCTTGTTAATATTGATTTTTAATACTATACAAAGCAAAATACAAAGCAAAAATGAAACAAACTGGCTATCCTTTCTGTATCTGTTGTAAGAATAATCTAGCCACAAGGTTAGTTGTTTTTTTTTTTTGTTTTCTTATCAAGAGGAAGCCTGCAGCCAGGCAAGATTCTGGCAAAGAGAGCTACTTTTTGCCCTTTTCAACTTAAGTGTGTTACCTCTAAAGGAAAAAAAAATAAGGAAAATGAAGTGAGGCAACAATCAAAAAAATCGCCTTGTACAGGGAGAAGGTATTGTGTTCAGCCTGACCTTGGCCTGCAACTCTTGACATCAGCTCTGGAAAATGTGTCAGTTTTCTTGCCTGGTTTCTTCAAGTAATGAAGCTTTACTACTACTGTAAGGCATACTTTACATACACACACAAACACAAGTACGCTTATTTCTATGAAGTCAGAGGCAACAAAGCTGCCTTTGTATCTAGCAAATATAATTCTTTCCTCCTTGCATAATTGCTTAGATGTTTTTGTCTGAAATTCTATTCACATTGACACTTCATGTATGTGTAAAACTGGTTTGAATGATGTCTACATTCATTAGTTTTTCCACAGTAACTATTTCCCTTACAAGGTACATGATCCCAGAGCAAAGAAAAGTTAACAATTTAAAACTCTGAGGGTGTCTTTGTTGGGAAGAGTATAATTTTTTAAATCACATTCCTTTCACTTAGTTTCTGTAATCCCTGAAGAGAACAGAGTCAAACTTTGTGTTTTAATTAGGATTTTCAGTATTTATGGCCTGCAGCAATGAAAGGAAAAAAAAATAATTCTAGGGTTGTTGTGGGAAAAAAAGATTGGGCCAAGTTTGCATTCTTGTGACTGTCATTTACATTTTCTAAGAGCAGTCGTAAAAACTGAAAATGGTTTTATGATTCACAGCTCGTACAACAGAAAGTAACAAACTGAATTTTGCATTAAATACTGGTAAGAAGTATCTATCAAAGATAGTGAATTTAGACAAAGAATGCTGCTCTGCAAGGAAGAGACTGGAATTATAGAAATTATGGCAAATAAAAATATTTAAACTTTATTAAAATAAAGTTCAGGTATGCAAACTCTCCAAAATTCTGATGATTTTATAAACACAAAAGTTATAGATGTATAGCATTGGTACAAAGAGCAGCAGAATTTAACAGTGGCAGCTGAGAAGATCTCTTGTCAGGCAACAGAAGCTTACAAGAATTTAAAATCCAGTATAACCCAGTATAAATGTGCCCAAATTCACAGCAGGACTGAAATACTTAAAAGTAAATTTTTGCTCTCTTTTGCTTTACAATAGAAGTTTATTCATGTGTCAGCTGTAGAGCATTCAGAAATGCCAGATGAATGAAACATAACTTTTCTTGTTTTGCTTAGTTATAGAGTATCCTGCTCTGTTCTTGTGGACACCTGATTTGTTTGACTGTTTATTGACAATTCCCTTTTTTTCCATACAGATGTCTGTGTGCAACCATGAGCATGCAAACGGATGCACATACACTGATATGTTCCTCATTTTCTAAAAAATAACAGTCTTAAAGTAGCATGGCTATTTTTATCATTCACTTACGTGGACACATTTTTCAAAATAAAAAGGCAAAATAAATCTCTCTAATCATGCTTATGAAAATTGAAATAAAAAGGAGCATATTAAAAAATGTGTGTCAAAAAGCTATGAAATAGATTAGTCAAATTTTGATCATATGACATATATTTAATAGAAGCATATTTTTCTTCTTGTGGAAATCTTCATCAATTGTCGTCTCACTGACTGCTGGAAAAATAGTAACAAAAGTTCTTACTGTTTCCTTAATAAATTCAGTTCAAGGTATGTCAGTATGAAATAATGCAAACTATTTCTGTATATCAAATTACAATAAATGTCACAAAAATATTGAATTTTCATCGGGACAAGAAAATCTGAAATGTGTAACTAATGCACTTGATCTAACTTCTACAGTAATGAAAAAAATGAAAACAGGCAGGTGATCTATCAGAAAAAATGTTAAAACCAAATGAGTTATGCTTTTTATTTTATAATTTTTTTTCTGTGTGCATATACGCATAAATAAGAATTTATATGAACAGTGTGCCAAAAATTAATGAGACATCTTACATTAGACATCAGAATATTTCAGAGTATCTACTTTCAATCATATAAGCATAGACTTAAGCCATGTAGTTCAAATTAAAACTAGATTTGGTATAAGTCTTGATATCACGATGAGCTGAGATTCATTATGGTAGTTTCACCAACTATAAAGAAGAAAATTTACTGATTTACTTAATATATTTGTCTAAGAGGAGTGGAACGTAAAAAGTTATTTTAGTAATATCTGCTTTAGAATCACAGAATCACAAACTGGTTTGGGTTGGAAGGGACTTTTAAAGATCATCTACTTTCAGCTTCCCTGCCATGGGCAGGGATACTTCCCACTAGACCAAAGATCCATCTAATTTTTAAGCATCAAAAAATTATCTGGAAAACCACTTCCAGTATCACCACCCCCATGGCAAAAAAACCCAACTCTTCCTTATATTCCAAAAGAAACTACTTTAAGTTTAAAATTCTCCAACCATTGTCTTATTATTACAAGCCTTGATAAAAAAATCTCTCTCCATCTTTAAGTTTTAAAAAGCCTCAATAATGTTTCCCCAGATCTGTCTCTTTTCCACAATGAACAACTCCAGCCCTCTCAGTCTTTCTTCATAGGAGAAAGTTGTTCTAGACCTCTGATTACTTTCATTGTCCTCCTTCAGACATGCTCCCACTAGTCTGGGTCTTTTCTGTACTGAGGACAGGAGGTCAGATGAGGTCTCATGAGAAACCAGTACATGGTAGAAAATTCAGGCTCATTCACAGAATATAATTCAGGGCCCATCATGCATGTCCATATCTTCCACCTGATGACAACCTGCTAATAGTCATGCTGATTTTGTTGTCTGCTGGATCCCTAGGAAAATGTTTGCTTATCTCTGACACTTGGATTAGAAGGCAATTGTAAAATACCTGCTAAACTGCCTTGCTGAACAAACTTTGAGGGACTACATACTGAGACACTTTCTAGATCAGATTTTCATTTCTCTCTTGACTTTTGATATTTAAACTTATTTTTAAAATAACTTCTCCACAAAATTTACTTTGTTTTATAAATGGAGTGAAGGTAGTTACGTAATTTATCAGAGAAGGATGAAAGAAAATATAAATTTACTCCTTTTATGCATAGTGTACACAATATTTTTCTGCCTTGTTAGGTAAAGCACACATTTATATGGTTTACTACAGGATAAAAATTACCAGTCTTTAAGAATACCAGTTGCATGACAACTAGCTGGTCTGTATTATTTTAATAGTAAATAATATGAAAATAACATGCAAACAGCTTTTGTTGTTGTTGCTCATAAACAGGTCATCTACAAGAAAAATAAATTATATGCTTGCAACTGAACAACTTTGATAGAAGTTCATCTTGTGTTTCCATGTTGTACTGTTTTACAGTTGTTTCTTTGGTAATCTCACTTATATTTAGCTATTTCTCAAGTGTAGACCTCACAAAGAAAATATTCTTGGCACTTTTAGGCAAATGTCCATATGCGTTTTCTGAGGGTGCTTTTAATAGCTAAAACAATGTAATAGATTGATTACATGTTTACCTTTCAATGCTGTTAATTCAATTACTTTCTCACAACTCTGTTCGCATTGACTTGTCATTATAAAATATCATACTTTGCAAAAATGGATTAGAAATATGTCTCTAGTGTAGTGTTCAATACAGAGATCTATTCTTAACTATATGAAGTTTTAAAAAACCCTCATTATGTGCCAGCTGTGTTTCTTGAATATGAAAGTGAATACATGCTTTTTAAAGTTCTCTTATGTTATGCTGATAGAGATTTCCATTTAAACACATTGTAGATATGCAATGTATGCACTGTACTTATCTGTAGTAATGTTTTTTTTTATATGCTTGCACAGAAGTACTTACAATAATGAATATGAGGAATTTCATACCTCAGGCCAATATAAGTATCAAGATACTTGTAAAAAAATTCTTGGCATTGTTAATACTTATAACATGAATGATTTTGCTTGTGTTGTTGAATTTTGTTTTAGATAATATAGAAAAAATATCTTTAAGAAAAATAATACATTAAAGACCGAAATATAAAGTAAATGATACAAAATTCTGTTGTCAGAAGCATGAGTTTATTTGAGCATGGGAAATAACTGCTGGGTGAAAGATAGTGCTTTCAGACAACTGAATTAAGAAATATTTCTAATTATATTGGTTGATTCCTTCACAAAGATCAGGACATAAATGGGTTCATCAACAAATCTCAGAATCATAGCTGTCCCATTCCTGGGCTTAGTAGGAAATGTAGGCAAGCTATGGAAGCAATAACAAAAATAAGAAATAAATAGCAGATAAAAAGTGATTAAGATAAAGACAGAATTTTCAATGCATACTTGACACTTTCCCTTACAATGTCCTAGTCTCTAAATTGGAAAAAAATTGATGGATAGACGACTTAGTGGATAAGAATTTGTTTGGATGGTCACACCCAAAGAGTTGTAGTTAACAGCTCGATGTCAAAGTGTAAAACTTGGACATCAAGTGGAAACCCTGAGGAGCACCACTCATCACCATGAGTGGTGCTCCTCAGGGTTTGGCATTGGATCTGACACACTTTAATATTTTTGTTGGTGACATGGACAGTGGAACAGCAAGTTTGCTGATGACACCAAACTGTGTGGTGTGGTTGACATGCTGGAGGGGAGCAGTGCCATCCAGAGGAACATTAACAGGCTTGAGAGGCGTCTGTGCAAATCTCATGACATTTAGTAAGGCTGAGAGCACGTTCTAACCTGGTTCAGGGTAATCCCAAGCACAAGTACAAGCTAGAGGAGAATGGATTGAGATGAGAGCTGAGACCAGCCACTGAAGGGGCCGATTCTGCTCCTCTATTTGGCTCTTGTGAGACCATGCCTGGAGTACTGTGTCCAAATCTGGGACCCTCAACAAAAGAAAGTCATTGATCTATTGGAATGACTCCAGAGGGGAGCCTCTGATGTGATCACAGGGCTGGAATACCTCTGCTATTAAAACAGTCTGAAACAGCTGTGGCTGTTCAGCCTGGAGATGGGATTGCTCTGTGGAAACCTTTCCGCATCCCTCCTGTACCTAAAGAGAGCTACAAGAGATCTGGAGAGAGCTTTTCACAAGGGCATGTAGTGATAGGACTAGGAAAAATGGCCTTAAACTGAAGGAGGGTGGTTTTAAATTAGATATTAGGGAGAAATTTTTTACTGCGAGGGTATTGAGACACTTAAACAGGTTCATGTAGGGTCACTTAAGGGTCATGTAGTCCCCATACCTGGAGATGTTCAAGACCAGCCTGGATGGGGCTCTGAGTAACAGGTCCCATGGATAATTCCTCACCCATGGCAGGGGTTTTGGAGCTAGATGAGCTTTAGAGTCCCTTTCAACCCTAACCATTCTATGCTTCTCTGATTAGTTCTCAGTACACAAGGTTTGTAGGAGACTATACATTTCTGCAGGAAATATAAGGTACAGATACACTAAATTTTGAGAAACTAACTCTGGGTTACTAGTTTTCCTTAGTTAGACCTGGAGATATCTAGGTTTTTAAGGGGGACATTAACAGTACATATATCTTTCTCTTCTTTCATGTGAAGAGCTATTGGGAACCTCTGGTAATGAAAATGTTTTTGTTTACCACTACCACTTTATTGTTTTTATTTTTCTGTTGACAGTTAGCTCAAACTATTGGAAGGTGTGTTCATGAACATTTCCTTTCTGTTTGCTTAAGCTATTACACTTATGAGACTCTTAGGAGTGAGGGAGAGAGGAACTGTTTTTTTGTCTGGAAAAGGCAATGCCTACATGTGTTTAGATAGTGACCGCAGAACTGCAAGGAAAGGAAATATGAATTAAGATTGCATATTAAGATATATCTTGGCATCATATGTGTTCTTCAATTTTTTTAAGGTTTTGGCCAGAGTTTGATGAATTTAACTGTATATTTCTGGTGCAGCATAAACTTGAATTACCTCTATATTTAGCTATACTGCACTTGATGGAAATTTTCTCTCCAGTTTATGTAACATTTCACAATAATTTCATGCTCTGGGGAGAAGGGAAGGAAAGAGGAGAAAAGAATGCTCCTCTTATTTTTGCATGGCTTTAGAACCAGGATGTAGATTAATGCACTTGATTTCAATTTGAAATAAAATCAGCCTACTGAGATTTTACAAGTGTTTCACTTGCCAATTCTTATATTTTGAAGTATTACGTATCTTGGTGATTCTGTAAGATGAGAAAAAGGAATTACTAAGCTCCCTAATGTGAAAAGAAGTGAGGAAGGTAAAAATGTAGAGGGAAAGAAAGGGAGGAAGAGGGAATGAGGTAAGGGAAGATGGAAGGAAGGAATGAAATTGGCCCGTTGTTGCATATACTGAAGCACATAATGTTTAGATTTTAAAAACATGAAGACTTTCCAGCTGAATCTCTGAGCAATCTGGCCTTCTTGGCTAAAAATAAAGATACTGCTGCCATAATAACACATTGGTCTTGATTAAAAATACTCATTAAATGGAATTGAAATTCTTATTAGTGGCTAAAATTACTCTCTAAAAAATAAAATATGGGCTTGGACTAATAGAAGAAATATACAGTCTAATAATAGTTTATCAAGATAAATTATTAAATTATTTTTGTGTATAAGCATTTCTAATATGGTAAAACCAGTGTCAGACTAACAATGTGAATTCAGACATGGAAGGACATTTTCTAACCTGTTTGTTTAAGAACTCTGTCATAGACGGACATTTTGAATTGCCTTATTCCATTCTTTCTCCTTTCTTTCCATTGTATTTACTCATCATTTCATTAGTCATCATTGCAGAAGTTAGGTTCGAAGAGTGGAGGGAAATAGAAGAACAGAAGAAATGCAACTATGTCCTTTTGGGAACACCTGAACCCTTCTAGCAGAGAATTAATTTATTACACAGTTACCACCATATCCAGATCCATCCTTTTAGAGAAAAATCCAAGAGAAGGTCAGACCCATTCTGATTGACTTCAGTTTGAAATAAATTCCAAATTACCACCTTAGGCTGTGCAGAGGTACTTTAACTTCCTATGCTTCTGAAAATCTACAAGATGTAAGGTTAAATCCCTTCTCTCTTCCATAGATTGAGACAGACTCTTTCAGCTTGTCTTCGACTAACCAGGAGGACCTTGGTTAAAATCACTCCTATCTTTCCCCATTACTTCATTATTTACTCAAATAATGTCTTTCCTCCAGTGATCAGTAAAAAATCTATCTCTCTGATTTCTTCTGGACAAGTCTAGCTCTGGGGCTGGCATTAATATAGTCAAACTAGGTTGAATTGAATAAAATCTATGCTTGACAGTATGAATATCTATGAAACTAGGTAGAAATGTCATCTTTCTCTTACAGTGTACCAGTCTATATTTTACCAAAAAATATAACTTTTTTACATTCATAATTTGAGACTGGTTAGATTAATAAAGGAATGACCTGATCTAGCTAATCTTCTAACATTTATAGTAAGTTTATAATTTAGGATTTTTCAGGCAGCTGACCAAAGCATTATTAATAAAAATGTTAAAGTTTATTAGCATAACCTCTTTACTAGTATAAAGTTTCCAGACTGAAGATGTATAAAAAATCAATATACTTAACACTTTTATAAGGGCTAAGCATCATCTTTGTAAAATGTGGTTGGTCCTTTTTCTTAGATGGCAAACAGAATAAAGTAATTAAAACTAAAAAGAAAAGTGTGTGTGCCAGAGTAGAATAATATCAAAACAAGCTTGTGCTGAGGCGGATGGGAGGAAATATTACACAGATGGTACTGATTTAACAAATACAGGACCTCTTTCAGTGTTGTTCAGTTAGTAGAAAAATAAAGCACTTACCTGCACAAGATCCAAACTGCTTTCAGAGACAGATATAGATGCATCTGAGTTCCTCCAATACAGTAGTCAGATTTCTGACTTCGTATGGGCTTGTTTTCTTGGTGCAAGGCTTTCGTGCCTGGCTGGGAGGTCCAGCATTCAGAGATCAGAGAGACTCTTTCTGACAAGACTAAGTCTTATGTTACAAATGGTTCTGCAGGTACCTTCAGAAATACTTCCTTAATTAATGTAATTATAATATTGAAATGGTGATGCCAAGTGCTGGATGGGTAAAGGTACAATACAGAAAAGTAGTACATTTCATAGAGCACATATAAAGGGCTTTTAACATCTCTAACTTGTGGCCACTGTTACAACACATATAACAGCAAAAATTATGATTAAAACTGCTACTTGTTAGAAAATGGTCTGCTATTGCTGGAAACCTATTAAGTAGCAATATAATATCTATTTGTTACTCAAATAAAATGTCTGCAATGGAAAACACTACCACAGCATTCTGGTCCTCAGCTGTTATATAAAAGATTGGGACAGATCCAAAAGAAAACAGAAATTGAATCAGATATTATTTGTTTTACTAGAGTAGCTACTCACTAAAGCTATTATTTTTATTGTCCTCTTCCCAAGGGTCCATTTTTGAGCCTTGGTCTTCGTGTATATAAACTTGTGAATAATATAGAGTGATATCACTTTCACTAATACTAACCAGAGAAAATAAAATGTATCTCCTGAGTAGTATGTGCTCAGGAAATCCGTAACATCTTGGATTCTGGAGAACAATAATCCTATCGGCCAGTACAGGCTGAGGGTTGACCTGCTTGAAAGCAGCTTTGAAGAGAAAGACCTGAGGGTTCTGTTGCACAACAACTTGTCCAGGAACCAGAAGTATCCTTGGGGCTAAGAAGGCAAACAGTATCCTGGGGTGTACCAGGAAGAGCATTGACAGTAGGCTGAGAGAGGTTATCCTGCCCCTCTGCTCAGCCCTGGTGAGGCCGCATCTGGAGTGTCCAGTTCTGGGCTCCTCAGCACAAGATAGACTTGGAGCTCCTGGACCATGTGGAGCAGCTGAGACAAAGATGATTAAGGGACTGGAGCATCTCTCTTATGAGGAAAGGTTGAAGGAGCCTGTTCAGGGGACCTGTTCAGCCTTGAGAAGACTAAACAGGGAGGGGACCCTATCAATGCCTGTCAGTATCTGAAGGGACAGTGCCAAGAAGGTGGAGCTGGGCTCTGCTTGGTGGTGCCAAGCAAAAGACCCAGAGTGGGTCTCTCTCACTGGAGATGTGGAAGAACTGTCTAAGCACAATCCCATGCCATGTGATCTAGGATGACCCTGTCTGAGCAGGGAGGTGGGATCAGATGACCCACTGTTGTCCCTTCCAACCTTACCTGTTCTGTGATACTGTGAGGCAGATTCACTGTATGTACCCATGGATTGGCAAGTGCCTTTTTGCATCTGAAAATATCAACTTGATTTTGCATGTAAATTGACCTTCATTTGGATTAGGATGTGATGCCTAAGAATCGTGTCTCTAAATCTAAATTATTCTCTCTAGGCTTTTTTTAGGTCATCAGAAGTACAGGAATCTAGAAAGGGGATTCTTCAGACATCTGAAAACATTCATTTTGGGTTGAATTGTTTTTTACAAGTATTTAATATAATTTAAATAATCTAAATTTTAAGACACAGCAAATAAATTTTAAGAAGATTAATTCTTGATAATACAATCACAGAATTATTTAAATTGGAAAAGGCATCTAAGGTATCAAGTCCAAACACTAGCAAAACTAACACTACCAAGTCCATCATTAAACCATGTTCCTAAGAGTCCCCTTTACGTGTATTTTAAATATCTCCAGGGATGAGGACTCCTTCACTTCCACTGATAACCTGTTTCAGTATTTGACAAAACTTTAGGGGAAGAAATTTTCGCCAATATCCAATAATAAAGGTCATTTTGTCTTATCCTATCTCTTGTTACTTAGGAGAAGAGACCTGATCATCACTAATTTTAACTTAGTTTCTTCTGGTTTTTGACTTCCTGGTCTTCATGTAAGCAAAGAACAACATCTTTTCATGTTACTGAAAATGCAACAATTAATTGATGTGATATACATAAAATCTTTTACTGTAATAGTAGGTCTCTAACAGCAGTGTAGACTCTGGATTAAAATGAGAAACAATATAAGTTTTCTCCCCTCCACTTACACACATAAATATTTAGAATAAGGAACTCACGCATTAAAATCTCAAATTATTTATACAAAATCATATTTTCACCTAATAATTATTTAAGTATATGACTCTTATCATGCACAGAAAAAAATAATCAGGAGAAATGCTCATTTTATTTTAAATAATGCCCGTTAGTTTCAAAATGTTATGCAATGCATGAATATCACCCTAATATAAAACCTAGGAAAAGCTGTTGAGCAGAAATTAGCCTTTAAATAAAATTTAAAGGTCTATGGAGAGCACTCATCGTGAACAGAAAAGGTAGTTTTCGTTCCGTAATTGGGACTCATAATGTTTTCCCTGTTAGATCTTATTAACCTATATAAGCAGTACACAACAATGCACAGTAAGTTTTAAGCACTTTAGTCTTTGCAAAATCTTGCAATTACAATCTCCAAAACATGTGAAGCTATTTTATAATGTTAATTAGGGGTCATGGAGTATTGTTTCCTACATGGTGTTACTAAGCTGGTGAACTGTAACAGTTTGCTGGTGTTTTAGTTATCACTCTATTAACTATACCTAAGTGGCTTGCTTATCTTCCTTGTTTAGCAGGTCATTTGACACTCAATAATTTCATGCTATGAAAGAAAATGCATAAAACTATGTCAGCTATGAACATAGCAGGGTTTTTTTTTCTCAGACTCTCCCTCTCTCTTCCCTTCCCTATCTCTTCATGAAGAAGGAGAAATACAGTGTATTAATATTGACAGGAATATAGTGGTGATAATGAACAATGCTCAAATAGCTGTGATGGTTTCTGTTATTATTATTTTAATAATTTACAGGAATATCTCCACAGGGTTGTGTAGAGCTCTAGAATATAACATGCTTTAAACATTTAATAGAGAAGTTGCATATTCTTTCCTTTCATTTTCCTTTCCCCCCTTTTTTGGGATTTTTTGGTTTGTTTTACAAAATCTTGTAATAAATTACCTAGATGAACTAGGCAGGATTGAGGTCAGAGGTATCATAGTTCTTCATTCTGTGGCATTGTTTTCAAAAAAATAAAATAGCTATGAAATGGTAGCACATCAGAGTGGTATTTAGCTAGGACAACAGCTAATGCTGTCCTGGATTTCCAGTTTCCTACTTTTCTGTGTGAAGTTCACCAAATTCGAGTATCAGATTAAGAGTCACTATTTAGCTGAAACAAGGGATTGTAAGATTCCCTCACTAAGAAGAAGTGTCAGACCTTTTCAAAAATGTCCAGTAAAATTTAAAAGGGCATTAAGACAAGTTTTAGGTCAGTCCCTGCTTATTTCTAGGATGTTTATTAAGCAAGTAACTATCAGAGGCAAACCCATGACGGCCTTCTACAGGACTTCCTCAAACAATCTCAAAGCATGGTACCTTTTGTATACAAAAATTTGAAAGTTATATACTTTACAGAGTCAATTAATCTTATCTGGCAAAGGCCAATAGAAACAGCACAAATGACCCTTCATCTAGGTTAACACAAGTTTGTCTTTAGGTGGCTAATGTTTTATTTTTCTGCTAATATAAGTATTGATCTAGAGAATGTACAGCAAAATAATTTCTCTATCCTTTCCCAAACAAAAGAGAAACTGAACTTTTGGTGTGTTGAAGATACCTGTTTCCTCTCTCTCCCCTTGTTCCCTGCTCTTATTCTCAAAT
Organism: Polioptila caerulea; assembly: GCA_013397295.1. Lineage (NCBI taxonomy): Eukaryota > Metazoa > Chordata > Aves > Passeriformes > Certhiidae > Polioptila > Polioptila caerulea. Next base: position 417,321 of record VYXF01008029.1, read on the forward strand.
ATCCACATGATTAAAAAAAAAAAGTACAGATAACCTCCTCCCCCTACCCCACCAATTGTTTAAATTTTCAAATCATCATTTTCTGGTTACATATAAATTTTATACTTTTATAAGTTATAAATACAATTTTTTACACTATGAGAACATTAAAATTAGACGGAGGAAACCAAAAATATTTGGTGATTAACACCAAAACCACAAAATCAGAATGTTGCTAAGTGCCCCTTCTTGAAACAGTTAACAGGGATGGATCATACATATATCATATCTACAATAAATATCTGCAGACATCTCATTATAACTGGAAGAAGAAGATGACCTCCAAAACAAAAGGAGAAAAACAGCAGTTATATTAGTATCTAGCTAGATTAAAGCTCCAGCTACCTATTTTTAGGTCCCTAACATATAAATTATCTGAAGTGAGAATTTCAGTTTCCCCTTTTAACATTTTTTAAAAAGGAAAGAGTCTATATTTTGTCAAACAAAATTGAAATAAAGTAATTAGATAGATTAATTAAAAATATGACTGAAAACAAAAATGGTCCCTAGTGCAGATCACTTGATGACTGAAATTCACATCTCCTGTTGCAAATCATATGCTCCACAGGTAAACACCTTTCTGAAGAGCTAATTGAAACACAGGTGGTCTATAATATTATCACAATTAGAGAAAACAAATCAAGATGCAAATTTTGTAACCTACTCTCTTTTTACTTACATTCAATGACTTTAACTAATGTCACAGCATATTTTAAACATTTGAAAGGTAAGGTACTTTTTCTAGAGCGAGACAGTAAAGGAATCATAGAGTAGTTGCCATCTTGGATATGACCAGTGTTTTTTAAAAGTTGTTACCTTTGTGTGTGGCCAAGATAAAATTTGGTCAAAAAATTTGACCAAAGGCATGACCCCTTAACTTTAATGTAAATCACATTCCTTAGATTTAATTTTAGGTCTTTATTTGCTTTTTTAAATCAGAGGTTTCTCTGACATGTAATATTTCTGTTTATAAGTCACCTATTATTTTCATGCATAGATGAAATCTAAGAAGACTGAGCTCCTAATTTGAAGAACTCTGCTTCCATATGACAACTCAGAATCTCTAATGCAAATGTTTCCTGGTAAACATTTATACTGGCAGAATACTGGGAGGATGTTTAGTCTTCTGTACCTCTTTTACAAAGCTACATATTTAGATTTCACTTCTTTGTTTCAGTGTTGTTACTAGATATAAGGAAATATTTTTTTCCTATTGGACATTATACTGACTGCAATTTATTCCTTTATCTGATCATATGTAATGGTACTGCAATCTGCTGAATCATGTGGATATATTTTTCTTTGTAGAGTTTAGGCTTGAAGCATGGAAGCTGGCATAAATTAGTGTTTCAGAACACATGGAATGTCAGAAGCATGGACCCGAGATTTGTATAGTGGAATGTTCCCACTACCCAGCAGTTAGATTAAGAAAGAAAAGAAAAAAAGTGATAATTTGG
>VYXF01008029.1:418884-430262 GCA_013397295.1 Polioptila caerulea
AAAAAAAAAGGCAGTAATAATACTAAATTTTGAAAAACTCATAATAACTGTAACCAATCTACCTTGTTTGTTAGAAAGAGGCATTTTACATGCCAGATTTTAGTCATGTGACTCCTGAGACACTTTCCTGTTATATCATTGTGTCACTTGTAACAACCCTTGAAATGTTTTCAGTATTTCTTGTTTGTTTTGGAATGAAGATGTGATATTTAATATTTCTTCTCTCTACAAACTTCAGAATGATCTTATTGTTTTCAATTCTAAACTTGACAACACTTGACTGGTTTCATTCCAGTTTACAGCCAGCTTTAGGCATTTAGCTGAAGCTACCAAGTGATAACCTAGCTCCTAAAAACATTTTGAAGCTAAAAACATCCTATGAGAATACTCAAAACCTCCCACAAGAGTGACTTAGATCCTCACTGTTCTCAATTGCTTTTAGAGACTTTTCTAGGATTATAAGGCTTTCCAACTCTGTGTCAGTTTAGAACCACAAGTGAGATAGTATGAGTCCAAGCCATTGCTCTTTCTGTACCTAGGTGCTGTCACTACTAATAAAGATAAAGTATGACAAATTTGGGAGAGGGAAAAGAGCGAGGAGGAAAAAACGTTTATCATTGCTTGTTCTAGATTTGAACACAAAAAACAAACTGAGAAAAAAGAATGTCTGCAGATAATGGTGTGAGAACAGAATATTGGCAATATCATATGCTTTTACACTGCATTCAAAAATATCCAGTGTTTGGAATGATACAGAAAAGATAAAACCCTATCCTGTATGTCCAAAATACATAGCAATCAGTATTTTTCTTCCTAAATTAGTAATTTATTCTTGAAGTACCAAGAGCCTTCAGACTCGACTAGGTTGTTATTTTGTTCATAGAACTGAACATTGGCCCAGTCCTGAGGTGTTGCTAGTAATTTCTGAACACCCTAATATTTTAATATCACGGGGCAGATGGCAAAATGTGAATTGTGTTTAGAAGTCTTGCCATTCCTTTATTTATTTATTTATTTTAATCTTGATATATATATGATGCTTTCCACTTTCATTGCTATATTCCTCATTTTTTTTGGAATATCTAGGTGTGTTTATGCCTGCAGTTTCAAAGTAGTACTTATGTGTCACACACACCTCTGTAGTACTGCTTGACAACTGCACAAAGAAATAAATCTCACAGGTCAAAGTCTCTTCAAGAAAAAGTCATCAAATAAGATAAACTGATTTGCTTGCAGAAAAATTCTTTATTAAAACCTAAATAATTTTCACATATCTGAGACAATTATCTGTCCAACACGGTCTGATTACTTGTTCTCTAAATAATTCTGCTCTAAGGCTTTTTTCTATAAGCAAAGACGTATTAAATGGTGTTCAGATCTCTAAAGTATTTTCAAGTACTTTTGGAGCTTTGTAAATCAAATGAATAAAATTAAAACAATGAAGCAGAAAATGAAGAAAAAGGTTTTAATGTTTGGTTTAAAGCCAAAATTACCATTAAAGTTGTAAATATCACCACCAAATAGATAACAATATAAAAATATATGTAAATCGATAGAAATGCCTATATAAACCTATTTATCAAAACCTATTTTCAGCAAGTTGCAGCACTATGAACTTTGTTGTACTGTGCTTTCCTTTTTGAAAAGTGTTGGCACAAGATACATAACATTTTAAAGAAACAGGTATACATGAATGCTTTCAGATACTCTTACTACTATTTTTGTTCAATGGACTTTATACACATTAAAAATGGTTTATATCTATTATATCTGTTACTCAGGGGAAATTATCCATCAATCATTAAATAAAAGCTTCTTCTTTAATGACATAATTTTAATGATACTAGTGTAGTTTTTCAGAAATAAAATACATGATATGTAATCAGACTTCATTTTCTTCACTTGAATAACCCTTGTGTTGCCAAGGAAATATTATAGCACCACACTGCCATTCCCAGTATGCAATAATTTGAGCCAACATGACAAGTATTTTTCAAATATATATTCATTTAACTGAATATTGATGAGTTGTATCAGACAAGCATGCCACATAGATGAAATATCAATTATAGCAACTTAATCAACTAGATAAAATTTTTGTAAAAGGCAACTTTGTAGGAGTTCTTACTTATTTAATACATTAAATTTATTGAGATTTCAAATTAAATATAGTCTTAATAGAAAATCTGTGAATATTTTTTAAAGTCTTTATATTTTCAAATCCATGTGTGTCTTTTTCTTTTTTTTTTTTTTTTTTGGGTATGCAGGACCTGAACATGTGAAGGAGTGGTGAAAGGGGGAATGGACAAGACGTGGCTAATTCCCCCAACTATTGCCTGCTACAATTACTAAGACACATAAAATCCCCAAATTGCAAATCTAGAACAGGTACATTGTTGAGGAGGCAGTTTTTATTACTCTGATACAATATTTTATTTTTTTATGAACTGATTAGCTGAATTTATTCATATTGTATTAATTTTGTTCTTCAAAAGGATGAATTAAGTAAAAGGTTGAGGTCTACTTAATAACACTCTTGGATTTTGTTTCTTCTTGTGGCATTTTTACCTCCTTCTTCTTCTGAAACAAAAGCATATGGAAAATACTTAATATGTGGCAACCAACTATAAATAAATAATTTATTTTTAAACGGAAGCCCAAAAAGGTACAGGGGTTGCAGAAGAAGAGTAGACAATGTTCCATAAAAGAGACTTTGGTCAGATAGAATTTTTGCTATGGCTGAGGTTTAGAATTTTGGATTAATTTTGACTTTTGTCTCTGTTTTGTATTTGGTATTGTTCATTTTTACTGTGCTGCAACTATACTTTTAATTAAACATAATATACCCAGCAAATTAGACAGCTACCCAGTAAGGAAGAAATAAGTGGTATTGAGCATGCTTTTTTTCCATGTGTAATGTACAGCAAAGAGAAGCACCATTCAGAAATGCAACAATTTCTCTGATGTGTTACAGCCACTGTTGAGAAACTGCATAGAACTATTTCTTTCATAACTTGATTAAGAAAATGGGAAGAGTGAAAATGGTGGATAGGAGAGGAGAAGACAGCTCTGCATTATTCACAGGAGAAGAATGCAGAGAGAAACAATACATCCCACACAAAGCAGGATTCACCTCTCACTGAGTTCTGGTTTCTTTTGAGAGGGAAAAAGATATGATGATTCTTTAACACAAGTTGTTGTAGGACATACCAAACGTGACCAAAGGAAAAAAAGAAAAAATGGGAATTTATTAGAATCACAGAATGGATTTACATAAAGAGTTAAAATATATTTGAAATATATATATATTTGAAAATATAGTAACATTCCACTTGATGAAATGAGCTTTTTAGCAGATGGAAAATGAAAGTTACTAGAGTTACATTTAGCTATGAGAAGCCATATTATTAATGTTTTGAAGCAGGAAAAAGATAAAAAACAATATTGAAGCTTAAAAGGATACAACATATATTTGCTAACAGCTAAAATTTAAATCTAACTATATGATGCAAAATACTAATTTAAATAAAGATTGAAACATATTTTTGAGATTTTATCTATGATAATGGCCAAATTTCAAAATGTTGCATCATTTTCAGGTAAAATTATAACATGCAAAAAATGTTGATATTAAATACTTCAATATTTTAAATTTCCAACACAGCACTTATGCAAGTAAAATAAAAGTATTGCTGCTTTCTAAATGTGCATAGAGTTCTTATTGATCACATATTCAATTTCCAGTGAAAGACTACCATTTTTCTAAAAGATTATAAAATATTAGTATTTTCTCTGCAGGTCTCAATTATTTTGCTATGGATCACAAAATTACTTAGAAGTTAAATTTGTTAGATCAATTTATTTTTCAATTATTCATTCAGAAAATAAAAATTTGGATTTTACATTGTAATCACAGGCATCTCTTCTACCCAAATCGTGGAGAAGAGTGGCACACATTTTCAGGAGTCAAAACATATCACTCAAAACTTCATGAATAGTAATTTCTATAATTTGATAAATCACATCCTAGAATCCCTTTAATAAATTTATCAATACTGTTTGTTCATTTATTATATGCAATTTTCACTCATTAGATATTTACTCACCTGAAGGAAAATAGCTCTCAAGACGTGGAAATTTTTCCACAGAATATATACTTTTCTTCAACATATTTTTTCACTGTCTTGATAGCTACTGTGTGATGTTTTGCCAGAATACATGAAATACTGGAAAAAAATCATAAATGTGTCAAGATGGTTTTTATTTTTTTTACATAGCACAACAATAACAAAAGGATTCTTCCCCGCTAGACATTCCACGTGCAAATTGTTTTTGCCAGCAAAGTGTAAATTTAATTTTCTACAATACAATGATAAAGATTTTACATTTTCATAAACAAAGCAATTTCAGAAATCTGTATTTGTTTTTTTTTAATAATTTCACAAGTTCAAGCAATGTCTGCTTGGACAGAACAGATTACCATGTCCAATTTCTCACAGAATATCTACAATGACAGTTAGACATATGCCTATGCCCATATCTAGGCTTACATTAGCTGTATATTTTTAAACATTGCCTATCCATGTCTAACAGCGCAGCAAAAGCCAGCCAACGGCCAGTTCTCGACCTCTGCTCAATTTTTACTGTCCTTGAACCTTCCCAGTTTGTAGTTCTTTCCTGCATGAGGTGACTTTTATCATCCTCTAATTGTGCTCTGCCTAATTTCAATTTCTTTCTGCCTTTATTTGCTTTTCAGACTGCTCCAAAATGCTTGTAGCATCCCTTCTGCCTGGAATTGCATTTTTTCCAGGGCTTTTAGAAAAGCATGGTCAGAAAAACATGGTCTCAATTTGATATCTACTGGGAAGAACCACAATTTTATAACACAGCCAGGTCACACCTGAAGCTTAATTTAGATTATATTACAGTCCCAGAAGGACAGCTAGGACCAGGATATTTCTTTATAAGAGGAAACTACATTTAAATACTACGTAATCTATTTTTTTTTCCACAAGGAGCATAAAGGAAAACATGCCAATGGTCTAAGTGCCTTACTTTTGTACAACTCTCTGTTGTAGGACACTTTTTTTTACATTTTTTTACATTTTACAGAGAAAATGAACTGAGATATACTTCTGTGTCATCTCAGGCCATGACTACTCTTAAAATACCTGATACTGCAGTGGTCCTGTAGGCAGTCAAGCCAGAACATCTCTTCTTCATTATGCAGCCTGGATGGATTCTTTACTAAAAGAGCTTCTGGCACTGCTGCCAAGTGATGTTGCCTGTTCAGGTGTATACAATCAGGCCAATTGTTTTCTAAAATGGGCCCACATAAAGAAAAAAGGCATTTGGTGATGAGCTCCAGAATATATATAAATCTCACACATTGTGTAGGAATTGTCTGGCAGAAGACCAGACAGCCTAATGGGTGTCAAAGGTGAGTGGGTCAAGCTGTAGATCCTGAACCCGTGATTGTGATGGTACAGTAGCAGTCTTGGGCAATCTTTTTATCAGAAAATTCCTGGATCTTCTTATGTATAGTATCTGTTAGACAACATCTTTCTTATGTGTTTCACATAAAGAAAAAAGGCAGGTTATATATTGTAAGATATTTTGCTTTCATTGGATTTGGTCAGTGGTCATTTAGTGTAGGAATTATGTAGGGGTAATGTGAAAATGTTGTTCAGTGATTACTTCTCATCATTGCTTGTAAATATGCCACTGAAGCAGATGGAAAAATAAGCAAAACCAAGAAACATGTTAAAAAAAAAGTGTCACACTAAGCAAAATATATTAGGACAGTCTCAATGACTATAGTATCTCACACGGTCATGCAGGCATTACTCCAAAATCATTTATATATATACATTCATGCATGCCAGTGACAAATTAAAGTCTAGGTAAGAATTTCAAAGTCCAATGAGGTGATTTAACTCTTGGTTCATTGACAGTGTGAGCAGCCCTTGCTAATTCATCTTGGCAAGAGGGAGATGATCTCCGTTTTTGGCTGGATTTTTAGGGACAAAATATGTTAAGATTAAGAGAGGTCCAAGTCATCTATTCCTTTCCTCTCACTCTAAATCTGTGAATGCTGAAACTGGGACAACTGCTGACAGTGTTGCAGCAAAGAGAAGCCAACTTCCAAGCATAGCTGCTGTAAGAGGCAGAGCAAGGATGGTAAGAGGAGTATTTAGTGACTTTTTGGAGAAAGATGATATTTATAAACTATTACTGTGCTTTTNNNGAAAAAATTTTATTTTTAAACTATTTCTGTGCTTTTTTTTTTTTTTTTTTTTTTTTACTGCTGACAAGCTAAAAATGCCTGTAGAATCACATGAACAGGACCTTATCTTGTTTTAGGTGCCAGTTCAAGTGTGGTCCCCAAATGCATCATTCTAGAACTCCAGTGTCGTTCCGTAGAGGCAGTTCTGAATGAGTGGAGGGATGAGAAAACCCTTTCTGCTCTTATTTGATCTTGTATCACACTGGGATAGAGAGATTAGAAGGGAAAGAAGAAAAGCAGGCAAAAAATACTATAAATATTCCTTCATATTTTTACCTCTAAATTTAAGCCTTCTGTAGTGTTTATACTTTTCTCTTCATTCTGGTTAGATTAATTTTCACTTATTTGGTTATTATATACTGTTCCTCATAAGTTGTCTTTTAGTTTCATAAAGCTTTCTGTTGAAGTTACTCCTACTGGCCTAATTACAGTAAGAGTCTTTGCAGAAAGAATACACTAAAATTCAATAACAGATGAAGCAGTTTATACAGACCATTAAATTGGCACTATTTTATTCTCAAACAGCAAATACAGGAAAGCTTATTTAAATCAATACATTTTTCGACAGACGAATCACTGCTTTTTTTCTTTACATAGCCAATCCATTAATTTCAGAAAGGCAAACTGCCACAAGAGAACTTCATGCAGGCAGTCCAGAAAATTACTTCAACAAGAAAGTTAAGCCCTGATATTTTGCACACCAGTGTGTTGTCAGATGATTGGTCATTAGTCGCATCACTTTTATTTTATTCTGCCAGCATCTCTGGCAGAACTGTGTTCCTTTAGTAGATTATTTTTATATTTTTTTAACTAAAAAAAAATTGAATATGAATAATGCATTCAAATAATGTGGGTGTACATACATGCAAATACTTTAGGATTCCAGGGAAATTTGCATGTACACACAGGGACACAGTGAGGCATCCCAAGATAAACCCTTTTCATCCAGTGAGATAAGTTTCAATCTACAATATTCCCTGTTAATACTGAAATGCTTATTCCACATGTTCCCATCTTATCTATATCTGGCTTCATAAATCAGTAATGCTGCTGATGTTTAGCAATATTCTGGCCATAACATCAAAAGGAAATGAAATCTGGTACTACCCAAACCCCAAAGCATTAGCAGTTTTCTGTGTTCATCTTCCTGTATCTTCCCTTGACCAAAAAAGATTCTAGTACTGCTTTTAGCTAATTTATCATTACATTTCTATAATATAAACCATAGGCAAATAGTTTCCTTAGCATCTCTAGCATTGACTGAAACTTCAATTTGAAAATCAGGTCTGATTTCAGGTGTGTTTGTAATTTCAGAGGTTTTGAAGTGGAGGAATTCTGTAATATATAAAAGCTGTAGTAGTTCAATAGTTGTTAGATTATTATTATCACCAAATAATTTATTCTGGAAATGTGATGAATGACATCCACTTATACATCAAAAGCTTCAGTACTACTGGCACTGACCATCACCATTTTTCAGAACTTTGGAAGCCATGACAGATGGATTCAAAGTTGCAGAATAACCTAATTTTACTAGTTGACTAAATTGACTAGTGTATGTCAATTCTCCTCTAAGAGTGCCATTGTACTCAGGACACCAGACTGGTTCAGGAGTCTTGCAGAAAGTATGTTGGCTACCTGTGCTACACGTACTTCTGGATCACTGTTATCTATGCCCTTTGAACTTAGAAATTCCCTCTGAAAGCACGTATTCTCTATGTATCTGTCCCAGGGTAAAATAATTTGTATTGTAGTTCTGAGGAGATTCTGACCCCAGTTCATGTTTATTTGCTATAAATTCAAGTAGTCTTATCACTTATCATTCTGCTGTTCAAGGCTGCAAGCACTGAGGATGACTATGAGTTCTGCCCTTTAAGGGCAAGGTGCCAAGACAGAAGTTTCAGAAGACCTCCTGTTTGCTAATGTAAGGAACCTGCTACATAGAACACCACCTGCCATAAAGGTTCATTTGGTTAATATTGCAATGAAAAATGGTGGAGGGCAGGTCACAGAGAAAGGGTTGGTGCTGTGTTTGGTGTCACAAATTGTGACCTGTCATTACAGATGTCACCATCACGTTGATATCTCAATAGAATGTGATGAAATGTTAGCAACTTTGAGTGCTCAATCTCTTGTCAACTTATCTGCTTCATGGAGCTTCCATATCTTCTCAGGGACTCCTGGTCAACACATTACATATGTAAGGTCACAGCCAACAGTCTAGCAATGTTTTAGACACCAAGAAAATGTGAAATAATACTTTCTTTTTAAGAATAACTGGATGTCAATTATTGATAAGTGGATACGCATTCATTATATAAAAGTAAATGATTACTCCTATACATAAGCATTTGTTGAAAGAAAAGGAAGAAGATATTATATAATATATAATCCAAATAATGACGAGAATAGTACGGATCAGACTTCACATTGTGCTTTACAAGATCCTCCACCGCAGTGATAATTCCAACTGCTTCTTCTAACCCTGTTTTTTCAAATCTGACTCTTCAGAAATAATATCATGAAGGAGCAGGAAGAGTTGTATGATAGTAGATATTAGCATCAGTATATTAGGAAGAGGCATTTAGGAGTGCTAGTAGATCAGATACACAATAATGGGCACTACATCTTTATTTAGAGCTTGCTAAACCTAAGACTACATTATAAATAAGAGCATGTCTCCTTCCTTCAAAAAAGGATCTAATTCCAAACATGAATAACAGCATGATATCTTCATTTCAGCTGTTGGCTGCTGTGGCTGTTGGAATTGAAGGTCTGATTAAATTGGCATTATAAAGAAATTCTCTCCCATTTTCTTTCATGTGCTCTACAGCCCTGGATCACTTATTTTGGCTGTTCTCCCTGTCTCATGTTTTCAGACACATTCATTTATCACAGAGCAAGGCACTTTCCTGTTTGTGTTTCCACTTTACTCTAAAGGACACACAGAGAAACATTACAGGAATGGAGGGTTGCAGCAAATAAATTGTCTGCACTTAGTCTGCAATATGTCTGCAGCCATTCAACCTTGTATGATTTCTTGTTGCAGAGATAGAGTTAAAAGGCTTCTTGTAAACAACCATTTAATACAGCATTTTCTGATGACGCGACTCTTTGATCTGTTTTCTGCTGAGAACTGTAATATATACTATGGAAATTTTATGTTTTGTGTAATGAAATGTCTAAAAATCTCATTTAATAATAAAGTTGTCTGTGTATCTCAAAGATATATGGTGTACAGTAATTGAACTGGAATCAGATTGTCATCCAGCTCCCACAAATCTGAAAGTTTTGTATCAAAGAAATTAAAAAAATCAACAGTTTCCAGAAGGATCAAAGGAAGTGTCACAACTTGAGGTGTTGATGAGCTACACTAGACAAAGTGATACTCATCACTACATTTCCTATGTTTGCTACTGGAACAAAACTGTAACAGGACAGAATCTCCTCAGCAACATTCCTATTTTAACCTATATATAGTACATTGCTTTCTCTCAAGAAAAAAAGTAAAATCCATACTCTTCAAACAAAAAAACCTCACCACAAACCAGAAAGGATTTCTACTACACCTTTAATTACTATATGAAGGGAACATCCTTCACAGCAAAAGTAGCCTTATAATGAAGGCAAAAAATCCTCAATTCCTTACTAAGTACTCCTCATGTATGCCACTGCAACCTGCAGGCATGTTTTCTAAACTAAATAAATGATTTTTGGTTTTTCATGGAATGAACAACCGGGTTCTGTATAATATGTATCTTTTTATGCACCTAATGCTTTTTACTTCCATTTTAAAAATTTTTATCTTAACTTATCCTAGCATGTTTTTACTGTTTAGATGAAGTAAAATTTTAAAAATATAAGATTTCACTGAAATAGAAATACTTGGGAAACTACTTGCTGAAGAATTATCAGAAAACAGCAGTCTCTGAGCTAATATAACTAAAACATGCCTTTTAGAGCCATTTTGGAAACTAGTATTTTCCCTCCTAAAGTAGCTTAGACTGCTGCTGTTTACTTTTTTTTGGTTTTTTTGTAAACTACATGATTTTAAAAAAATCCACCATGTGTTTATTCGGTTTTTTTCATAATCATTCTACCATAGCCTAAAATTAAAAACTAACAGTGCAGAAAAACTTCAGGTGTCTTTAAGCTCTGCAGTCTCAACAAATTGCAGTATTCTTGTGCTTATTTTTCATTTCATTCTTGTACTGAGAAAGAAAGATTTCACTGTAATTGTCGATTTTTATATGGATGGCCTCATTTACAAGAACAAAAAATTCTCTTTTTCAGGTTCATTATTTGTTTGTATAATGTGCACAATTGAAAAAGCAATGGCCTGAAAATGAAAGTATTTTTTATGAAACAAACTTTTAAGATAAGTCAATATTTTTGTGATGTAATAATATTTACATTGGATTTATTTTTGCATACATTTTTGTATTATATTTTTTGTGGTTTTAGGTTTATATATATATGTTTGGTTTTTTTTTACTGTTTGTCTTCAGAAATTATTGTATCTAATGAGAAAACTTGTTAAGGCATTGGCGGGGAAGGCATCCCATCAGGTTTCAAAGAGATGTTAAATACTCTTATTTTCTTTTTCTTCTTTGAATATCCAAGGTGATATTCAGATTACCTAAGTTAGAAAAAACACTATGTATGGAAGTTCCCTAATCATCAGTGCAAACACACCATATTAAGTCGCTGTGTTTTTGTACTGTTGACAAGAGAGGCAGAGACTGCTGAATAATGGCTAATAAATTCCCTGAACTATCAAGACACTGTCTGGAGTGCCCTGTATGGAAGTCAATAGATTATGGGTCCTTTTCAGCTCAGATTAGGTAAAATTCTGGGCCCACTGATTTGGGGCATCAGTCTTCTGCAATTCAGATGGGAATCCAGGTATAACTTTACTGAGTTCCTGAGATGCCAGTATTTAGTTCAGAAGCTCTAAGACAGGTATCTATGGAGGAAGTGATTGCCCTATACCAAGGGAATATAATACAACTATAATAGAACAACTCCCACATCTCAAGAAGGAGGTACATTTCCTGATGAGGAACATGATATTATCTATTTGTGGGGAAAA
>VYXF01008029.1:430286-463213 GCA_013397295.1 Polioptila caerulea
AAAAAAAAAGTTATGCTTTCAAGCATCAAAGATAGAAAAGGTCTAAAAAGGAGAGTAGGCAGCAAGATTAGGGCACTTTCTGTCAGGGAGAAGGATCTTGAGTGGATTAGATTGGTGAAAATAAAAAAAAAATAAATTGCTATGGCGCTTTTGTCCCTGAGCCTGTTTACTAATGTAGATAATCATCTTCAACTGCCTTAATCTCAGTAAAAGTAAGACCTGCTTATGCCTTGCAAGGTAATGTCTTAGTTGTCGAACCATAAATGAATTAAGGATTCCACTTCATAGACATCTTTAGTCTTCATGGAGTTGAGGTTTAAATGAAAATAATGAACTCTCCCTACAAAACCTTCCTCTTTCATTCTTTCATTCTTTCATTCTTTCATTCTTTCATTCTTTCATTCTTTCATTCTTTCATTCTTTCATTCTTTCATTCTTTCAGTTTTGATACTCAAAAATCAATTTAACATTGAAGAATACTGACATTAGGTTTTTGAGAGTTAATAATTAAAATACATGTAATTATTACTTTTATTCATTTGGGGAAGGAAGGATGAAGATGAGGTTAGACTCAAATGAGTTCAAAACCTGGATTTTGTGCCTCTGGAAAATATATATAGAGGTGAGGAAATAGAAAAACAAATGAAATGTCCCCAAGGATGATGAGCAATTGCTGTGGTGAGGGCTAACCAGAAGTTCTGCTTCAAGTGGCTTGAATGGAAGTGAACCTCACAACTAGATGCACAGAATTTTCTGATGAAGACTGAACAACAGAATGTTATTCTCAACTCTTCATCACTGCATTCCCCAGGGTATTTTATTCTTCTGTAGTTAAAAGCAGAATCAAAATATCACCAAATTCTGACAGTGTGTGAAATTCATCTCTTTCTGCACAAATAATTGAGCTGTGGAGTTGGAATGGGTCTTTTTTAGCACATTTTATTTAGAAATAGAAGAAAGGGAAGCAATTCCAAATCATACCAAAGTGGTAAGATAGGATGGATCTAAGTGAAATGAAAAAGCTGACTAGTAAGTTGATTTCTGACGTTTCTAAAATGATACTTGCAAAAATCAATAGAATGAATTGAAAAATCCCTTTTAAGATTCAAACTATTCATATTGAGAGATTCAACATCATTATGTCACATAGATAAGTCTTGTACAGAAGCTTTTTTTTTCCGGTGTTCAAAATAGAAGCAGTATAATAAGTTCCTGGAGTGTGTGGAAAAGAACTTCTTGACACACCTGGTGAGGGAGCCAGCTAGGGAGGGCACCCCACTGGACCTGTTGCTTGTGCACAGAGAAAGACTGGTGAATCATGTGATGGTTGAAGGATGTTAAGGGCACAAAATGACAGTTTTCAATTCTCAAAGAACTAAGGAGGTAGGTTAGCAGAACTTCAACTTCTAGAAAGCATGTTGGTCTCTTAAGGAGACTGTTTGAGGGAGTCCCTTGAGGTGCAGTTCCAAAGGGCAAAGGAGCCCTGGAAGGTTGGACATTCTTCAAGATGGGGATTTTAAAGGCACAGGAGCAACCATCCCTATGTGTAAAAAGAGCAGTCAGAGGAAAGGAAAATCAACCTGGCTGAACAGAGAAACAGCCTTCTCATGAGCTCAAGATAAAAAGGGAGAGTTTATAACCTCTGGGAAAAGAGGCAGGAAACTCAGGATGAGTATAAAGTTTTCATGAGGTAATGCAGAAAGAAAATTAGAAGAACGAAAGCCAACTACAACTTATATTGGCAACTAGTGTAAAAGGTGATAAAAGATCTTTCTAAATGCATTGGCAACAAAAAAAATGCTAAGGAGAATCTCCATCATTTTTTGGCTGTGGGGAGACATAAAAAGAAAGAATGAGGAAAAAGCTCAATGTCTTCTTTACCTCAGCCTTAACAGTAAGAACAGTTGTTCTAAGGGTTTCTAGTCCACTAAGCTGGATGGAATCCAGGGACAGGGAGCAGAATGAAGCCTCCATTAACCAAGGGAAAGTGATCATTGACTTCTACACCATTTAGACACGTGCATCTATGGATCAAATGAGATCCACACAAAGGAATGGAGGGAGCTGCTGGAAAACCTCATTGAAACCCTTTCCATGATTTACCAGCAGTCCTGGTGCACTAGGGAGGTCCCATTTGGCTGGAGGCTGGCCAATGTGATGACCATCTACAAGGGCTGAAAGAAGGACCCAGTGTACCACAGGCCTGTCAGCCTGGCCTCAAGACTGGGAAAGGATATGGACCAAACAATCTTGAGTTCCATTATGGCCGTATGCAGGACAACAAGTGGCTCAGGCCCAATAGACCCTGCTTGACCAACCTGATCTCCTTCTTTAAAAAGGTGACCCACTGAGCGGATGAGGGAAAAGCTCTGGCTGTTTTCTAGCTGAAGTTTAGTCAAGCCTTTGACACTACATCCCACAACATTCTTCTGGAGAAAATAGTGGCTCATGGCTTGGATGGGTGCATGATTCACTGAGTAAAAAACTATCTGGATGACCAAGCCCAGAGAATGGTGGTGAAGGGAGTTGCATCCTGCTGAGAGCAAGTCACCAGTGGTCTTAACCACAGCTTTATTTTCAGGTCAGTCCTGTTTAATATCTTTATCTGTGACCTGGACAAGAGGATCAAGTGCACCCTCAGGCAGTTTGCAGATGACACCAAGCTGAACAAGAATATTGATCTGCTGGAGGACAAGAAGGCTCTGCAGAGGATCTGCCAAGGCCAGCAGTATGACGTTCTGCATGGCAAAGTGTCAGGCCTTGCCCTTGGGTCATAACAAACCCATGCAGCATTACAAGTTGGGAGAAAAGTAGCTAGAAAGCTTCCTGGTGGAAAAGGATTTGGAGGTGCTGTTCAACAGCAGCTGAACATGAGCCAGGTGGCCAAGAAGGCCGATGGCATCTTGGTCTGTATCAACAATAGTGTGGCCAGCAGGACCGGGACAGTGACTTTGCCCCTGTACTCAGCACAGGTGAGGTTGCACCTTGAGTGCTGTGTTCAATTTTGGGCCCCTCATTACAAAGAAGATGCTGGGGTGTGTCCAGGGAAGGCCATCGGAGATGGTGAAGGATCTGGAGCACAAGTGCTATAAGGAACAGCTGAGGGAACTTGTATTGTTTTAGTGGTTTTGGTCAGCCTGAAGAAAAGGAGATTTAAGGGGAGCCTATCACTCACTGCAAATATGTGAAAGGAAGTTTTAATCAGGTGGGGATTGGTCTATTCCCAAGTAATAGACAATGAGAAGAAATGGTCTCAAGTTGCTACAGGGAAGGTTTAGATTGAATTTTAGGAAAAAACTATTTTCTGAAAGGTTTGTCAAACACTGGAGCAGACTTCTCAGAGAAGTGGATGAGCCCTCATCCTTAGAGACATTTAAAAGGTGTGTACATGTGATACTTACAGATGTGGTTTAGTAGTGAACTTGGTCATGCTGGATTGGACTAGATGACCTCAAATATCTTTTCTAACTTAAACAATTTGATGTTTCTAACCTCTTTGATTCCCACTTTTCCAGCAAAGAGAATAAGGTGTCATGTGACTATTGTTTATATTTTTATGACAGATTTATAGCATTCTATTATGCTGTTCTACAATGATCTGATTTCTATTGCTGTTTTATATCTCACTGTGTATTACTTGTAAACATGGTATTCCTCCCTCCTTACCTTTTGATTTAAGTTTGATTTTGATTTAAGCATTTGACATGCTTCAAGTCTGTCAGGGTGTGGGGATCAAGCTTCAATTTTGACTGAGAAAAGAGTGCACATGAAAATCTACTGAGTTGTGATTTAAGAGATGTTAGGCGTCACTACCCAGACCTGAAAATTATTAAAGTACTTGGGAAATTACAGGTGCTGTTTCTGCCATTAGGGAGAATTAAGACTGTGAGCTTTAGTAGACTGATTTTGCCCCTTTGAATTTTCTCTCAGGCAATTTTTCTGAGGTAAAATTTAATGTTTACATTGATTTTTAAAGATTTTTTAGGAAAGACCTAACCTGGATTTATTAGCTACATGGAAGGAAGCCTTTAGACTATCTAGAGTATCTGATGTTCCCTGTGGTATTGGGGTGAGGGTGGGATGAATACAGGTGGTTGGCTTTAGTAAACTTTTGGCCTGCAATTTCTGTCTGTGTGAATGAAGCTTGAAGAGTGTTATTTGCATGTCATTGCTTCTGAGTACACACCAAAATGTTAAATTTATTTCCTTGATAATCAGATTGCAAAGATTACCTTTCTTTTGTATGCTGTAATTGTTTGATAAAAATAGAAGGTGAAACAAATAGTTTATCTGTAGATTTCTCCTTGTGTTTGGTGGTTGGAAAAAAAAAAAATGAAACACTATTAAACCATGACTTTGGTGCAATATGGCCTATTTCCTATGAATAATTGACAGAAATATAGTAAAGTGTTAGTGGTAAATTTGAAGTGGCATGCACAGTATGTGCTTAGAATGTTTATACAGTCTTCAATTGATTCTCAGGGAGCTCAGACTAATTGGAAATAAGGTTTATGTTCAGCGAAGCAGTGAACCAGTGATATGGTGATACTGCAGAAGTGATTCCTGCCTCTGGCAATATTTTTATACATATCCACAATGCTCAGGCAAACTTTATAGTTCTAAATTACTTAAATAATAGAAATACATAATTTTGTAAAGGTATCTAGGTTTATAGTATTTCAAATATGCAGCTCTCCTATTAGAGAAAGAAGGAAGGATTAGTGCTTTGCCGTTTCTCCTTTCAGTACTGTTAGAAGGAACTGTAAAACTTGTTTTCACAAGTTGAGCTAATGATGGTGGGATTTGAATGCAGGGATATTGAATTCTGGTTATTCAGCTCCATCTTTGTCAGGGACAGGAAATGATCAACAGATAACAGCTCATTTTGAAGGGGTAAACAAGTTCAGAACTATTCAAACTAATAACCTTGAGTAACTGTTCAACAGCTTGCAAACAGTAAAACTGTCCTGGCTCGTAAACTGACCTTGATAGAATAGACTGAGGCTGTGATGGTCAGGACTTGGGATACTAAAACCTTTGTTAGGGATGTGCACTGATTAATCCAAGTTAACAACCAAGAACCACAGAGCTCCCTGCTTACTCCCTGTTTACCTGGTAGGATGAAGGAGAGAATCAAAAGGTAAAAGTAAGAAAACTTACTTTTGTTAAGATGGCAACAACTTAGTAACAAAAACTTAGTAGTGGTAGTAATAATAATAATAATAATAATAGTGAAAGTTAGAAAAAGACAGAGAAATAAAACACAGGAGAAACAACTGATGCAAAGTGAGAAAGGTACTCTGGTGTCTGGTGACAGTTGTCAACTGTAACTGAAAGAATGGCACTATTTTCTTTCCCACTGCTAAGAAATGCAATTAAAAAGAGACAAAATTTTTTCTGCCTTCAGAACTTTCCTTACCAAGACTAGGAAGGTTCTTTTTCCTCCTCTTCATTTTTCTCCATTTCTCGCAAAGATAGAACTAAGAAACCAGACCTTCATAATTTTAGATGGGGAAGACTCGAAGACCATATTGTAATGAGGCATCTAGTCCCATGAGTTCTGTTTAGCTCAACATCCTTCGACTGTATTGGAAAGGGAGCAACACAAGGAAGTGAGAGGAGGAAAAGAAACACAGAAGATCAGGAGAGTGGTCTAAGCTCTCTGAAGGTACCTATTTTTCCTTATACTCCATAGGGAGAATCTAGGTGGTTTGGGGAAGACATGTAACTCTTAGATGGCTCAGAGGGACAGGATGAATGCCAGTTTGACTGTCTAGGCTGTTGCTAAGAATGAATTGGGTTTGTTTCTTTAACTATTCATCAATTCTCAAAATGGCTTCCTGAGGGCGATATTAATTTGCTTCTTTCTGGTCATATACAATTAATTTAGAAAAATCTTTGGTAAATTGTTGTTCCTGGGGTGTATTCTGAGCAAAAAGCAGAAAAGGAAATTTATTTGTCTATAGTCCTGAGTATAAACAGGGAAGGAAGACAGATTGTGTACAAGCTGCCAAAGAATCCAAATTATTACCTGGCTCACTAGCATCTGCCTATGCTGCCTCCTAAGCAACAAGTCTTGCTGTTTAATTGCTGTTTTTCAGGTTTCCAAAGAAAGCTGGCACTGGCCATAGACCACACTAAGGGAAGCCAAGTAGAAAATTTTGAAAAGACAGATGTAGTTAAAATCAGGTTTGCAAAAAGTAAATGCTAAGGTAACCTAAACTAGGTATGCCAGTAGATCTTCAACTGATATATGTGTGTGGATACAGTAGATGAACTCTGAGAGAGATAGACAGACAGATAGATGGGTTATTTACTTATCTGTCATGCAAATATAATAAATTGATCAGCTTTCTTTCAAAATCCGCACAGGATGACATGATCTGAGAAAGGGCATTAGGTTTCGCCAAGAAAACTAATGATTGATGGTGGTTATAGTGAAGAAAGGAAGATCAGAAACACATTTCTGAGGAATCTGAGGCAGTTCTTGAGAGGATTTCTCAGTTGTGAAATGCAAAGGAAAATAAGGAAAAAAGTTGCAGTCTATTTCCATAAGGGTCTTGATAGAATGACTTCCTTTTTATGTACGCAATGACCTGAGACAAGTAGTCATGCTTTCTGCTCACTTGTGATTATAGCTGCACAGTGTAAATATCTGATCATAAATAGTGTGTTATTTCATGCTAATGCTTTATAGATTGTCTCATGCGATTAGTACTCAGAAAGCTCATTACCTGCTTGATATCTCTTTCTGCAGCTATTCTAACATCATATTTGTAGTGAACTGTAAACAGAGTAACAGTAGTGATTTTGCTTTTTTACTCAAGTTGTGTATTTTTCTCATTCCTGATTTCTCAGCTGGCAAAAGGATTGAATTCTGCTACAATGTAGAGGTAATTTTATCACATAATTGACTGCCAACTTCTCTCTTAACCCGATAAAAACATTGCTATACTGAAATGCAGTTCAAATGAACCTTTGCAGATTTGATTTTTCTATGAGACACCCACATTTTCTTCAGGTTCTACTATATCAAACTATTTGTTAAAAGTATAAAAATCTTAACCCTGGATCAGGGTCAGCTGGTATAGGATTAAATAAAAGTAATTTCAAAGTTTTTAGGTAGAGGAAGGGAAGTCCTGACTTCAAATCTTGATTGTTTCTAAAATTAAGATAATTGCAGGATGAATTAAAGTAAATGTACTATTCTAATTCTTTCCTCTACTGTTCCTTTTTTAGGCTTTTTTGTTTGTTTGTTTTGGTTTTCTTTTCTCCCTGAGAAGACTTAAAACATATCCTGGAGTGTATCTCAGTACAGCTCCAAGTGAAAGATGCAAGCTGAAAATATTTAATTAGAAGCATTTCTACAAAAATTGGAGTTTTTGTAGTAACTTGAGCAAATGCTTAGGTGAGACAGCCTCCATATATTTCAAAAGTAATGATGTGATCTTGGAATAGATTTTGGGAAGGGAAATTTCAGGAATGAGATTTTAAGGGAATGAAGACATTATTTCTTTAATATTTGAGGCTCTGTTTCCCTGGCTGAGTGCCAAGATTAAATGTTAAGTCTAGACTTAATTAAATGACTTTGCCCTCATGGTACCTATGAGAAGAATGTATCTTTTTTTTTTCTGGAGATACTTAGAATGTGTTTTCACCATAGAAAGACACACATGCTAGCTACCAGGTTTGCATGCTCTTGTTTATAGAAATAGGCTAAAAAGGGAGACCTAAATTCAGTTCTGAAAGCAGTGCAATGTTTTGTGCTTGGGTCACAAACTCTTGCCTATTCAAAGTGTAATTAAGACCCTTTATGTATCATACAGTACAGCTCATACTCTATTACTCTATCTTCAGGTGAAGGTGGATTAAGCACCCTTGTGTGCAACAAATGGCTCAAATATTCCTTCCTGCCTACTTGACAGGCATCTGTTGAAGCTTAGACTGAGATAGATTTAATTTCTTCTCAGTAGCCAGTACAGTGCTCTGTTTTGGATTCAGTATGATAATAGTATTGGTAACACTCTGATATTTTGGTGCTAAGCAGTGTTTATCTTACGTAAATTTTTTGTCTGATTAGGGTTTAGAGATGAGGTCTGGTGTTGACCAGAAGATGGTGATCAGCTGTATCATGCACCACTTGCTGATTAGTTTTTTCTCTTCCTTTTCACTAATGTTATTATTATTTATTAAATATTAATATTATTATTAAAATTTACTTTGTTTCAATTATTAAACTGCTCATATCTCAACTACAGGTTTTAACTTTTGATTCTCCTTCCCATTCTGCTGAGAAGGATGAGGAGAAGGGCAGTGTCTAAGGGGCTTCTTGGTGCTTAGTTACCAGCTAAGCTTATACTTCATCAGCATCAAAGTAATAAATCAGCCTTTGGTTGTTTTTAAGTGAATGGCTATTTCTAAAAAGACACCCCAGAAGAGAGGGTGTTTCCCACACATGCACAGCAGTTGGAGTGTTGGAGGCAGCATCACAAGCAACTGCAGAGAACTGAACTCAATCAGCACAATCCCTATTTGGACAAACTAGCTTCCAGAGTGTGTTTGTCCTTGTGTTCCATCATTTCAGGCTAATGGTGGTAACATTAAGCTGCAGGAGTTCTCCTCACCCTATTGCCTTTGTTTGCTGAATATCTTGTGACACAAGCGCTATTTTTGGGAAGCCTTTTTTCTTCCCCCAGTGGTGAACACCTTTTTGGGGATATAACACCTTCTCTTTTGCTCTTTTTTCTCTTGCTATCAATATTGCAGTTTTTTCTGTCCTTTTAGGAAACTATTTCAATTTGTGATATTTCATTTATTGTCTCTTCCTTACAAAAAGTTGTGGGTGAAGAGGAGTGGCTTACTTGAAATTTGATTTCCTTGCTGGGGTTAAACCCAGCATACAAAAGTAGAAAAATTAACTTGTGGATCTTGAGAATGGTCTTTTGTGTGTTTTGCCCATTTTTAGGTTAGTTATGTTTGGGTGCCTTTAAGCAGAGAATAATTGACTCAACAAGAGGAATATACATAAACAAAAGATATAGAATAGTTATTCACTGTCTAGCACTCACAAAAAATACATAAGAATTACCAGATATTTGAGTAAGCACTTGTGTGCTCTTCACTTCAATAGAAAAGGCACCCAAAGAGCTGTCAGGCCTGTGTTTTCCACAGGGGATTCACAGAGCCAGAGGACTACCTTGGCTACCTTGTAGCTCCACCAATGGCATCAACATCTTCTGATTGGGATCTCATCACCTCTGCCTGTCTTGTCTTTGCCTGTTAGGTCTCATGCCTTTCCATGTGGATGTTTTCCCTTCTGAATCCTTGAGCCACAGATGATCTCACTTAGGCACTCTCATCTCTAATTCTGTCCTTTCTCATCTCTGTTCAGCCTTTCTCATAACACTGTGAGCACAGTTTATGCAGTTAGTCCAGACCAGGGCTGCTCTCAGTGCTTCGGTACATGAGTGGCTAAATCCCTAGGAGAGGGGAGCTTAGAGCACTAGAAACAGATGATTGCAATGAGGAAGTGGCTAGTAAAATGGAAAGTTGTCCTTACCCACACTTTAACTTACTTTCCATGGGAAAACAGATTAATTACAGACATCAGTTCTCAGGAGATAGTTCCTAGTTTCACATTTGGAGTGGACAGAAACTTGTGACTAGTTCAATAGGCCTTGTATTCCTGGTTCAGTTGACTGAGCTTGGAAAGGATGTTGCATCCCTCTGATCTTGTGTTTGATTTTTTTCTCTTGGCAGGATCTATGTTCAGAAAAAAGGTTTTTGATTGCTCTTCAGAGATGCATGGCTTTCCCTCCGGATTACTGAGGAAATTTAGACACTTAATTCCAGATCTGTTTTCAAAGCCCCAGGAGTAACAGCATGGTGCCATATGACAATGGTTCTCTTAATTTCATATTGGACGTATTCCTACTTCCTTCAGAGGGTATCAAAAACCTCAGAATTCCCATGTGAATTGATAGAGTCAGAATGAAAAGTCAACCAGATTTCCAGTTAAGTATATTGTAACGCTTTCAGGAGGGCAGAAGGATTTCAACAAAGTTACTCTAACACTATCTGTCAATTTTAAATTTTTTTTTTTTTTTTTAACAGAGAGAACTTTCTAAATCCTCAGCTTCTAGAGCTGTAGTTTCAACAGGTGGAGGTGAAGAGTATCCCCAGTCTTGGCTGAGGCACTCGACCCAGATAAAACAGGTTTCAGCCATTTAAAAAAACTGCTAGGGAGACAAAAAAACCAAACAAACAAAACAACAGAACAAAACAGAAAAAACAAAATCACAGAAAACCCTACACCTTAATGAAATTACTGCAAAACTGAACTAGGATTTTGCAGCTCCTTTCCAATTCATCAAACTGTATAAAGTGTGAGTAGAAAGTCAACACTTTTAATAACTACATGCAATTCCTTTAACTGCTGTTGCAGCCCTCATGACACTGATTCTTGCTAGCCTTTTCTTAGCAGTACATTACTGAATTGGGCTGCAGTGTGAGATATCCAGGGCTGGAAACAGGGCCCAGGCACAGAGCAGCTAACAGGCTGGCTGCAGTAGAACAGCTGCATTTTATTTTGGAAGTTGTGGCTACTGTTTGTGTGGGCTCAGTGTAGTACACTATTTTTCTAGACCTTCTGCACCTCTGTAACACTAAATAAGCACATAACTTTAAATTTTTATTTGTACAGAGAGAAAAGAATTCCCAATAATTATTTTATTCCTTCTTCTTTTTAAAGAACATGATTGATTGCTTGTAAATGACAACTTCTACTTTTTGAAGAGATAGAGATTAGAAATAAGTAAGAAGAGATAACATGATCAGATACTGACATGAAAATAATATATTAATGGATTTAAGCAATTTGTATTTTAATATCTGGAGTTAATTACAAAATAAATTGCTTTAAAATATTTTTTGTCATATAAATTGTTATATATTTTCCTTATGAGATTTTGCTGAACAATGAGGATTTAATGCTTTGCCTTGCAAGAAGTTTATTTTTCATAGTTAATATGTGAATGTGTTAGTGAATTTCTACTATGTATTATTTTAATCTTTTCCTTTATGATCAATAAGCTACATTATGAACTGTGGACTTTAGGTCTGAGAACCTACAGATAATGTACCAGTTAATTTAATAACACTATCCATAAATATGATGAAAAAATATGTAGTTAGAAAAATGGTGTTTCAAATTTTTCAAGCGTTCTGAAAAGCCATACTACTTTCCAAGCAGGTTCATAAGAAATAAATAAACTTACGAGATTTTAGATCGTTCAGGCCCATTGTTTTGCACTTTTTTTTTTCCTAATCCTCCATATTTTGTTCTCAGAAATAGCCTTTTAAGCAATTACTTACTTTTAATGTCTTCATTTTCATTTAAGTGCTCAACAATCAAGATAATAAGAATTAATTTGGCATTGTCATATTATGCTAATGGCAAATCTGCCACTTGTCACTAGCATCCTGCAGGCACAATGTTATCAGAGAAATATAGCTGGTCCACTTTATCACTTGAACCAGAGACTTTAAATGGATATAAACCAGTGGGAACTGGCATCTTCCCAATACAAATTTATTCAATTTCTGATGAAGAATTGTCTCATAAGTGCTGATATCTTTGTGCTTCAATTCAGTTTTTGAGTTCACCCACAATTCATATAAAGACTGCCTTTGAACAATTAATTTTGTTTGTATTAATTTGTGGGGCAGATCTGCTTAGTTCTATTTCACATAGATAGAATTGTTGCATACAGAATCTGATTCAGTTCAAGCACAGTTTGCCTGACAGTGTAAAGTGACGGTTTTTGCCCTGTATTTCTTAAGTGTTAATGGTAAAAGAAGCTGAAGTATATTTTCAGGAGGGAAGTATCTTGGTCAGCTAAAACGATGTGGCATCTTCTCTGCAGAGCTCCAGTACAACTGTATACCTCGTAACTCACTCTTGGAAACCAGGATGCACTGATTTTCCTAAGGAGGATGTAACAGCTGCTCTTCCAAAACATATATTACTTGTCTGGTGGCCAGAGAAGCAAAGAAAAACAACGAAAAAAGTGCTCATTTATCCATTTAGACTGATGTCCTTATTAGCAGCATAGTGATACCATAGACATTAAACAGCTTTTACTTTGTATTCGACTTTTGTTTAAGCCAAGTCCATAAATCACAGCTAGCTGTTTCTGATGCTTGTCCCTGCAGTTTCCATTCCTTAGGGTTATTGTGATCTTTTCTCTTCAACTTGTATGATTACTTCATTTAGATTTTTTGGTGCCATCCACTCTTATGGCAAGATTGGCTTTGTCAAGGAAGCAGGAGAAAAATTCAGAAATTATTCAAAATTATTCAAAATTGTTCAAAATTATTTCTGACTTGGAAATCCTGGGTAGAAACTCCTGTTTGCCACAGGTATTGTCATAAATACAGTGTGTTTGGAGCATGGTAGTCTTGCTGCATGTGTGCAGACCCACAATATCATATGTGCATTGTGTACTGATGTTTCCCAGATGCAGCAAGCTCACTATGCCTGTGCTGCAAAGTTAATCTTTACATGCATAGTGAATATGTCTGGAAATTTTGGACATTCCAGCTGGGGGCACAAACTTCTTCAGTTCCCAGACAGAAAATTTCTTGAAACTAAAGGGAGGACATGTCTGAGGAAATCCAGATGTACTCTGGCTCAATTTAAGATTGAAATGAAAACTGAAAATATCCCACACTACCAGGGTCAGTGTTTAGCTATTTTCTCCTTCTTGGGAAAACAGAGTAGACTCACTATATTTAAAATAATACTATGTTAAATTCTCTTCCATATGATTTCCCTTTTCCTGACAAAAAATTTTTTGGGTGGTCTTACGCTTCTCTGTCTCCACTATTTCTCACCTGCAGTGCTCTCTTATCCCATGCCTTTTAAGAGTGTTTATCAAATATCTTTGCCATAGTATTTTTGAAATTATTTCTATTTTTTCTTATTAAATTATTATTTTAATTACTTGTTAAAATAATTCTATTTTACATTATTTTCTCTTAATATTTTTACTCATTTCTTGTTTTGTTACTTTCAAACAAGTCTAAGGGAGAATTTTAGGTGATTTCAGAACAATAAGTCGATCTAGCCTACCTTTAAGGATAGTGTAACTGTTGATTTGTCATAATCCAGACTCACTGATGCATTTGAAGAAACTCTCATTACTTCAGTGGAACAGGTCCTAGGGGAGATGACTTTGAAAGATGCCCTCCTTGTCCACTGCTTGCCACCAGAGAGGATCTTGTGAGCAAAGTGAAGATTGGCAGCCATCTTGGTCACAATGACCACAAAGAAATAGAGATTTTAATCTCTGTTGACAGAAGGAAAAGTGCCAGCCAAACCTCAGCTCCAGATAGGAGAAGAGGTGACTTCAGGCTGCTGAATTAGTAAATAAGGTCCCCTGGGAAAATGTTTTTGCAGATGTTGAGGTTCATCAGTGCTGGTCATTTTTTAAACATCTCCTAAGGGCACAGGACCAAGCAATTCCCAAATGTCAGAAATAAAGCTGGTGAGGCAGAAAGATGTCTTGGCTAAACAGGAATCTCCTCTTGGAAACAAGACAAAAGGGAAGTATACGCCCAGTGGAAGCAAAGTGGAGTGACATGGAAAGAACACAGAGATGCTCCTTGTCACTGCAAGAAAAAATTTGTGAGCTACAACTCAATTGGAGTTAACATTGGCTACCTGTCTACTGTGAGGGGCAATAAAAAGAGGTTTCTGCAATAGGCAGAGAAAAAGAAGTATAAGCCCATTATAGGATGAGGATGGTCAATCACAAACAGGGACATGGACAAGGCAGAAGTATTTAATACATTCTTTGACTGCATCTTCAGCATGCATGACAGATCAAGGGGGGATCTTAGTGCCCTGCCCTGGAGGACCATGACTGAGAATGATCAGCTCCCAGTTGACATTGAATTTGTGATGGATCTGCTGTTCCAGCTGGATTGTACAAATCTATAATACTCCTCATTTTAAATACTGAGCATGATGTCATATGGTCTGGAATATCTCTTTGATCGGTTTGTCCCAGCTGTGTCTCCTACCAAACTCCCATTCACCCCCACTCTTCTTGCCAGTACAGCATAGGAAAAGCAGAAAAGGGCTTGATTCTGTGTTAGCCCTGCTCAGCAATAACAAAACCATCTCCATATTATCAACACTGTGTTCAGCAAAAATCCAAAACCTGGTCCTATACCAGCTAATGTGAAAAAATAACTCTACACCAGCAAAAACTAGCACATATAATTTAAAAACAGAAACAGAAAATCCAAATTCCTGGAATTCCATATATATGTCACATTATACATATACTATAGATACTTTATATATTTTCTTAGAAAATTGCATTATTCATATTATTCGTATTCCTGAGAGGGTGGTAAGGCACTAGAAGATGCTGCACAGAGAAAAACTGTGGATGCCTCATCCCTGGAAGTGTTAAAGGACAAGTTGAATGGAGCTTTGCATAACCTAGTCTAGTGAAAGATGTCTCTGCCCACAGCAGGGGGCTTGGAACCAGATGACCTGGTAAGGTCCTTTTCAATCCAGGCCATTCTACTATTCCAAAGCTATCATATCTCTTGCCAACAACAAATATTTTCATATTCCTGACTTTGGACTTCTTGATTCTATGAACAAGTTTCCATTATTTAAATATCCATTTAATTGTATTTTCTTTCACTTTTCTAGCTTAACATCTGCAATACTTAAATAGATTTTTCTGTATGATATTATAAAAAAGACTTGTGTTAGAAAATGTTAGACATATCAACTGAAGTCTCTCTTGCATAAATCTCTTAACTGAGTTTATATCTTTCTATTCATATACAATATCTAAAGTCTACAGGGACATCTTAGTACATATTATGCAGATGACTGTTATTTGTGGAATGGGATCACTTATTCCCCAGGTGGTTGTAAAACTGCAATCTCAATTTGACAAGAGACAAATTGGTTTAGAGAAAACAAATTATTCTGAAGTCTTTAGAAATCTAAGTGGTGTTGGAGCGTGGTAACATGGTAAGTAAATCTAGGAGACAATGATTTAATCATTCAAGATTCATGCATTTACTTCAGCTCCAAAGCTGGTGGTCTCTGAAGACCTCACCAAAATTTGTCATGTCCTTCCAAAACTAGATGGACACAGCACTCTAGATGTGATCTATCACTGCCTGGAAACTTTGTGACAGAGCTCACTACTGGTTTATGTCCACCTTTGCAGTCTAGCAAGGCCACCAGCCTCTTTCCCCAGAGCTGTTCCTCAATCTATTCATCCCTGTCTGTAATATTGCAAGAGATTATTCCTTCTTGGGTTCAAACTTTGCATTTGTAATTGAGTAAGAAATGTATGACAGTTATATTAGAAGTAGCACTGACAATATCCAGAGGTGTTGGTGTGGTTGGAATCAGCCAATAATCCTGTTACCAATTTTGAAATCAATATGAAATGTAAGGACTACTATGTTTAGCAATACTGAAGACTCAGATTTTTTCCCCTGTCGCCATCACTTTGATGCTAATCCATTCAAAAATAATAAAATCCACTGTCCTTCCTACCATTGAAAGTTCTTAATGAATTTATCCAAGTATAAAATCCAAGTTATAAGACTGTAATAGAGCTCATTCTTTTGCATCCAGTTTCTTCCTCTTCCTCTTGTTTTGTAGTTCATAAAAAAATTTGCAACCACAGAAGAGTAGGAGAAGATCTATCTTTAATGTTCTTTTAAAGACAACATTTTTACACGTAAATTTGCCAGATTTTTAAATTATTTAGAATACTCTAGCTATAGAGATTAGTTGTACATCAGATCATGTAGAATTCATTCATCCAAACAGGAAAATTGAATATCAATCAGGAAATATTTTTATATTTGGTAACACTTGAATTCTTACTTGAAGTCTTTTAAATAGAGATTACATCTGCTGAGCTTTATGTAACATTATATCACCTAAGAGTTTTCTATAATGTCTCCTATAAATTCAGTCCAATATGGTAAAAGTCAGGTTTTATAACTTGATCAGAAGGCAGAGTAGGTCAGGCAATACTGTAAAATTAAGAACATCATAACATTAAGAAAAAATATTCTCCCTTTTTCTAGAAAAGTAATTTAGGCACTGATGGATCACAGTTGTTGTATCTCCTATCACATTAACCTCAGTTATGCGGTTGAAAATTTATGACTAGAATTTAAGCAATGTATTTTGAGCAGCTAAGTAACCACTATCACTTTTTGGCTTCATTTCAATGATAATGCTGCCTAAATAGAGAGTGGAAACTTGTGTTTTGTTAGCAAATTAGTCAGGCTAGTTTAGTTTTATAGGAATAGCATTTTGCAATTTTCCCAAATTATTATTTAAAATAATTCAAGAGTTGAAGAAGAGCTTACAGCCTCAGGGAGAAGAAAGCTGGAAAGAAGAAAATGGGTATTCTTGTTATATGTTTTATTTTTCTTTTTAATACCAGATACACTGACACTAACCCACTTCCAAAAAGAGGTTGGAGTAGAACGGAAATGGAATTTCTTTGAATCTTCTGTGTCTCATACACAAGACTGGGAGAATTAGAAAGAGTACCCAAAGTTACTCAGAAGACAACCATATCCTAATAGTCTGTTCAGCAGTTCCCTTGAAGTTAAGAGGCATCACTGTCATCCAGCAGGGATGAACATCTGTGTACTTGCAGATCATGAACTGAGCCAACTGAAACTCAAGAGCAGATAATATAAGTATGTGCTGGCTTTATAGTTGGTTGCATGAAAGGAACTGATTCTGATAAGGATAGAAAGTTTTGGGACTATGGCACAGTATGGGTTCTTGCACAATTTCTTATCTGAGCATGAGCTAAGGAGAAAATGCATCTGGAAACTGAGAGAGTGAGCACTGCTAGCAAGAGACAACTGGATATTGGTTTTCTGATAAGAGAACAACATTTGGATTTTTTGCTTTAAAAACATGATTTTTTTCTTTGCATGCTTTAAAGATATTCAGGAGAGACATGATATACACGAGACCATGTAACCAGTGCTAAAAGATCAAAGGAGAAAGTGTGGTCTTATGCATATCCACTGAGGTAAAGAAGTATGTATACTATGTCAAGCTATATTTAAAAAGCTCAAATTATTGTACAAAGGTTATTTTCATTATGTTAGGTAGTAATAACTGTGTATTCCAAAATTCCTGGTTAGGGAGGAAGAAGTAGAAAAAGAAAAAAGTAACCTTTTCTAAAAATTATTAATTAGCCTTAGCATTTCTTTCGGGTTATTTCAAGATGCTGTATAGGTACTCCACATTGTTATTAAATTTTATTTTTAGCAAGCATCTGTGTGCTGTTTATGTAATGCTGGTCAGAATGTATTGCTAATATTACTGTTTTGATGATAGATTTTGAAGCCTGTAACAACCATTTCTTAGAAATTTCTTAAAGAGTGGAATTTTGTCCTTTTTTAAAAAGGACACTTTAAAGGACTATAAAAAGTAAAATAATGCTATGATTGCCAACAAACTTATGAGGATGTTAAAAGAAAACAAAATCTGCTTAGGGACATAAAACAACATTTACAATTAAACTCGTTCTAATACTAGAAATGGAATTTTGACTAATATCAGGTCCTGACCTTGAATCTCCTGGGTCTGAGGTCTGATCTCAAGTCAGGGCCATGTCTTTGTAAAAAAAATATTGTTGAGACCACAAGCAGTGGAAAATTCTTCAATCTTATAATTAACTATGTCAAGAAGAAATGAACCCTGACAACTACTTAAGATGCTTGCAACTGTCAGGCAAAATAATTTATACTCTATTAAGATTTACATGTCTCTTAGTGAAATAAATTTCACCAGTAATTTTAGGTGAAATATCCTTTTGTGTTACAGAATTTCCCTATTTTTCTGTGTCCCATGTAATATCTGAAGAGTAAGTAAATAATATATTGGCAAGTCTTCTATTTTAGGGCAAAAAAATAGCTTTATTGCTCAAGAAAACTTGTAGACCCAAGAAGAGAAATCAGAAAGAAGTTATTCAGCTGGACCAAAAGATGTAAATGTTCACAGAAATTCAGACATGCAATTTTATTTAAGGCTATTACAAGCAAGATGACAGAAATTCCTGCCTGAAGACAAAAGCCAGTGTATTTAATTTTTTTTAAGTGTTCAATACTTCTACCTCTAATGATAGGATAATCTTTATCTTGTTTTTCTCAAGCTATCAAGATCTTTCCTACTTTTGGATATGAATTGAGTAAAATGTCCCCACCAATTTAATTTTAAATAATTATAGTTATATAGTAAAATTAAAGACAGAGAGATATGGAGAACTGAAATCCTTTTCTGCTCTTAATAGTGAATGCAATCAAGAAACATTTTATAACTGAAGTTTATTGAAATTAATGCTACATGATATACAGTATTTGGAGGGATATAAGGGCATAGACATAGAGGGACATTGAGATACAAGGAGTGACAGAGTGAAAATTCATGTAAGGGTGGTATTTTTATGAGGGTGAATGAATGTCTATTCATTTTTTATACTATTTGGAGGAATATGCACTTTTCCATCTACATAAGAAAATTAAATTTATGCTCGCAGAATCAACTTTCTAATACCTTCTACATTATTTATTTTCTACTTATGAATCAACTAAACACAGCTGCCAGAAAAATCATACAAAAAGAGAGTCATGTTCAGTAAGTGATTACCTGGTCTATATTTTGCAAACTAGTAGATAGAGTGGACAGTGTCTTGATCAAGATAGTGGTTTGATCTCTTTAGGAGAGGAAAACTTAAAACTACTATTTAACAAACAAGACAAAATTTGGCTCTGAGAATACTTATGAATGCAACTCACTACATGAATTGCTGATGCTGCAGAAGCAGTGGTCAAAATCTCAACAGCTCACTAAATTTTATGGGAGTTTTATGTAAGAAAACATGAAATAGCCATGAATTGACATTGTTGAGATCAATTTCAAGTCAACTGTACATTAAAAAAGGAAAAAAAAAACCCAAAAAATCCAAAAAACCCAAAAATTGGAAAAGTTGGTAGAAGAGAGAGGAATAAGAGAAAGACATATCTGTGCTGGAGTTTGTCAAGAGGTAGACTGTAGGGGATTTTATTTGGTTTTTAAAAGAACGGTAAGAGGGGATGACAATAGGTAGAGAATACTGTTGGGATGAAAATGTCCTAAATTTGCTTTAAGTCTTTCAAAAATGTAGTTGCTTTCTTAGAATTAGCTCTGATAAATCTACCTTTGTGATTCAGAATGAAGATGTTGAATAACATTCAAAACCTTAATGTCAAGTTAGGAATATATTACTTCCTTTATTCTTTTCAGATTTTTAATTGAAATATCTTAATAACTGCTGAAGTAATTGCCATTAAAAATGCATGCATGGAGAGAAGGTCTAGACTGGGTCCTATTTAAAAAAGATATTTGTTCATTGTTAGTCTTTTAACTATTACCCCAGCCAGAAAGTTGACATCACTGCCCATGCAATAAAGACATACCTTGTCCTTTTTTAATTTTGTAAGAGCATATGATCAACAATTAACTTAGCTTATTCTGAAAAATAAAGAGTCATTCAATCGTGAAACTTTCTACCATGACCTAAAGCTGAAAGAATACCCACTGTGAGAGAATTATATAAGCTGACTATCAAGAATAGCTGGAATTGCTTAATTGGTTGCAATTCCATTTTGAATACTCTCCTTCATATCTATCTATCTATCTATCTATCTATCTATCTATGTATCTATCTATCTATCTACCTCTTTGAGACACACTCATTTTAAGGTAGCTTCCCAGTCTGACCATTTACAACATTCTCTGGTAGTCACCCTCCCAAGGCCAGAGGCTTCTGCTGCTGGGATTGAAGCTCCTTCAGAACAAGCAGCTCCAGGGAGTGATGGGAGCCCTCCCACACATCACACTCTCACACAGTCAGACCGGGTTTCCTCACCGGTTTGAGCCCAGGTGTGCCATAGAGGAGTCTGAAGTGTCTTGTTCCACAAAGGCATTTACTCATGGTGCATAAACACAAACAGCCCAAGCTGGTGCCTCTGAGGAGGACTAAAGAGCCCTTGGGGTTTTATACTCTCACAGTTTGCCCACGCACAAGTCTTGCTCTTCCTCTCAAGTCTTCCAATCTGGAGGTGTCTCTGAGTATCTATTCATCTGGCTAGTGCCACTAGTCTTCTTAACCAAAAGATTCTCATTCCACAGCCTCTTTGTCTATCTGGCCTCCCCCCCAGAGCTCAGTCTGCATCTCAGTCTGCATCTCTAGCTTGCCAACTGAGCAACCTTCCTCAGGTGTACTCTTCAACACCAAATCTCACAGAAATTAAAATAAACAATCACACTTTCAGCAGAAAGCAAAATTAATCTTTTATTTATATTGTCAGAATTATAATTTGCTGTTTGCTAAGTTACTCTCAAAATTGTTCACCATTGTGCTATTTAATCATATTATAACAATTGAGGGTAGTGAATGGTATACTCCTTTGTTAAAGTTTTTTTTTTTTTTCTTCCAATTGCTCAGATACACAAGTGTATCCCTCTGTGCTTTGCAATTTTATTGCAAACATAAAACCATTTGTTTAGGAAAACGAAGGGAGACAACCAGACGATGCAGACAAGAACATGGAGTAGATTCTTGATGCAAACAACATTTTTCTGAGAGGTGGTAAATGAGAATTTTTAATTCTCTGAGCTTTATTTTAGATAAAATTTACGATTTTAAATATGGCATTGATCTTTTAAAATAAACTGCTCCTTTTCTTTAATTTCAAAAGAAAGTAACTAAGTTTTGTGTTATCTGAGGATCCCAGGCTAGTCTTTGTGAATTAAGTTTTCTATAAAATTTTTCATAAGGGCAAGACTCCACTCTCATTCCTCTTTAAGTCAAAAACACTAATAAGGAATTAACATACTTGAATTGTCACACTTGGTGTCAGTTTAGGTTGCTCAAGATGGCAGGAATTGACACAATATGACACAATACTCAT
This sequence comes from Polioptila caerulea, assembly GCA_013397295.1. NCBI lineage: Eukaryota > Metazoa > Chordata > Aves > Passeriformes > Certhiidae > Polioptila > Polioptila caerulea. The sequence goes on from VYXF01008029.1 coordinate 451,326, forward strand.
GCTCTTCTGAAGAAGCCATTAGAGTATCAACAGGATACAGCACAGCCTCAGAAATATGATCAGATGGCAATAGTCAGGCATATGAATCCTATGCCTGGGCTTAAACAGTTGTAATAAACTGTAATAAACTTGCTTAGCCAAGTTTAAGTCCACATGATTAAAAAATATCTGATGAGGCAGTGCTTTGTCTTGGCTAAATAGAAATAAGCAATATGTTTGATTTATAGTTGAAAGCTAATTTTTGGATCCCTAGTAAAAAAAAAGTCTGTGGGGTAATCCATAGCCAAAATTGCCTGTTTCTTAATATGTCAGCGCTTATCTGGTGTCAGATGCATCTACATCATGGGCTATTATTGTATGTAAAAGGAAGGACCATGATTCCTTTTTGCATGTTTCTTTGTGATTCTTGGAGTACACATCTAAATTATGTTTTCACAGTTAAGTCAATGAAGTTAATGACAGCTGTATAAATTGCACATATATAGAGTGCTGACTGCTTGAGGATGTTACTTTCAATTTGCAAGGAGAGAAATACAGATGGCTCCCTGTAGGATGTCTTTGCTTCTGCTTCACTGGGAGGGAAACGGCTTTGAGAAAACCAGCAGCACAGCTCAAGTGTGTATTGTAAGATTTCAAGTGCAAACTAAATTTGCACTGAAAAGAAACCCCTCAAAGAAACCCTGAAACACACTAAGAAAATAATGCATCCACTGTTTGAGTTCACAAATGAACAAGTAAATGTGGCCTCTTACCCTCTGTACTTTGTATGTTCCAGTTCTTAGACACTGACTTTGCAACATCGTCTCTGCTTTAGCTATTTATTCAGACAAGTCTTGAATGGCAAAGCATACTAAGCTTCTAGTTCCTAAGCAAGACATTTATTATTTAGTTCAGGTAATCTAGATTCCTCTTTCCATTTTATGAATTTTAAGTCTGATGTTACTTGTATTCCATTTCAACAGAAAGAATAGAGATTGCCCTCCTTCTTCCATAGAAAAATAGTATTTATTTTTTGAATGTGCACATGCTGCCACACCTGAAAAGGAAAAGCAAGCCTTTTGCAGTATTCAAAAAATGTGAGTGATTCTTTCTTCCTTCAGGGATGAGTTTATTCCAAATCCTTTATGGATATAATAAAATGTCCTGCAAGCTTCCATGCTTCAGCTCTGTACAAACACATTTCATTTGCACCCTGAAGATAGTATTGCGTGCTGACTATCTGTTTGCTGATTGTTGTAGATCCTAAAGTTTTCTTACTTTAGTTTGAACTCCAATATTGACACACTTTTGTAGACCCTAAGGTTTTCTTACTTTATTTTGAACTCTAATATGGACACACTTAAGTCTCCTTATTCATTCCATAAACAGATTTAGCAGGTTAGAAAGCATGTGAAAAATAATCACCATTTCCCTTATAGGTTATGATTCTTCATATTTATTTTGAATCTATAGAGCTAGATGGTTCCGTCTATTACTTAAAATTCAATGACCTTTAGATCTCATGATAACATCACTCAAAACAAGAGTAAGAGAAGATGGATCTATATTTAAGAAAGATCTTATTCCTAGCAGTCAGTTTATTATCTGAAAAGAAAATAATTGTTTTCTAGCTTGTCAGAGGTGTTAATTGCAAACTGTATATTTAAATTATTATTGGCATGCATTAGTGTGGTACATCTGGTAGAAAAAAGATGATATCATTCTTAGCCATTTCTGTAGCACAATTTTTTCCTAATTACTCTCTCATTAAGCTGAATAGCTAAATAGTTGGTATTCATACCAATAAAATAGAATCTTGGTTGCTACCCTGGGGAAGTTGTTTTTTCCTTTACATGATCTTTTTTACTTAATATCAACACTAGCACCAAAATTAGTTGCATGCCACTTAAATATGTGTAACCAGCTGTGAATGTATTTTTTTAGTATGCTGCATGAAAAACTTTCTCCTTTTCTTGAGCTATAGGTGTTAATTGGTATCTTTGTATCTTGCTAATTAAGTTCTAGCAACACCTTTTCCTTCTTCCTTACTCTGAATTTAATGAGCTCCCTTGTTGTAATAATTTATTAGATAATTAGATAAAACACAACAAAAAGTTTTTTAGAGGAACTTTGAACAAGGAAGTTCAATAGATTTTAGAAAGACAACATGCACTCACTAGCTTTTGGCTGATTCAGATTGTAAGTCTTCAGGAATGAGTATGAAATACTCTTAAATCATGCTCTTAATGCATGAAGTTATTTTCTGTCCAGCCTCAATTACAGGTTCCCAGGCACTGTTCTCCCTCTTTCCCATTTTTTCCCATACTTTCCAAGCATGAACATTCAAAAGCCAGCTTTCTGTAGATCCCATATTCAACCCCAAGACAAGAAGGTGGCTATTAAACAAAACTGAGGGTTTTTTAGAGGAAGGTGTAGATTGTATGTCTTCTTTCAACTTAGGATGTTCCTCCTCTGCATACTTAATCCAAATGAATTAGTTTTGTGATGATCCTCTGTCATAATGGTCGGACATACTTGGCAACCTCATTGTGGGTAAGGAGATCCCCCTTTCTTTTTCACTTGTTGGTCTAATCTTTGAGTCTGTTCAAAACAAACCAAGCCAAACCCCTAAAGCAACAACAAAAAAGAAAATAAATCACTTATTTTCTGCTTCAGTGAGAATTGTTTCAGACCCTAATGTGAAAAAAAAAAAAACTGCATAAAATAGAGCAACAAAAGATTGTGCCTGAATGTTAAACAACTAAATCTAGTATTACAATTCATTCTTTATCACCTATAAGCATTATAAGATGTCTAAAGATTATAAAGGGTTATAGAAAATTTGAAATAGTATGTCAGTCTTCCAAAGGTTCAAAGAAATTTAGAAATGTATACATCCACCAACATATTTATTTATAACAATTATCTTCTAATTTTAAATATCATGATTTCTCACCATATCTTATATAAGCTAGCACACTTGAAAAAAAATGAACAAGAAAAAAAGGAAATCAAAAGCTTAGAAACTCTGCATTAATTATAAATCCCCAAATTGTGGTAAGGCCTCTTTGGGACAAAAAATCTGCAAAACATGGCTATTTTCCAAATTCCAAGGATGATTTCCACTAGACAAGGTTGCTCAAAGACCTGTCCAGCTTGTTCTGTTCAAGGTTGGGCATGGTGCATCCACAAATTTTCTACGCAACTCTTTTCAGTGCCTCACCACCCTCACAGTACAAAACTTCTTCCTAATATCTAAACTAAATCTACCAACCTAATCTAATCTTACCTAGCATCTAAATAAATCTATTTTTCAGTTTAAAGCCATTCCCCCTTGTCCTATCACTACATGCCCTTATAAAAAGTAACATTCCTGCTCTCTTGCAGGACGCCTTTAGTTACTATGAGGCTGCAAAAAGATCTCCACAGAGATTTCTCCTTTGCAATCTGGACGACCCCAGCTCTCGCAACTTGATTTCCTAGTAGCAATCCTCAGCCTCCTGATCACCTTCGTGGGTCTCCTCTGGACTCGTTCCAATAGATCCATGTCCTTATGCTGGGGGCCACAGAGCTTGACACAGGACTCCAGGCAGGGTTTCAGTCATGCTGCTTTTGACGCAGACCAAATTGGCTTTCTGGGCTGCAAACTTACATTTCTGTCTCATGTTGATCTCTCCATCCACCAAATCTTTCTCCCCAGGCTTCAACACATTCTTTTCCCAAGCAGTATTTGTGCTTGGGATTGCACTGACACAGGTAAAAAATCTTGCACTTTGTAGAAAAATGTGGTTTGCACAAATCCATCTCTCAAGGTCCCTCTGGGTGACATTCATTCCTTCTGGAGTGTCAATTGCACCACAAACCTTGGTGTTGCCAGAAAACTTGATGACAGTGTATTCAGTGCCCAGGGATATAAGGGATGACCTCCTTTCCTTAAGAAATAAGACAAACCCAGTAGAGTTTCTTTCTTCTTCAACTACTTAGAAAGCATTTTAATATTATGTGCAGTGACAAGGAATTGTGAGATAGCCTTTAAGGCATTAAGTGTATTACTTTCTTCTATCTATTATAGTTAATTAGTTTTGTTTTTATTTGTTGATTTTTAAATTTATTTATAAATAAGCATTTAGGAAGCAATCAGTGTCTAGACACCTTTGGTTGCTGTTTGGGTTTGTAGCTTAACATAGATTCATCCCACACAGATCCAGAAAAACATTTGGACTCTTTTGCTCTCTTCTAGCTTGGACTACTTCCTAGAATTTTCATAAGGCTTACTTGATTCAGTAAGTCTCTTAAGAGATTCTATCACATATGTTCCACATTATGGGATACACACTTGCAAGAGATTGTCCACTTTTGTTCTTTTTTTGGGATTCTGTGTCTCAGACTTCCTGATTTTCCACATTTCTTTAAATGTCACTTTTTAAAGCATCTTTTATGTGAACAGTTTATGTGAACAATAGTAGTACAATTTAATCTGCTCTACATGATTTCATGAATGCAAAACTAGTCTACCTATTCTCTAAGTATCTATAAGACTATTAGTTTATGTTGCAATTGATGTATCAGTAAGTTAAATATGAAATTTCCTCACATGTTTGTTTGCAATTTCTTTCTCCAGCCTTCATGACTATTACTTGTTTGGTTTTAGTTTCAGGTTTTAATGTAAATGTCTTTATCAGAAACTAGGAGAAAATATATTGTTTATTGCTCAGGCGGAAAGTACTACTGCTTTCTTATATATGACATCCTCAGTATTAGCAGAAATTTGAATTTAAATGAAAAAGTTAAGATTCAGATCCTTTTCACTCAACTTTACTAAATTAATAGTTGATAATTAACTCAAGATTTAAACCAATCTAATTAGTAATTTGTGCATTGCTTGAACTAACATTTCAGAAATATCTTTCAGTCCTATATCCTGTATCATTTATTTCTTTACTTGTTTATGACTGTCTTTGCTAAAAGGTTAGCGTGCTTTTACTGGNTTATCCTGTATCATTTATTTGTTTATGACTGTCTTTGCTAAAAGGTTAGCGTGCTTTTACTGGATCTAATATCTACAGCAATTCCTTCCCATGAATGTTCCTTCCACAGACAGAAAAGACCACAATGCAGAGCTCTGAGACTCTTGTTTTCAGGAATTCCACAACTTTTTTCCCATTCCTGCTCCTCTTTCCTTCCAAAATTCTTAGTCTTTTTGTTCTGATTAAGTTTCTGATTAATACTAATCTCTTTTTTATAAAATATCTTAGTTGACTTGCAGTTCAAGCCTTTTCCTTTGATATTCAAGACTTGTATTTATCAGCACCAGGACAATCCTTCAGAGAAGTCATTTTTCATTTTGCACTGAAATTCTACAGGAATTTTCTCTTGGTTAATTTTCCTTTTCTTTATGGTAAATATAAATCTAACTACAGCAACTTTATGCTAGCCCATATACTTTCTCCAAATAGTAAAACAAGCTTTTCTGACATCCTGATTGGTCAAGTTTGGCATGGATAAAATTTAATTCCTCACCATCCCACTGATGTCCATTCCAGAGAACCTATTGCCTACTCTGCAGGAAACTGCCAATAGTAGAAAATTATCATATCATCTCTTAGGAAGACACAGAAGTTTGAAACATAAAATATGCAGAAGCAAGCAAATGTGCTTGCAGACCAGAAAGTCAACTGTGTCTTGGGCTACATAAAAAGAAGTGTGGCCAGAAGATAAGTGAGGCAGTTCTGTCCCTCTTGTCTGCCCTTCTGAGTGTCCACCTGGCGTACTACATCCATCTCTGGGGACACCAGTGCAAGAAAATCCTGGACCTGTTATACTGAGGGCCATAAAAATGATCAGAAGGCTGGAGCAAGCCTATGTAAAAAGGATGAGAAAGTTGGGGTTAAACCTGGAAAGGGAAGACTTCTTGAAGAGAAGACCATGTTTTTGCATTTCAGTGTATAAAGGGGGCTTATGAGAATGATGGAGAGGTGTTTTTCCAGGCCCTATAATGACAGAAAAAGGAATAATGGTTTTAAACTTAAAGATGATACGTTAAAATTAGGTATAAGGAAGAAATTCTTTATGGTTAGCATGGTGAGGCTAGGAACAAATTGCCCAGAGAAGCTATGGATGCCTCATCTCTGTCAGTGTTTCAGATAAGACTGGATGAGACTTTGGGCAACTTGATCAAGTGAAAGATGTCTCTGCACATGGCAGAAGAGGCATAACTATTTGGCTTTTGAACATCTCTTTCTCACAGCTGTAACTGTTCTATGATGAGTCTGAAATTGTGGTTTGTCCTAGTTTTCTTATCTGTAGAAAATTAAGTATTTTTGATACTGTTATGTTGGCAATCTCATCCTTGTATGTTATTGCTGGTATGGTTGCCTAGGTTACTTGCCTTAAAAAATTTTGCTCTCCAGAAGGTTTCCCAGTGTTCCCCCTCAGCTTCATACCAAACTGAGTCACTTTTCAAGTAGCTCCCCCTTACCCACTCATGATATTCAGCTTTTCCTCGTGATGCTAACACCTACCCCTGGGTGCCTTTTAGAATCACAGAATCCTTCAGGTTGGAAAAGACCTTTAAGATCAAGTCTAACCACAAGCCTGAAACTGCCAAGTTCCACTAAGCCATGTGACCATCCACCAATTTATGTTCAGTAATTCCTCACATGTTGCTTCACAGGGCAACCTAAGGCCAGGGATGAGTTAGCAGCCTAGTCATATTTTCCCAAATATCCTTGTACCTTACAGTTGCTATGGCAAAAGCCTAAAAAAGAGATGTGGCTCATATACACCTCTGACCACTTGTAAGGCAGGTATTGTGTAGATGTTTGTAGTATTAGTGTTCTTTGATCTAGCCACAAATCTTAACCTTCATGGCCATTTGTTTTGCATTTGATTTTTTGACTAGCTTAACTTTCCCATGTTATGCAAAGAAAAAAAGTTACTTTTTTTCAATTCCACTCCTGTGCTTGAAAATGGATGATGTTTATCAAAGCTCTGAAGTAGCTTGACATGGTCAGTGCTGTATTCAAGGCTTACACAAATGCTGCATAGATCTGTATTATTTTATTTGTTTGACTCAGAAAGACAGCCTTAAACTCATCAAACATAAAGACTGATCTTATTCTCAGTGTTTGCTAAAGCATTGTCATGTTCCTTAGATTCATGACGCTTTCTATTAACTTCTAACTGCTCAGATATAGCCAAATTATTTGATGTCACAGTTATAAGTCAGCCAAAGTAACAGTCCCTATGAAGCATTATATTTATAGAAAGATATCTGAATGCATAGAATCAGTAATTAGTTAATGAAAATTCAAGAGTTGTGGCAGATAAACTACAATTTTAAAGGAGAAAAATAGATTTAAAAAAAATACTGCCCTACCCCCTAACTCGTCCAACTAAAAAAAAAAAACCCAAAACAAACTGCTCCAAATCAATAAAACCCCACAAAACCACAGTTTCAATCTAACCTATTAAAATTAAAAGATTAGAGTCTTACTTAATAGTAAGTAATACTTACTTATTAAGTCCACTTAATAGTGGCTTGAAAACTTAAATTTGTCTTTTTCATGTACTTTTTTCTTTATTATTTTCATTGTCATATTCTTCTTAGGATTGCAAAAATTTTGTTCAATTTTCAGTTTTTATTAAAATACAAAGATTGCTTTAAGAGTAGCTTAATTTTGTACAATTTTCTCATTTAATTATTTTTTTCACTGAAATGGATTTATTCTGAGACACTTTTTGAAGATAATTCTCCATTATTTTGAGGGGAATTATAACATGATAGATTAGGTTTCAAAAATACGGGATCTTATTCAAAAAACAAAGAACATGACCAGAACAAGTACTGGTAGCTGACTACAGTCATGAGCTGCACTGTCGTAAGAGAGTTTTGAGAACAGAACTGTTCATACATGCACATGTGTGATATATACAATTATAGTGTGAAATATCCTAAAAATATTTCCTTACTGGTATATTTTATGAAATTTTGGATATGTACATATATTTCTACAGGGTTTATATGAGTTTTTTGGGGCTTTTTGGGGTTTTTTTTTCGACACATTGAAAATAAGTCCTGGTTCTGCAATCATGTACAATAGCAGGTGACCTTGTAAACCTTCACAGGATTAGCCATGTGAATAAATGCTGTTTGGTCTGGATCTGTAAAAAATATTAATGTAAGAAGAGGTTCTAGTGTGATTTCCATCAAGGTGATTTGTTCATAGAAGCAGTATTGTACCTTTATGTGTCTTTAGATATGCTTTATATAACATATTTATAAATTATATTGTCCAATATCTTATTATGCTATGAATTATGTAAGGCATGTTATTTTGGAGAAGAAAACTCTTGTTATCTCTATAGTTCTGTAATTGTAGTGATAATTGCAGTTTGTATTGAGAATTCAGAAATTATTATTTTTCATATTTCTAATAATTAGAACTATATAACACAATGAAAATGCTACTTCATCTATGATTTATTTGCACTATTATGTACTGTGATAGTCTCCATACCCCTTATAAATTATGTTTGATACTGAAAAATTTGCATATATTTCTGTGCTAGATTTTAAACTTCATTTTGAAACTTTGCTGCAGTTAATTCTTTATCTGAATATTAGACTAAAACAAATAAATAGAAAATAATATTCTTAAGGTAGAAGAGTAAGAAATGAATAAAGAAAGGATTATGGGCTCTCACCTAACAATTTTTTTTTTACTAATTTAAAAATGAAATTCAGACTGGAGCATAATCACAATTCTACATTATTACACAGCTTCAAACACAGCTTCAAACGTACAACCAAAATACAGGATTAAAGAAGCAGAAATTGAAATTTATTATTTAGTTTTGAAACTTGTTTTTTTCCTCTGTCTTTTATTGGAGGTGTGAGTGGTGGGGCTTATGATTTTTTTGAAGGCACATGGCATGATATTAGTTGAGCTGAAAGGTCATAGTATCATGGGTGAGTACTCTGTATGCTTCACAGCCATCTAACCGAGCACCACTCTCTTTTTAGGTTTGTTACTCCTCCATTACTTCAGGTTCTCTCACGGGCTTCTGTGCCACCAGTTGTTTATTTTTCTTCTCAAATAGAAGTTTTTCTTTGTTCTGTCTCTTATCATATTTCTTTCTACTTCCATAATCTCTACTGTTAATAATAATGTGCCATTTTGTCCCTAAGCTTTCATTTCCTCCAAACCTCTTTTACTCAAACTCTTTAAAATCCATCATTCTCCATAATCAGCTCCAGCCATGGTGAAAAATTAGAAAGAGGCAGCTACTCTGACTCTGTTCCTTTTTTGTTTACTGAACTTGGTGAACGCTTTGCTAACTGAAGACCAGTTTCATTCCTGTGGCCAGGGCTATCAAAAGTTGGCAGTAGTTTTGAATTTTGAGAGCAGAAGATTTTACTAAGAGACTTTTAAAACACTGTAAGCATCAAAAATAAATAAATACTGCCACAAAACTTGTTAGTGTTTTCTGATTTTTTTTTTCTGTCCTCAACTCAAACACTGAATCTTTAGCAAGCAAATCTATTGAGGCACTTTATATGATAGATAAAATTTGCAGGCTCTGTAAACAATGAAGTCTCAATGAAAAAACAAACTAAAATGCTTTGTCTGAATAATGTTTTTATATTACAAATACTTCATGGAATTATTAATTTTTGATAATTTTTTCTTTGAAAAAGTTTTTGTGTTGCATTAGGTTATGTATAATCGGAAACAGAGTGTTGTTACTTTCTTTAATTTATTATTAAATATTTAAGAATTTAAATTACATAAATATTTTTAGGGCTTTTTATTTGGTCCTTTAAATTTGTTCTTTTGGGAGGAGAAAAAATTAAATTAATTTAAACATAGCAGATTTCAAGCCACTAAACAAATTAAAAAGATAAACACAGACTTGCTGTAGTACAGAAGTAAATTTAATCCATCCTCTCCTGTTTTAATTCTACTTAAGTATAAACAGTTTTAAAAAGCTTAGCAAAATTGTTACACAGTCTTTAACTATCATCTATTTTTTTACTTCAATTGCCTCCATGTACAGAGACTTGGCTGAAATGTTACCACAAACTGTCTATTTGTCCCCTCCTTCCAGTTCAGTAGTCAATAGATTATGAAGAAAAAACATCATCTTTGTATTTGAATCATTAATAAACAGGATGTATACTCTAATTTATACAATATATTTTTTTCAGAGAGTTAGTCTTTGGCACATGTGTATTGGAAAAATTATTTCAGATCTTATGTCCTTCGCACACCACATTAATAATATTAAGAGCACTTATTATCTTGGGTAGATAGTCATGTCTTGTTAGACCTTTTAATCTTCTAGTGTAAGAAATGTTACAGACAAAACGTAGACAATACTCTATTGTGAAATCTAACATCTGATACTTACTTCAGCAAGTGTTTACCACTAAACTATTTTTCAATAATTCAGTCACATCTCTTCTCCGAGCCACAAGAAAAAACAGAATATTTTTAAAATCAAGCTGTTTATATTATCTGTCTGCATATTCTCCCCTACAGAATGCTGGTAGAAATTAACTTGGTTTACTGTGTCTAGCCTCTAGGGACAGCCAGTAGGCAATTTTGCCTTAACAGTTTTTAATGTGTGGAAATACACCTCTCAGTTACTCATTGGATCATGTGGAATTTTTATTGCTGCTAGGAAGATCCTGCACAGCAAATAGTCCAGCACTAGATTTGTCTGGGGGAGAAGCTTTCCTCCCACAGGCATTTGCCAGTGCAGTTGGAGCAGTTAACCCACATTTCGTGACTGAAAAGCAGCAGTGCTGGTTTGAGATTGCAGCATCACCACTAACCCACACCGTGCCGCCTCATTCAGCCCCACCCTTGAGACTAAATGGGTGTTCAGACCATCAGTGACTGTCGTGATGAATAATGTTTGAAGTTGGTACTTTAAGATGGTTAGCCTCTATGCTACTGCAAGAGTCATTATATAATTTTACATTATTAGTTGTCCTTGAATAGCTGCTGATAGAAATGAGGTGGGAAATAGTGTCCTTTTCACTGGTGATTATTTCTATTCCCTGATGATTTGTATTGGGATGTTTTGTGAACTGTGGTACACAAAGCAAGCCATTGAAATTCTGGTTACTAAATCCTTCCTTTCCTCTTCACATTGTGCACAAAGATTGCATATTGTAGAAGAGAAAGTATTACTGAAAGTTTATCAGGTCAGCTGAAGTGAAATTTTCCTAAACTGAGCAGTTTTACAGATTTTTATCATGCATGAATAAATACAGAAGTTTTAGATCAAAGACCAAACAAAAGCTCCTTGTTTGAGTGATTTTTTTTTCTCTACTGTAATGAAGGCTTTGACAAAATAATCTTATTTCTTTCCCTTTCACCCAACCTCTCAGAGACTACCCAACTATTTCCTAAATAGTTTCATGGTAGAAATTCTTTCCATTTTTTTGCATGTTGTCTTATAAATATATTCAGGTATGATGGTTTTGTTTTCAAGCACATTAAAACATATCTGCTTACTTTTAGCCTACTTGATCAGCAGTTCCCACAGTTAAATAGTTCAGTACACCATTGGGTGACCCAGAATCATGAAAATCCTCTCATGGGTTTTTTCTTCTCCAAGTTGACAAACATATATTTCACTAAAGTGTGAAGAAGTAGAAGCTGGATGAATACTGTATGAAATTACTTATTAGCCACTCTCCTGGTAAACCACTCAGACTTTACTTTTATCTTGCCAAAAAGAAGTCAGATCATGATCTGCAGCAATTTGAGGCAATTAAAAAAAAAGAAAAAAAAAATTTTTTCCTAGTCAACTACAACATCCTTAACCACAACATCCCATTTTAGTTTTACAACTAACTTTATAACTTTACCTTTCTTTCTTTCTTTTTTTTTTTT
>VYXF01008029.1:463273-483787 GCA_013397295.1 Polioptila caerulea
TTTTTTTTTTTTTTTTTTTTTTTAATGTCTGAGTTGTTGCACAAACAGCATTCATACCAATTAAACTATGATTTAGTCTTACCTTACCCCGTTCAACACTTCATCATCTAGCATCTCAAGCGCTGTATTGGGAGAGGTGAGATATGGTTGGGAGGGGTAAGAAAGGACTTGAAAGAGATAATTTTAACTCCTAATTTACTACAGGGAATAGAGAAGGTACAATTATTTCTGAATAAAATAAAAGTAATAAACCAAATGAAATAAAGGTAATATCAGTATCTGTAAATAAACCAACCAAACAAAACAAGCCAAAACCCACATCAAGTCAAACCCATAAAAACCACTGCCCTATTTTTTGTTTGAGAGACTGCAGATATTTACTTTCAGCACAAAAAATTTATACGTTTGCTGGAGGAAATGTATTTATGGTTAACTAAAATTCATTCATCTAAGTGTTCTAAGACATAATTTGGTTTTTGTGTTTCTTTACTGACACACTCTCTTCTCTGAAAGTCTTGCAGATTTGAATCTCATGTAACCATACATAAGCTATTTCATGTCCTCCATAGGAAATTTCTCCAAAAACATATTTGATGAATATATTTGAATTAGTGCTGTGCTCTACACCTGCAAGGAGAAGAAGAAAATGGATTTGGGGAAAGGCGTGCGATTTTACCTGAGGCATTGGAGAATTAGAGCAGGATCAGGTAGCAGAACCTCAGCAGATGGAAGATCTCCAGCGGGAGGACTTACTGTGCGTAGTCAGCATGGAGGGAGGCATTTCTGGCAGACCCTGATGGCCTAAGAATCATTAAAGAATGTGGCTTATAGTATTTGGAATATCACTACAGATCTGCTTTTCAAAAATTAGGGGAGCAGAAACAAACCAAGGTAAGTTCCTTAAAAGCAATCTAACCCCTGTCTCACATCTGAAGCAGATATCCCTGTTAAAAACCAAGATTTTCCATAGCCCTTCATTTTTTTTCTTCCTCTCATGGGAAACAAGAGCAAAAACAGCAATAAAAACCTTCTACTGGCATACACATGCAGAGTTTTATTGCTACTGCTGCTCATGCTCTGTGAGTGAAGAGAATGAAATAAGGAACTACACACTGAAACAGCACAGGGTAAGCACGCTCTACTGCTGAGCAAGTTTACCCTCACCTTCAGATATGGCAAATTACAGTGCTGGATTTAAAGGTATTTGCACCGCATGATCCCTAAATAACAATGATAAGCTAAAACTCTGTTATTTATTATTATATATAACCACATCATTTCTGATGGATTCATTAATGTATAAACATAGTGATTATATCCCAGACATTTGATGTGGTGTTTGGTACTTTAATTTTAAATTGGACAATAATCTTATGGGAATTAATCCACAGATTTTACTACTCTTTATACATGTTTTAATAATTTCAAAAGATTAATAGTAAAAAGAAATTTTATCATGTTAAGATAGAATTAATCATGAATGTTATGAAAAAATATGTTCATTCTGCAGGGGTAAGTTGCTATTGATTACTGGAGATAAATTTCCAATGAACATAGGTCTGTTGGTTTTAACACCTGTGCAATGAAAACTTCCCAGAAGGTTACATGGTTTTTTATTAACAGTCAGGTTTTATTCATTTTTTTTTCTGTTTTGAGTGTTGCATTTAGGTTTTGTTTTTATTTTCTTCTAATTCATAACTTAGAGCTTGCAAGAAAATCAAACTAACAATTCATAGTTTTCAATTCTGTTGAAAATATACTTTTCTGACCTTCTCACTAAGGCCAAACCAAAGAAAGTACATTCTAAGTATGTATTTAAATGGCAATAATTTATTTTCTGAAATCTGTTGAATTTTCTTTTTAAAACATTTTTTTTCTTATAAATGTAGAATTTAATGTGAATTATGATATTTCATATTTGCCTAAATACAGTGTTTATCTGAAAACAGGAAGAAGTAATTTTGCAATAGATGTGAGTTGGAGATGGCAAATTCGTAGTTGGTTCTTGTCAAAAGGTTAACAAGTGTATATGGGGAAAAAATGAAACTGGCGCAAGCCAATTGATGAAGACGTCTTTAGTTTTACTTTAAATGACTCAAAGTAATGAAGATTTTTGATTAGGGAACATGGTCTAGCATCCACAGATTTCTGGGACTTGCTGTGCTTGGTATGAGAAGTTCCAGTGACAAGCAGAACACATTCTTTCTAAAAGACTGGAAACTAAGGATGAAGAATAAGTACTTAAGGACATAGAGTTTCCTGCTTTAACTTTCCCACAACTGCTTGAGTTTATTTATAATAGTTTTATTTAGACTTCAGTTAAAATTTGTATATCTGGATAAAGCAGAGTTTTGAAGTCTGACAATCATTAATTGCCTGAATGTGTTCTCAGAAGCAGCCTTGTGTGGAATTTGACTGTTCTACACTCTTTCAAAACATATTGGCAAAAAAGTTTTAACTGGCAATCTCATGTATGCTATTTTTGTGGAACTTGACAGAAATATGAATTTTGGTGTTCTTCTGAGTGGTATGAATAACTCTGCACATCTCTAGAAGGTAATTTAGCATGAATGAATTCTTTGCCTTGATATTTATGAGTGCAGCTGTAGGCCATAACCTAAAGTCTGGAATAAATTTTCTGTGTAAGTGAAATACAACAACGGTTTTATGAGCCCCAGATCATATAAAGTGTTTGCAAAATTAGAATGATTAAAGGATGATAAAGCACCGGGCTCAGATAAATTTTTCTGTGACGTTTGGGGAAATAGAAAAGTCAATCTCAGACATTTCTTATAGCTCATCGAGGTTAATGAAGTAACAGAGGTGGCAAAATGTGTTTTCCTTTTAAAGTTTTAAGAAAGAATCTATGAAATATTCAAAAAATTACCTGAAAAGCATACAATAGTTAGAAGAATAGTGTGAATGGAGCACATAAGACAGTATTATGAGCCATTTAAAACAATAGCATATGAGGGATATGACTAATTTGCTTTATTTCTATTAAAAGTATATTTTTACTAAATTTTTGAACAAAGAGGTAGTAGTGGAAATAATTAATGTGGATTTCAGAAATCTTTTATATGTCATTATACAAAAATGCATTTTTATGCTTACAGTATTTAGACATAAGAACTCTAAGAAAGGAGTTTTGTGCAATAGCTAAAAACTGGGCCAGGGTTACTAACAAACTGTACTTTTTATATGGGAACACATAGGAATTTGGCACCTGGAATAGAGTGAAAGGTGGCTCCCCAAATATTTCTGAGCTTGCATATTCAGTCAAAAGTTCCAGTCACATGCCACACTGCAGTACGACATACAGTTTTTTAGTTAAACTGTATTTTATTCTTGAATAGGGAATTCTGTATGACTGTGCAGACTGGAATCTTTTGCTACATTTATATTCAAAAACTAAAAGGGTTAAGGGCTTATTCTCTTTTCTTGATTGCTACTGATGCAGAACTTCTCTTCATTCATTTAAATTGTCTCCCTAACCCAAGCGAAATGGTCACCATAAATCTACCCGGAGAAAGATTTCATAATTTTCATGGCATTTCAATTCATGGATTAATAAATTATGGGTGCCCATTAGATGAGGATATATATGTGAATGGAAGATAGGGAAAAATGAAGAACTGTGCAGGGATTTCTGTTTATCATATCAGAAAGTTCCTTAAAAGAATATTATCTGTAAGACTGAGCTCTCAGAAACTGAGATCATTAATACAAAATTCCTCTTAACTGGGTATGTAAATCCTACTGTGATTAGATTTCTGAAAATATCTGGTTCGTATAAAATAGTCCAAAAAGTTATAAAATCCATAAATATAATTTTAAAACAAGATATTTTATAATTGAAGTAATACTGTTGTTTCTCTACACACTGTATGTGGCACTCATCAAGCTGTATGGATGCATTCCGTTGACCGTAACATGGTAGAAATGCAAATGTTTTTGTATGTGTTAGTTCTTGTTTCCATGACAGTTGAAATACTGTAGAAAATAATAATGTAGAGTATATCAGGTAGCATTCCAGTGACTTGAGAGCGTGAATTGTCTAGTGATTAGAAAGATCCTGTCTAATCTTGATGACTAGGGAAGAAGTAGGAGGATTGGGAATTCAATGAGGTATGTCAAATCTTATTAGTCTACATAATTTCCCCTTGCTGAATTCTGACAAGGCAGCACTGTTATTGAAACTGAGCAAATATTCATGGTAAATAATAATTCAATTAAATTTTTAAAACTATGTCAGCAAACAATTATTTTCTTTTAAAAGTTTATTTTATATTTCTTACAAATATGTAGCTTGTTACTCAATATTTAAGTGTTATTACTTAGCAATTATTGGTTAAATAAAAGTGTGTCAGTCTTCTTACATGATGAGGTAAGGATATTTCAAGTTTATGACAATAATATTAAATAAAACAAATATCTCATTTAGTTTTCTGTTGACTTTTCTCAAACAATATGGCAGTGAATCACAACACCTAGGGGGAGCATAAACATAGTTTTATTTAAATAATTAAAATTATGTCACAAACCCCCCTATCTTATTATAATTAATTTTCTTCTTTATTTAAGCCTGATCATTTCAGTTTTTTGTGTTCCCTATGATAGGAAATAAGCAATTCAATACACTCTGTCCTTTCTTCAAAGGATTTCTCTACAGTTTATTTCATTTCAAATGTCTTTTCTTTGAAAAGAAAAAAGAATTCCTTATTATTTCAATGTAGTGACAGATAAGGCTTAAAATTCTATTTCTTGCTTTGCCATATTCCTTTTGCAATCACATATGCTATGGTGGTACATTCTATTTGACACCTCATTCTCTCAGCTGAAATTTGTCTCTTGAAATTTAAAAACTCTGTCATTTGACCCCACAGTGATCTGTTATTCATCTATTAGCAGACGATCCGTGAATAAACATTATCTGTTCCTAAATCATCCCTCAAGAGGTGGGCGGATTGACATTATGTTTTTGTTACCTGCTGAAGTTTTGTTTCATTTAAGTTTGGGGATTTCTTCCCTTCACTGGGTACTGAAAGATGTTTGCCAGTGGGGGCATGTAAGGGATCAAGAGCCCAGATGACTGATCCCGAATGAAGCGGAAACAAATTGATATCAGCAAGCAGCTGAGATAGTAACTAGCTGCCAAACAAGAGGTCATGATCTGAGGTTAAAGGGTGTAGTAGCTGGGAGGCAACTCAAACAGTCTGTCTTTATACAAGGAAAAATTCAAATACAGAGCAAAGTAGAGAGAAACTGTAAAATACACAACGGGAGCTATGAATTGAGGAGAAGAAAAAAGGCATATTTCATAAATGGAATCACGATTAGAGGAAAGTCTATGAATTTTGTTCTGATCAGAATTAAGCCTCAGAATCATAAAGGGGATAAGAAAAAAAATTAACTATCAAAAATATATTCTATCCTGCTGCTTAAATTGTAATCTAGGTAACTCCTGCTTTACTTTTATTCATTATATTTTTGTGGGATTTGATTTTTAAGAGAATAATTTCGCCTACTCACTTTAAATTCACTTTTGGACTGCACTGTATTTCTGACTGAATTTAAACTTCTTCATGTCTATACATGTTATAAGTCTGATTATAGGAACAGTCTTTCATCTGCACAATCTCTTTTGACAATAGTTTCTCAGTTTTATTGTAAGGCTCCATGACCTAGCTGGAAATCACATGTATCATCAGATAGCCTATGGACAGATAGTGGTACTCAGAAAAAAAAAAACAAAACAGAAACACATGAAAATATTACATGTATGTAGGATGTTAACTTTTGTTATTTTCTCTTGATTTTATATCTATGGAAGCATATTTCTATGCAAAGTGATGGTGGCTATGATTGATTTTGTAAGGAATTGTTGTCAAAAACCTGAAATCTCTGTCTTCACAGTACTTGTTGACTAATATTTCTATGAAATAAAGCCTATGTAGTGTAATGAGATTAGATGAAATTTAATCACATTTCCCCAGACAAGTTTTTACACATGACATGTAAATTAAGGACCATACAACTTTTCTCAAATATTCTTCAACATTTTACTAGAAACAGTATGATCAGGACTCTAGATGGGTTGAATCATATGTGAATCATATATGAATCAGCTGCTACTGAAGGAAGTAAGGAAAACACGTAAACTGGAATTCTTGATACAGCATTACATCGTTGTCATGGAAAAAATAATGAGAATAGAAGAAAAACATAAATTAAATAAGTTCATATTTAATTTTTCTTTCCAATTTTGTGACAGACTAAAAATGAGCAAGAAAATTCTTATTGTAACTTTACTTGTATTCATAACAAGATAAATAATGTTATGCATGCTACCAGTATTAACATAGCATTCCTTCAGTGCTATCAGTGCTAACACAATGCTGCTGGAGTTCTGGTGTAGGGTAGCTGTAAAGCCAATTCTTGGCATATTAACAGATCCATAGTAGCTACAGACTCACTCATCTGTCTGGCTTGAGTTTCTTCTTCTGCATGATTACAGAATACTGAATGCAATACAGAATGCAATTCCACCTGAACTTTCTCTCAGTAAATCTGTAAAAGAGAATAGAATAGGCTTTTGTGGTATTTGGAATATATTTACCTAGAAGTAGAGATATAATGTTCAAAAATCCTTGGTCAGAAATTTCCCAATGAATGCCAGTAAATGCTATTTTAATTCCTATTTGTTCTCTTCAGAATCTGAAGATCCAAGTAAGATATGGGAGAATCTTAACTCCAACAAAGACTAGAAAAACAAAATGTGAAAGAAAACACACAGTGTGAGAAGAAACAAGTAGAGCTAAAAATATTACTAGTTTTCACTTAGAATAACTATCTTCAAGTAGTAAACTATACTATTACACGTAATGTATCTATAGTTAAGGGCTGAGAGATTAAAAAAAAAAACAAAAAACACAAAAACATTTCCTTGTCAAAAGATGAAAAGTTTCTCTGTATTTGTATGAGAGCCATCCTGTGGAAATAGTAGAGAAAACTCCAGCTGAGAAAACATCAAACTTATTATTAGAAATCTTCATCATCATGTTCACTAGTGAAATCAGGATATTTTAGTTAGTCTGTTTAGTTATTTGCCGAGTTTTTTCCTATTTATCTGTATATAAAGTTTCATAATGTTTGCATTTAGAATGCATGTCATTAGTCTAGATATTAGTAAGAAATATTTAAATCAGGAAAAACTTTTCAAAATATTTTTTTGCATTTGAAAGTTTTAGTTATCCAATCACAGGAAAAAGAATGTTGAATAATTCAGAGGACCAATCAAGTGCATGGAATGATAAATCAATTATGTGCAGTGAAAAGAGAGAATCTGCAATATAAACAAAAAAATTGAATTGATTAGCAGAATGCATTCAGAGATTGAGATACTTTTTAATGCATAAAAACTTTGGTATGATTGAGGGTGTTTTGAGAAGAATAAAGGACTAAATTTACAGCAAACATTAGCAAGCATATAATTTTACTTTTAAGCTTTAAGTTTGAGTTGATGGAATTATATGTCTCATTTACAAAATTTTGTTTTAGAAGAGTGTTACTATGTGAATTTGATTGTGGAATGACATTCTGACAGGACTTATTACTCAGGCAAAACGAATTTGCATTGAAGTAAAGACAGTAAGACTGTAAAGGGGTTTGTGTCTCAGCTCTGGGTTCCAATTAAATATGCACTCCTACTTTCATTGGGTTTTTTTACTTTGCTTTTCCTGTGAATTAATTTTTTTCCTCTGAAGTGTCTATATTCATTTGTCTCGTCCTTATTTTAGATGCCTACCCAATCCTTTGCTTAATCATAGAATCACTTAGATTGGAGGAGTTCTTTAAGATCACCAAATCCAGCTGTTTCTAAGTCCATCATTAAAGCATGTCCCTAAATGTCATATCTATAAATCCTTTTAATTCCTCCAGGGACAGCGACCACCACTTCCCTGCGCAGCCTTTCCAATGCCTGACCATCCTTCCCATAAAGAATTTTTTCCTAATATCCAGTCTACACCTCCCTTGATGTCACTTGAAGTCATTTCTTCATCCTGTTGCTTGTTACTTGTGAAAAGAGATTAACCCTTAAATGTCTACAATTTCCTTACAGATGGGTGTAAGTAGCAATAAAGTCCCCTTCGAGCCTCCTTTCCTCTGGGCTAAACAACCCTAGATCCGTCAGCCACTCCTCAGAGGGCTTGTTTCCAGACCCTTCATCAGCTCCACTGCCCTTCTCTGGACAAACTCCAGAACTTGAGCATCATTCTTATAGTGATGAGCCTAAAACTGAGCACAGGATTCAAAGTGTGGCTTCACCAGTGCCAAGTACAGGGGCACAGTCCTGCCCTGGTCCTGCTGGCCACACTACTGCTGATATAGGCCAGGATGCCATTGGCCTTCCTGGCCACTTGGGCACAAGCTGGTTCATGTTTAGCCACCGTTGACCAGAACCAGGTCCTTTTCCTTCAGGCAGCTTTTCAGACACATTTCTTCCCAGTCTGTAACACTGTTTGGAGTTGTTTAAGTGCAGGACCTGACTTGTTCAATTTCGTACTACTGGAATGGGGTCACCAATCCAGCCTGGCCAGGTCCTTCTGTAGATCCTTCCTACCTTCCAATAGATCAAAACTACAGCCTAACAAACTGACTAAATAAGCAAAAAGCCTCTGAGAAGGAGTATTTGTGAAAACAAACAAACAAGATAATTAATTATAAGAAATTATCCTCATACCACAATTAGACTCCTGGCATACAGAATTCTCATACAGGAAGAATTACAAATTATTCTGTTTTTAAAGTTTTTAAACAAGGACTTGATATGGACTTGATATGGTCTAAATGTTTATGTTATCATCACAGTAACAATAACTTATTTAAAAATACTTGTTTTCTCTCAAGTAGTTGTATAGATTACTGTGTTGATACATGGGGCAATGTTCTTTTTAGTTCATGGAAAGAAAGGCTGAGAGTGAAACATGTTATAAGAAATAAATTTTTAATTTAAGTTTTCAATTTAATGTCTTCATTGATTAAAACAAAATCTCTGCATATTTCTGCAAATGAGGATATTAAGCTAACTAAATGAGCTATAAAGTGTCTTAGCAAAAACTTTGTTCATTAATTTGAACAAGTAAAATAAATCTAATATACATTAACAAATGATGGCTTTATGGCTCATTTTCTAATGTCAGAATTAGAAAGTGAAGCAACCACGAATTGCCTGCTCCTCTGGTGAACAAGATCCACAGTATTTTTACAATTAATTCCTGGCAGGCTTACCCTTCATCATGACCCAGAATGTGTCCTGAAGTCCCAGGATGAAAGCTGAGATGTCTCTGCCCTTGACCCTTGGTCCCTAACACTTCATTTTCAAAAAAGCTGAGTATCATTCAACAGAGTTGGTGGGAAACATAAGCTTTTCGTGTGAGGGATCTGACAGTGCTGCTGAACCGAACATAACATTCAGCATGAGATCAATAACTCATGGTCTCCTTCTGAATGGGATTGCTTTTCTTTTGTGCATGTAAGGGGAGCCTGGGGCTGAGCTAGTTACTGCCTTGGAGTGATTGAATGCAGAGAAATGAATGAGCAGTAAAGCAGAGCTTGCCTGCCCTCCCCCTTCCCACTCCCCCTTCTCCTTTCCTTTCTTTTCTTTTTGTTGTGTTTCAGGCCCAGTGTCAGCAGAGGAGGAGAGGGACAGGTTCAGCTTGGGCTGTCGAAGTGCCCTGGTGTGCCCATGACTGAGGCAGTGAATGGTGTTAAGTGGAGTGGCTGTGCCCTGGGTGCCTGCCCCACCACAGGGATCCTCCACCACTGCCCTGACCTGCTGCCCTGGGGAGGTCAGCGCTCAAAGGCAGCCTGGGAAGACAAGTTAGAGTTACTAACCTCTCCTCAGGGCACTCTATCAGCATAGACACTGACCTAAACACCTCCTTAACCTAGAAATTAGGATCTTATGCTAGGGAGGTAAAATGGCAGCCAGTGGAGAACTTTAAATTCTACAGAGGCTTTTGATGGCTGAGTAGGTGTAACTTATATGACAAAGGAGATACAATAGAAGCAAGTACAGTAGGACAGAATTAATGCATGCTTCCTAGTTTCTCATTTGTTCATGTATGTTAAGTTTAATTGACATTGGTTATAAGCATTCAGTGGATGAAAATGGTCATAAGTACATGTGCTTCTCCTTCCTTTTCAAGGTGCCAAAGAATTAAGGGTATTTCCAAACTTCATACAGGATGCTACTGATGGGGAAAGCAACTTCTTTTGGAGAGATCACAGTATTTCTGTAATAGGGATGAGGGTGTTTCAGTTCTGTCACATGTTAAATGCAGAACTTCCATGAATTTCAAATGGAATTTTGCATTTTTCTCAACTTTATCTGATTTTAATCTGATTAAAACATCGATGAAAAAGAAAAATATATTTTTCCATAGCATGAAATTGTAATAATTTCTGACAGGATCTTTTATTTTATTGCCACTTCAAGTGTTAATTTTCAGTACTTTTTTCAAATTGTTTATTCTACTATTTGCCACCTAATTCCCCTAAAAACAGATTGACCTCTGCTCTAGAGTAAAGGGTTTGGTTTTTTTCTTTCTTTGCCATTGATTTTCTTAATTCTTCCTCTGCCTCATAGAACTGACAAAGGAAAAGAGTGCTTTGACATCATACATCTCTGCTCAGCAGGCTTTCTTAAGCTTGCCTAACTAGTTAATTAAAAACATTTGACATTGGTCACAGAGTAATGGTCACCTAAATACATTGATTGGTAACTAGTTCACACACTTGAAGTTTAAAGTGCTAGAAATTTTATGATAAAAAACAACCTTTTAGTATCACTATCTGTCAGTTTCAAGCAATGATTATTTTATGTTCATGATCTTTAATTGGTACATTTTTTTTTTCAATTAATTGTACCGATTAGTAGTAAAAGTTTTTTGCATGCTGATTTTAGAGTAAATTTGGAACAGCACTAATGTTGATATAGTTTTATTTTTATTGATTTGGACATAAAAAATCTTCCAAAGGTATATTATTAGAAGGAATTAAAAGGAAAGTAAAATACACTTCTATGAACTATAAAGACCACTCCACTAGAGCAAACTAACTAAACAAAACAATGATTGAAAATAGTTGAATGGGTTTTTTTCTCTCTTTTTCTTCTTCCTCTGCAGTAAAGGAGGGTAACCCTGAAAATTACTAGAACTAGCAAAGTTATCTCTTTTTATGAAAAAAATATCAGTTACAAGTGAAAGAATGCTAGAAATAATTACGTAGATTTTTCAGTGTGCAGAGAAATGGGATTTTCCAGAATTTAACCTCAATGTAAGTTTTCTAGAGGGGAAGGAGAAAGAATTTATGGAAAAAAGTCAAGAACAAATAAAAATATTTTTTTCAACCAAAGACAACAAAGACATTTTTATGGATACATTATGTTCATAAAATTATATTTATTTAAAGAAATATTTCTCTCTCTTCCTTTTTGCTACTAATTTCTAACCATAGAAATCCCCAAACAAACAAACAAACAAATCTCCAATTCACAATGCATTTCACTTTTGCATTGACCAAAACTTAGCCAGCAGGGAAAAAAAATTCTTAGTAGATTTCTGCAGAACAGATAAAGCATATTTATTTTATTATAACTCATGGAAGGGCTCCCAATTATTAAGGGAAGACTGAATGAAATTAATGAAAAATATATATTCCAAAACAGTCTGTAAGAGACATGTGCAAAATAAATTATGGTGAATACCAAGATTCTTCAGCAAAACACATCTGAGAACCAAAAAGACTTTATTTACTTCAGACATTCTCTTTGCAGAGCTTTCAAATCATTAGCAAAAGCCTATCAGCAGAGACTACATCTTGTGCTTTTAACTTGAGCAGAATACTGCAACTGGTGTGTGGCAGGGAGAGCAGAGAGGGAGAAACTGCTGAAGTGGCCAGGTCACTTCATACAAAGCTTATTCACACTGAGGACACTGAGGACAGCAGAAGTCACAAATGTGCAACAAAAAATTTCAGTAATATTGGGGGTTCTAGAAAAAAGATAATGAGAGGACAGAACTCTATCAACTTAATTTTAGAAAGGACTTCTTACCCTATTTGGTGGTGGTAAAAATATTTAGCAACAGAGATGGAGTCTGGACTTCAGCACTTCCTTCCAAAACAATGACAGCCTCACAGTCTTCATTTTCTCTTGTGTTTAATCCTGTTTATCATAATGGGGGGGAGGGGGGGTGGTGTGGTGTGGTGGCAATTGTTTGTTTATTGGTTTGTATTGTTTATTCATTTTGAGAGAGGGGGGAAAATAGAGGCTTATTACCATTAAATGACAATAACAAATTAGGTTTTCATTGCACTTAATCAATCTCCTTATCAACAAACCCAGACTAAGCACTTCTACTGAACAAATTTAACATAAAAGATATAAAGCAAGCAAACAAAACACCTAAAGAATACCAGTGGATAGAATAGCTCCTGAGAAACACAAGATGTTTGATTTTTCTTTTAATGAATTTTCATGTGTTTTTTGTTCCTGGTATCTGATTCTAATATTCTGGGGAGGGAAACTTTATTAAAAAGGTATGATTTTGGAAAATCCACTAAAACATCTTTAAATCAATGTTTCCCTTGCAGAAAAGAAAAAACAAACAAACAAACAAAACAAAAACTCAAAAAAACTCTGGGGAGAGAATTAACAGGAATTACTGTATGGGTTGGTCTGCTACTTGTTTTGTATGCTTGACTGTTTTTCAGTTGGTAGAAATCAATGGTTCCCTTTTCACACAGAGAAGAGAAGGAAATGGGGGTCAAATTTTTCCTTATGGGCAGTTTCAGTATAGATTAAGTATTGTACCTGTGTATCTCCACAAAAAATAAAATTTGCCATTTCAAAAATATGCATTTATGTATGCATTCACTGTTGATTACTTTATGTTACATTTCTCTTTCTTAATTTGCTGTAAAAGTTATTGTAGGTTATAATAAATAACTATGAGGGCTAAGAAAAACTAATTTATGCTTTGTATTTAATCCTCTATCTTTTTTCCAAGTCACGTTGACTATATCAAAAACTAAGACAGTTCAAATTCCTTTGTCTAGAATGCCTTTCTTTTGATCCCAAAATACAGAGTACAACAGGTATGAAGATATGCTACCTTTCTAACAAGTACAAGGAATTTCCCAAAGGAGAGTTCATCCAGCACAGTCATAGTGTCATGTGGCAGTAACTGTTACCTTCATTGATAATAATAATTTAGTAAAGACTATTTCAAAGTAATTCTGTATCTCAAACGAAATAACTAAATGGGATGCTGCTCAAATTGCTAGAAGGAAAAATTAAATTCTTTTTGAAGATGCAGTAATTTTTGGCACTAAGTCAGGTAGGGTTTTCAATGCTATTTTCCTGTGAATTTTGTGTGAAATAATCAGCTGAACACTTTGTCAGGCTGTGCTAACTATTCCTCCTCTTTCATTTATGAGCATCCTGATTTTAAATAGATGTTCACCCTAAGGTCAAGGGTGCAAAATCTGTTTTGATTGGACATGTATTTGTCTGTCAGGGTTTGTGATGTGGACAGCCGCATTTCCCACTATGGTGTATTCATTGCTGCATGGTCACAGTGTCTGAATGATGTTATTGGTGCACAAGCATTCTTCACAGGCATGGAATATATTTTGAGGACAATTTTCTGCATTTAACCACTGCTTAGCAGCTCTACTCTATACCCTTTACATTATATCAAATGTCAGGGAAACTATTATTGCAAAATGAACACTTGTGTGGCTGGTGAGGATTGCTGCCTTACAAAGGCTTCAGCAGAGCCTGTTGCAATCTGTACTATGGGCTGAGGTTATAGACTTAACAATGCTGCAAGACAACCTGTTCTTTTGCTGAAGATTATTGTTCTGACATCCCTTACCCTCTAAGAGAAAAGTGCTTTGATGGTAGCACTGAGGAATGGGACCATGAGAAAAATGTCCCTCAGTTTTATTTCAGTGCTGAAGTGAGAGATGTGGATGGCAAGAGTTGTGAGCTAACATCAAGTCCTATTCAATTATGTGCTTCTGGAACGTAAATCATTTCAGTGATGTATTAATGCCAAAAATCTTAATTTAACTTCATTATGTTTTCTTTCCTATGTACTAATCTGTAGTTTTATCCACACAGGAGTTTGAAATGCAATTGCCATAATTGCATTTCAAATTTTCTTCCTACTTGCATTTTGGTCTATAGCACTTATTTAATATTGCTCTCTTTATTAAGGTTTTTGCTAAGTGAACATAATTTTTTAAAAACTATGCTAAGCTTTTTTACTGTAGTCTTCACATAATTAGAAAGAATTTGGGGAACATGGAGCATCATCTGTTACTTAAAAAACAATAAATTATAATTACCCTCCTGATACAATTTCTTGATCTGCTCTACTGAAATTTATTCAAGAAATAACTGATTAAGTTGCACCTCTGGTTTACATAGAGGCACTGGAAGCAGTTTTAACACATTTAACACACACATTTTGACTCTCTACGTACATGTATAAGTAGTCTCTCTAAATCCCCAGTGAAATTCAGAATCTAAACTGACTAAATCCATGAAAAGCAAAAAGAATAAAAAGGAATGATGAACAGAAGCCAAATTTGCCTTGAGTATGATTTTTCCATTCTCTGCTAGTCACCAAAGCTGTGTCTATTTTTACTCCTTTTCCTGCAAATTTCCTCTAAACTAATATTTATCTGATATTGTATTCCTTAATACATATAAAATAATATTATACAATGATGTAATCCTTAATAATAACCCTTAATGTTTATCCAGTATTATGTCGCTTTTTAGAAATG
This sequence comes from Polioptila caerulea, assembly GCA_013397295.1. Lineage (NCBI taxonomy): Eukaryota > Metazoa > Chordata > Aves > Passeriformes > Certhiidae > Polioptila > Polioptila caerulea. The sequence goes on from VYXF01008029.1 coordinate 478,136, forward strand.
GATATTATTCTGCTAAATATATTAAAATTTTCTTCAATGTAGTGCAAGTGAAGGAGAGAAGTTAAAAACTAAATCAAAACAAGTGAGTAGTATGGCTCTTGAACAGAAACAATCCATGTCTCTTTTTGAAATCGTGCATGGATGTATTTATAAAGAGCTAGCTAATTCATTGTCTTTTTCTTTCTGGTTTAGGCTGATTTTGGGGGTTTTTTTAGAGTCACATTTATCTCATTATTTTTACTTTGTCAAAAATACCATTCTTTTTTTCTGTTTACCATTACTAAAAATTTATATGCATCTTAGTTTAATTATAAGACCTGTAATTACATAATTCTCATGCGTTCTAACACAACTAAAATTCAAAAACTTAAAATTAAAAAAAATTAACATATTATCTGTTTCCAGTTCTAGTTAAATTTACATGCAAGCTATTGGATTTATGTCAAGATACAGAATTTTTGCTTTTTGTTTTTTTATGAAGAGAAATTTGGGGGATCGATCAAGTCTGTGTTTATATCACAGAATTAATAGAATCATAGAATAGTTTGGGTTTGAAGAGACCCTAAAGGTCACCTAGTTCCAACTCCCCTGCCAAGGACAGGGATACTTTCCATTAGACCAGGTTGCTCAGAGCCCCATCCAACCTGGCCTTGAACACTTCCAGGGATGGGACATCACAACTCTGGACAACCTGTTCCAGTACTTCACCATCCTTACAAAGACATCCACCACATTATACTCACATTTATCATGCACTCTTTTACAAAAAAGTTTTAAAAAAAAGTTTATATTTTCAATTTTGCAGGATGTAAGTCTTATCCAATAGGGTGTTTTCCTTCTGTCTTCATTTATTTTCATCACTGTTTCGTTGCCTTTAAATAGGTTAAAAAAACACTGTCAATATTCATATAATATTTTTGCCCTATCATGTGATCTAGACTAGCATAGAAAATAATGTCTACCATATTGTTACAGCTGGAATTACTCCAGGTTTCTTGAAACATGAAATGATTTACCAACCAAGAATGACTGTCTACAGAATTTTTTCAGGTAAATCATTCCCCAGGCTCTTTGGTTCTTCATTGTCAGCTAATCCTATTTAGAAATAGTTGAAGTCTTAGTCTGATTTATGTAACGTTATTGGTGGTGTATGCCAGTTTCTCTTCACATTTTACAGAACCATCTTTGGCAAAATTGAGTGTTTGCAAAAATGTATTTGACAAAATCAGTTACGGTAAACATCATGATCTGACAAAGAGCTGGCCGACTTTGAAAGGTTTAAAGCCTCTGGATAGATACAAATAAGATAAGAAAAAGCAGACACATGTTAAATCATCCAACAGCAAAGGGGATACTTTATGGAAATGAACTCGCAAGATAATAATTTGAATTTGACAAGGTGATAATTAAAGTCCCTAGATAGACTCTTTCCACATCTGTATGCCTTTCAGTGAAGTTGGTTAGCATATTAACTACTGCTGGAGAGTGATAAAAAATATTCATGGGATGTTAAACTGCATATTGTTATTCATTTCAATTTGTATAATAAATGTAACAGAATGCAATGCATACAGTATTACACAAGAGGTACTAATCTCTATTATTGACTTATTTTAAAGAACTCTGATACCATACTAGACTCTCAGATGCCCGTTTTATCCAGTGAAAGTGAAAAGATTTAATATTAATTAGTCTTTCTGGCAAGAACAACAAGGTGATAAATTTCTTTTGAATGTGAAATACTGATGCCAAGACTATTTCAGTGCAGTAGCTGGAACTATTTTATATTGTACTTACTGAATAATGACTATCAATAGGTACTTTTACTGGAAATACTTTAATAGCAACTAGCTTCAAGGAAAAGCTTTGAAGCTTACATCTGTAATAAAAGATTTGTTGTTAACCAGTGATAGCTTTTTGGACCAACTTTAAACAAATAACCCTAAAAAACTATTGATGGATTGTTGAAAAGCCAGTATTCTCTCCCATGGATTTTCTGCATCAATTGGAAAGTGTTCATACACTCCAATAAAAAACATAATTTCTTTTCAGAAAAAAAGAAGAAGAAAAAAAAAAAGATAAGTCAATTTTAAATGTAAATATTACACGTCTATGTTCCCTAGCAGATTCAGGTGTCATTTACATTTTGATTTCTGTTAAAAGTACATTTTTAAAGTAAGACTTCTGCTTTTCCACACTTAGGTAGAGTCATGTAATGAGTGGTCTCAGGGTGCTCAAATTGGATTCACTGCAGGTAAAACAGTGGAGGAATACATGTTGGGAAGCTCACCTAGGGCATTTCATCTGCAGATGGGCATTTGGACCCTTGGAGACAGATGAGGACTGATCTGAAGTGAAAACACTCCACATTATCTCTCTGTGGTCATCAGGTTCTTGGCACCAGCTGCTCTGCCCTGCAAATCTATTCTATGGTCTACAATAATTGTTTCTGCAGGTGTAGTCTCTGTGTGATAGATAAAAGTGGAGTGCACGCACATTAAAAAGTGGGAGCCCTCAGGTCTGGGGAATGACTGGCAGCACCAGCTGGAGAGAGATGGAAACTTTGCCACTTAAAGTAAAGATTTAGTGTGAAGAGCTCAAAACACTGAGAGAGCAAAGGATTATCAAGTCTGCCGTAGGAGTGATTGTCGTCTCTGAGTCACTGGAGTGAAAGACATAAAAAACACTGTGATATGAAGTGCTGTAAAAGCCTATATGACCAAAAGGAATGTGTTTAATGTTCTTTTATTTTTCCTTTTTTTATTATTCTGTGTCCCTAAATTAAGGAGAATTTTGCATTGACATAGTTTTTCTCATAAGTTGATGTTAGTCTGTCATCTTTTAGAGTAGCAACGTAATTATCATATAGCCAAGAATTTATGAATCATTTTTCAATGCTACATGTTTTTGTTAGCATTTAATGCTGTAAATTCACACATGGTATTCATACTCTGTGGAGTGATTTCCATGCATCATGATTTTCTCATTTAATTGTGCCAAAACTTATTTACAACTTGGAATATTTCTTCCTGACATTTTTATTCTTCCTTTCCAGTCTTCATATCATCATATCACTATCTGTAGAGATCATGGATGTCACAATTATAAAAAAGGCCAATTTTTTTGCAACTTGATAAATTTTCCACATCTCTCTTGCTCCAAATCCTTCATTTAAAATAAAACAATGTAAAACATCAACTCCTGTAGCATACTAAGTCAGTAGTTGGGGAAATACTAAATGGCATTTCAGCTTGGTTTTGTTACAGTTTCCAAAAACATAAAACACATGCAATACTTCTTGATCTTGACAGATTTAATTTCATGCAGTTTAAGAGCGTGGTTTTAAAATCTCCATGACTGAGAAAACATCGATCTGATAATAGCTTTTTTTTCCCTGGTTAGCTGCTACACAATTGTCCCTGCAGGAGGCTATAAAGATGCAGATTTTAAAGGGCTAAAATTCACAGGAAATAACTATTGTCTATTACATTAACATCACAAAACATGCATTCATACATGTATTCATGTGTTCATATTTTTAAGGGAAAGATATGTATATCAAGTTTACCTGACATCAGTAAAGTAACTTCAGTATAGTATGCTAAAAACCTCATTATTAAGTGAATATACATACCCCTCTTAACATTGAATTTCTTCAGTCTCAATTACAAAGATGTGAAAAAAGGGAATAAATTCTCCTGCTTTATCTCAATTCAGTAATCTCCACTCCTTAACTCCTGAACTGTATTGTACATTTCATTTCCAGCTGCTTTTGATGTGAACAGCTGAATTAAAGCTCTAATGCAGAGTCACACGTTGTTAGAGAACATGCTTTTGCTTTTTCACACGTACGATGTTTCTTCTAAATATTTTAAGGTAGGGGATGTCATATCCTGGTTTAAACCTTGTTATTATTATACAATACTTAATACAAAGCCACAATAATAAGGGAGAAAAATACTTATTTAGTTAAAAAAAGCACATTGTTTATGAATTCAGAAAAATGTAAGTAATTATCAAAAAATTTTGCTTTTCAAGTTCTATTTTATCATTAAGAGAGAAAAATGTTTTTTGCAGATACCCCAAAGTAGAAAATATAATTTCCTGATGCTGAAAATTACTAAAACAAAGACTTTACAACAGTAACCAGAATCACAGGTCACAGAGTGGAATATAAATAAATAAATAAATAAATATACACAGTGGTATATTTTAATTGTAGATACCAAGCAGAATATAATCTAGTGCAGTGACAAATCTGTCCTTTCTAGTTTTGCTAGAATGGGAGAGCTCTCATTAAAATTGCAAAACTTAACATTTTCATTCACATTATTTCAAAACTTATTCAGCACTGATAAGTAAGAGGTACCATTCAAATTTGAAATACTTTGCAAAATATTGACTCTTTCAAGGAAGGAGAAACCAATAGGATAAAAATCTAGTAATTATGAAACAATAAAAAATTAGTAAAACAGAAAAAAGTATTAAAGGGAGAAACAAACTGAAAATATCCTTATGGCAAGTAGATTTAGGCCACACACTTTCAAACAGACTCTGTTTAGGACTGTCTTGATTTATCTGGAATTTTAGATTTTTCTCAATATATATTCTTGGCTTTGAATATTTGTTTGGGCGCATTAACTGGCAAATGTGGCCTTAAAAAGACAGAGGTAAAAATAGTCCACAACCTCTTAATGTTGTGTCTAGCAACCAGGAAGTCTTATTAGTTTTAAGAAACCTTAAATGAATATAAATAAACCTTAAATGAATATAAATTTCGCCTAATGGCGGGAAAAATGATAAGACCCAGGCCTAAAAGCAAAGGCTAGTCTAAGTTGTCTCAGTGGCTATTAATTACTGTATACTTCAATTTAGTCTCACAAATAAGTGAAAGTGACTAATATTTTCCTTAATCTGAACTTCAGCTTGTAATGTTTGTAACGCTGTCTTTGGGACACATTTAGATTAATGGATTCAACAGTAAAGGTCAATAATAAGGCTGAGGGTCCTCTGAAAATCCTGACAGTAACATTTGCCAGGTGTTTTCTGGACATGGTCTGCTATCACTAACTGACCAGTAACCCTTAGATAACAGGAACAATAAGCCTTTCACCACAAAACCTCACTTATTTGTTAAGAAAACTGACATTTCAGTCCTTTTGGACAGCACAATATTCTCAGTGATTTCTAGCATGGAAATGTATTTCTGTACATTTCACATGTCCTGAAATGCATGGGGCTGCTTTTACTTATATAGAGATCCATATGAATGTGTGTGTGAATGCCTGTGCATATGTGTGTTTGTCTGTCTGTCTCCCCATTTTTTGTCCCCAGCCTGACATCTCACTTAGTCTCAGTAGGACTATTCTTGCTCGGAAGCATCCTTTCAGCAGGAATGAAACAGCTTGCAACTACCCTTGGAGGGTTTGACTAAAAACAAGGAGAGAAAAAAAAAAAGCTTGGCTTCACATCCAATGGTGTTCTGAGGAAGAGAAAAATAGGTGCTGTTTATGAAGTGGTGGGGGGAATAAGCAAAAACTTATGATTTTTGGAGACTATAAGTTGGAAGAGTATAAAGTCATCGTGGAAACATTTCCAGTATAAGAACAGAAACAATTCTATGCTGTTTATTTATCTCTCTTTCCCACCCAC
>VYXF01008029.1:483977-509748 GCA_013397295.1 Polioptila caerulea
TTCTGACTTACTTTGCCATCATTCGTCTGTTGCACAGCTTACTTAAAGTACAGGCATTGCATGGAAAGGGGGGTGGCACTTTAGATTGCCCTGAGGGAATATAAAGAAACCAGCAGAGTACAGTAATAGCATGCACAGCACTTCATGTTTCTCTGAACATATAGAGATTTTGAATTTGTAGAATTCAAAGGCAGGGGACCATTGGTGAGAAAAGCAGTTGGATGCAGTCAACTTGGGCTTCAAAGATAAATCATTCAAGAGCAAGGTCATTATAGCCATGCTGTGAATTTGGGGCCTCTCAGCCTCTTACTTGCAGCCCTGCAGGAAGATTTTAAGAGAGATTAGAAGTTTACAGCAGGATGAGGAAACAAAAAGACACACTATTCAGGGCAGCTCAGTGCAAACCCATTTTGTCTTTTCCTTCCCGCTTGTGAGCTTGCAACCCTGATGTCTGCTTTCCCCTCTGTCTCCTGTCAGTGACTGACCACTTTCAGCTGCAGAACCCAGGAATTCACTCATTTCTAGTGATGAAAATATTTGCTTTATTTAGTAATCACCGAGGCAGGCTTAGCTGCCTGCTTCTGCATTCATGTGAATATTAACTCATCTGGAAAGCCTTTCTCTGGAGTTGGATGTGGGCTGTAATTAAAGAGCATGTTAAGAACGAGCTAGCATTGTATCTACAATGCTGAAAGTAGTCATAAGGAATGTGTACACAGAAAAAGAAAATAGATGAGCTAATAAGCCAGTAGCAAACGATCCACTTCAAAGCACTAAGTTAGGACAGCCACAGGCAAAAAATAGTGGGAGAGGGCCGTAAATCAGGGCTCTGCTTTGTAAAACACACTTCAGCCTGAGGGTTTATAGAAAGAGTCTAGTCCAGGGAGTGCAGACAGGGAAATAAGGCTGCATTGGTTTCTGATAATGGGATAGAGCAAGCCTATTTTAGCTGAGGTAAAAAAAAGTTTTGTTAATGTCAATAAACATAATCCACTGACAAATACCTGCTAAATAATTAATTTGCATCCTGAATGCTCAGGTTTAAAACCTTACACTGAATGTACCAGCTTTAAAGAAAGAAGAAATTGCAAGCCTCTCACTGAGCAGTTAGATTTCCCTTGGAAATTTCTGTAAAGTGCCTCCTCTTGATGACAATCAAGCCTTAAAATGCAGATAAAGAATCTCACCAATTGGCTTCTATAGAATGTAGAGATAATACATCACTGAATATTAGAGATTTGAAATTTTTTTCATCATATATTTTCCACTGACAATGTTGATTTGCCAAACATTTTTTCATTATTTCTATCAATTCTGAACATTAGGGAGATAAGCTTGGAAAATTGTCAGAATGCCTTATTCTGACGTTTTATTGAAAATATCAAGTTTTATGGTTCAGCATTATTAGTAATATTGTAATTTTGTTTGGCAACTCAAGTAATTATAGCTGTAAAAGGTTGACATTTATTGAATCCCCCTTTTTAATTTTTTGTCTTTTTCTGAATCTTAAAATATTTTGTCCGAAGTCTGGTTTGAGAAAGTTCTCACTACATGAAGCATAATTAGGGTCACCTGTTAAAAATAATCCATTTAATTCTTCAAGCCATCGTAACTCTAATCTCTGTCAATATTTGTTTATAATACCTGAGTAAGAGCAAGCACCACATGAAAAAATAACTTGAGTAATAACTATTATAGTAGTAGGTCAGAGTTTCCTTTTCACTTCATTTGTGTAAGTCTTATGGAAAGAGCAGTCAAAGTATTACTTAGGAAAAGCAATATGATATCTGATTCCTTCTGATGCAAAATATGCAAGCCTTCAAACACATTCATGAGCACTCACCCAGCTCAACAATAATAGACTAGCTGTGCAAAAACTGTGTAAATATAATTGGATTCTTTGGTTCAGATCCCAAGGCTTCATTCAATTTTGTTCAGTTGTTATTGAAACAAGCTTCTATTGAATGAAAAAAACATTTTATTATAGTTAAAACTTAACTGGGACTTCTGAATTTGACCTGTTTATAATACTGTATGTGAAGCATTTCATGCAGTGCAGAAGAAATTTTAAGTGATAATTGATGCTGACAAAAGTACTATGAGACCAAAAATAGTATTACCAAAACCTGATCATAGTTATCAGTGTCTGAAAAAAATACCTATTTACTTTTTTTTTTTTCCCCAAAGTACCTCTATTTCCTTCCCAAAATACAGTTGTTTTCTGTGATTGATAAGTTCACTAGCTTTTAAGCTCATTCACGTCCATTAGTTCTGCCTTTTCCCTTCCCTGTTGAAAACCAGGAGCTGTCAGCCTGAAATGTTCTTGACAGACACAAATAGAGTCCCCAGGGGTAGCAAAAACCAGTTTGAATCAGTAAGAGATAGACTTTAATGCATTGCTTTGCTGACACTGGTCACTCCACTTACTTTACAGAAAATGTTGACATAGAGTACAATTATACAAATACTGTTTTTAATGTCTTGCTAAAAATGTTTCTTTTTTTTTTTTTTTAGGCAAAGCAATAGATTTGAGATGTTTTGATTAAAGTTCATAGTGCAACAGTGAAATCTATATGTTGATCCTTCATAGATCCTTCACAGAATATTTCAGGCCTTATGTGTTTTCGGGCCTGATCCAAAACCCGTTAAGGTTAACAACACTAATCTTGTTTTTGCTTCAATAAGCTTTGAGTCATATCCAGTATGTGAGCCACTGTCAGCCACGTGCTATTTAAACTTGCAGAATGCATGATCCCATGTTACAGAACCAAGAGCAGTTCTGGCTCTGCTGAAACTGATGGGAGTTGTGAAGCCTTCCAGGCCAAGATTTCAAACTTTATCTCTGGGATACAAGAGCAAAGGCTTCAAGCAAGATGAGCTTTGGAGGAAAAAATCCGAAGTTACAACAGAATTACTGTTTATTTGAGTGTCTTATGTGTGGTTAGCCCCATAGTAATTTTCTATTTCTGTATGTTTTCTACATAAAATTATGAGACTTATTCTCATGTAGGAGTATGCACAGTTCATTTAGTAAACAGTTGCATCTTTTTTGATAGAAATGGTGACATATTCAAAATTGTTTTCTTAAGAATTTAAATTATTTCTGTTTTCAATGCAGGCATATGTATAATTTCTCCCATTGTGAGAACATTGTAGTGGGAGAAATTACAAAACAAAGTATGAAAATACTAATGATTGTCATGAAGAACTGTTTTCTAGTTTCTATTTTCTCTTCAATGCATGTATTTAATACGTTGACTGATCATAATTAAGAAGTCCAAAATAAGAATTTTGAGAAAAATAACAAGTGTACCCATTACCTTATTCATTCCAACAACATTCTTTTATTCCTGCCCCATCCCCTGCCTACTGTGCTGTCTGAGTTGCAGACTAAAAGGCTGGCTGCTGGTTTAACAAGTTTTTTAGGCTCAGCTGCTTTGTCTCAGCCATGGCTTGGTGACTGAAGAGGTGCAAGCTGTTGGCCAAAAGGGTTTCCAGATACTGTTTTGACATAGATGATCTCTAGTGCTAACTGGGTTATTGCTTTCTCATACCATATGAGATGGTTACCTACACCTCAGAAGACAGCAGACTTTACTGGAATGGATATGTGAAAGTTTAGGGGAAATTAAATGCTACAGGAATTGTTTTTTATTGTTGATTGGCTGATGGATCATAAGTACTGCGGTGGAAAAAATCACTCAGGTACTTTACAAATATATAGAAGATAAAAATATATGTTTCTTCTGTATGAAGAAAACTAATGCTGAAAACTCCACTCTATATGAGAAAGAGCTAGTCTGACTTCTCCCATATATTTTTTAAAGCCACCTAGCTATGATCTATTAATTCTTGACATACACTAACTGACATCATCTTCATTGTTGCTGTCTTAGCAACATTATTATGTCGTTGTTATAATTGTCATTATTTTATAAAATGAAATTGATGTTTTCTGGTAACTGGATTGCCAAGACTAGGTCCCAGAGGGTGCATGTATGTGATCACATTTTTGGTCTTCAGTATGTGTGGTAGAGGAGAAGGGAAAGAAATGTATTATTGGATAGGCTATGTTTTCTAAAGTGTCCTCTCACCATTTTACACCTTTCAGAGCAGGTGGATTTCAGGTCAGTTGCAGGCTGGGAAGTTCTGTAGTATGTTACAATGTAAAAAAATATTATGAAAATTACGTTGAGATTTAAGCAGTATTTAAAAAATCATAAAGATCAATCATATAATGGTGAAACCTCCAATAAGTATGATGCTAATAATCACGAAGTATTAAAAAAAAAAATCTGAAATCTTAATGTTAATATATGTTTAGGAATTTTAATATGAAACATTACTTAACAGTTTACACTAACTTTTATTGTTATTTCCCTATATTTCTCACACGAAGTGGAGCTTTATTAAAGTATGATTAAAGTCATCTTTCCTAACACTGTGCTGGAGATTCTCCCACCAATGTCTGCTTTTGTTGGTCTATTGTTATTGCTAAACTAGAAGATTACCTACATGTCAGGAAATTAAAAACGCTTCCTGGTGTATTTATTAGGCCCTAAATATCTTGGGCAATGATTAAATAACACTGAACATTATATTTCTTACAAAATCCTACTCTATCACTGAGTTCTAGGAGTAGAGTTGGGGTAAAGAGAGGCACCTTAGTACCTAGTAAAGGATAATTACACATTATGTTATTTTCCATGTCCATCTCTTCCATTGGCTTCCCAGGGCCAAAATTTGTTTTGCATCTCTGAGCGAGGAAAAGCTACATTAGTTAGTCTGAAAACCTTTTTCCAGTGAGAGATCTTAGACAGAACTTAAACGTGGCCATCAGAATCAAGGTTATCCTGTTATCTATGACAGGGTCTCAGGACAAGGCCTTACAATCCTTCCACCTTTGCAGGGCCCTTATGTGCAGAACAACAGGGAATCACACAAAGAAAGAAGAAATAGAATTACCAACTCACATAATAATATTTCTCATCTGTTTGTAAGTTGACTGGTTTGGTGGCATCAAATTTCTACACATATTCCCCTTGAAAATGAAAGAAGTCTGGAGAGAAGACACAAAAGTGAATGACACTTCCCAGCACTGACCAGACTCATATCTACTGCAGGACAATCCTATATCTCTCAGAGTACTTGGTGCCATGTATTATGTCTGTGTCTTCTATGTTTAACATAAAAAAAATTCAAACAATTATTTTGCTTTTGCAGAAAGCTTGGATTAGCCTAATGTTGCAGTTGAAAAAAGATGCAGAACATAATTCTGAAGTACCTGGTTAAAAATAAAAATAAAACCAGAAATACTCTTATGTATAATGTTTGTGTTGCTACTTCCACATCTTCATTAACTTTTTTACTGCTGTATAATCACCACTGTTTGTTCATAATCACCACTGAACAGTAGCTTCTTTCCATAGTGAAAGGGTTAGGATGGTTGTCACATGGACAAATACACTGTGACAAAATGGCCAAACACAAAGATGTAAAGCATGACTAAGAACAGGGAATGGTGAATAAGCAAGCAGAATGAATCATAAAATTGTAATCACTCTGTCTTGATTCAGTCAAAGAGCCAATGGGAGAAATCCCAAGCACAAATACAGGCTGGAGAGAAAATGTATTGAGAGCAGCCCTGAGGAGAGAGAATCTGGGAACTTAGAGGATTTGGTTAAGGAGAAGGTCAACATCAGACAGCAATGTGCACTTGCAGTCCAGAAAGACAAACATATTGTGCGTTGTATCAGAAGTGGCATGGCCAGCAGGGCAAGGAAAGGGATTCTGTGCCTTTCTACTCCACTCATTTCTACTCCACTCCACCTGATTACTGCTCTGTGACCCCAATATATGACCAATGTGGACTTGTTGGAGTGAATTTAGAGGAGGCTGATGAAGCACCTCTCCTATGAGGACAGGCTGAGAGAGTTGGGGTTGTTCAACATGGAGAAGAAAAGGCTTTAGTGGAGACCTTATAACAACGTTCTATAATCTGCAGAGGGCATACAAGAATAGAACATGTTGGATGGGGCATTGAGCAGCATGGTCTAGCAGATGATGTACTTAAGAAAGGAAGAGGAGTTGGAACTAGATAATGTTTCCTTCCAACCCAAACCATTCTATGACTCCATAATTCTGTGATTTTATGATTTTAGTAATCATATGGAAATACAGTCTGAAGTACAGTTTTCTTATGTTTAGGTAACAAGCACACTAACTGACTTGTTACAATTTGTTCTTCAGAAAGCATACTAATTTCTAGAACTTAGAAAAGCATAAAGAATTCTTTCTTCAAAGAGATAAAAGAAAGATGCACTATACTGTGTGGTATGATTGTGATCCATGAAAACAATTTTATGTGATACATAACAAATACTGTATGATTTAAAGCACAGTATATATAATCCTTCAAGTAATATAACTTTGTGGAACTATATCACCAGTAAAGTTATGGTGACAATAACTCCTACTGGACAAGTCCAATGTATTTTTTTTTCTTCTTTGTGAAAAATTAGTTTAATCTATGTTTTTCTTTTTAGGATTCTAAAAGTTTACAATCTTCTTCTGAAGGTAGATTTGGTACATTCGACAATAACGCTATGTCCTGATAGAAGAGTTAGGGTTTCTAGCATAGTCAGGCAATTGCTTGTAAAGAGAAGGGGTGTCTTGCAGCATTAGTGGTTCTTGAAATCTAATTTACTTGCAAGTTTTCACTTTAAGGCAAGCATGAATTGTGCAATAGGGTCCCAGGGGTGAGATAGTGCATGTAATCTGTGTGCAGGCTGCATGTGTGCGCATCTGAGAAACCCGCTTTGCCTGATTGACACTTCACTGCTTAACGCTTCACTCTTTGTAACTTGTTTACCCAAGTGGATGATTTATTCTTGTACAGCATGACTTTTTTAGAGGAATAAGTTGTGATAGTCCAAAGCTATAATTTGATTTCAGCAACAGGCCTTCAGGGACTAGAGTATTTGTTCTAACTTGACTTTGCTTCTCCCTTCTGAAGTATTTCACTCAGGGTATGCACACCCACTCGCCTCCATGCTTATCAAAGTGTGCTCATCGTCCTGTATTGCAATCTCAAAGGTCAAGGCATTGAACCATTAAATATTCAATTTATTCATGTAGGTACATTACACATGTTTCAGTGTTTTCTTAAATGATTTGACATTAGCAAAAGAATACTGAGGAAAAAGAAACTGTGAAGAGACAGGCCTTAGGCAGGACACAATAAATCATAACAGATATTAAAAAAAGATTTAATATACATATTGTTGTAAACCCCCTTCCTTCATTACAGTAGTAATAGAAAATGACTGCTCATGTAGTTTGCTGTACATTAATTTATAAAATTCTATTAAACTTCTTGATAAAAATTCTATTATAAATTAATTCATTGATGTCAAATCAACATATTTGTATACATTCAGCCTAGAAATATACAAGCTTTTCCTGTGTGATCCTGTACCACTCTGATTCTGATTCATACTAAAGTTGAACTAAAACTGATGTGCTTTCCTTTTCTTCATTTAAAGAAGGCTTTCTTTCAGATGTTTACTCATTACTCACTTACTGTAAACATTGAAAAGTTAAAATTTATTGAGCCAAACATTCACTATCTTTCAATATTTAAGTTATAGATATGAAATTTTGGTTGATGGTATATTTGCAGCTGTGGGTATTCATGAGAGAAATTTTTTATTTTTTCTCAAGGGATAAAATGTCACCTCAAAATCAAGACTATTATAAAAAAATATAAGCATATATTACATAATAAAAGAATACTAAAAAATTGATAGAAGAATACTAAAAAAAAAAAATGAACTATTAGGTATAAATTACTTGTAGAGATCTTGTGAAAAAACATTTACCTCTCATCCTTTTCCCTTTCAGGATTCTGCTGGCATGAAGACTACAAAGACATAAAATAACGCTTTTCATATTAATGGACACCTTCCAAAAGAATATAATTTTGTAATTAGAAATATATGCTGCAAATTAATGTTCACAGTATTTACTGCTCTGAGAATTTAGGAAAGCAAAATTTTACAAATTACTACTTCAAACACTTGGCAAAGAATAGTCTGACCTATAGAGATAGAATGTAAGGAAGATGAGAATTTAGAGACAAAATCTACAAACCTGCTTGTATTGACCACTTGTTTTTACTCTGAAGTTGTCCCATTGAGATCGATTGGATTACTGGAACAGTAATGCACTTCTTACTGAGGGCATTACTGTGAGAAAGCCTGGCTGAATTTGGCCTTTAATGTGTCTTACTGGCCAAAATATTCCTTTTTTCCAATTCTTCTTTTAGTGTGTGTGTGTGTCTGTTTGCATGTGTACGTGTCTGTGTGGGTATAGATGTTAAACAGCTTCACTGTAGTTTTAGGAAATGTAGTTTTGGTACATGGAAGTTTTTATACTTATTTCAGAGAGAAAACTTCAGGTTTGGTTACTCATTTTGAAAATGTTTTCTTCTTTTATTCTGCAATTAGATTTATGAAAACCTTTTTTAGCAATAACACAATATCTGGACATACTCTTTTTTTTTTCACCATAAGTATATTTGTTTTGCAACTCACAGTGGCATTCTCCTCTTAGAAGGATAAGACCTCTTCCTCTCCTTGTGAAACCAGAAACCATCTATAAAACCATCTATGTTTGCTCTTCTCCACTCTTGAACCACTGAGAGCAATACCAAAAATGACATTGATTCAGTAAGAGTAGAGACTTGACCCTGACATTCCAAGCCCTCTTACAGACAGTGTAGCCTTTTAGTGGTGCTCGACATAGGCCTGGATCACACCCAAGGTAATATCATTTGCAAAAGGTGAGTCACTTCACTATTTTTTTCTCTTCAAGCCCTGGTGATGACTTTCTTGCAACTGCTTGGGAGAGAATAGAGACTTGGGTAAAAATAATAATGAAATCTTTTGCTAGAGAATAAATTCCATTTTGAAGCTAACATGTTTTTCTTTTTTGTTATCAGTTGCTGCTGCTGCTGCTGCTGCCATACACTTGTCTTTGTTGCAACTTCGATGTGCCTGAACACGATTGGTTGGCTCCATGTTCCCATGCTATTGTTCAAGAAGTTTCTATGGAGAGTGATTTAATTTCACTAGATTTGTGGCTTTCTCCTGCTGTGCCTGTATAATGGCATTGAGGCAGATTGTTGAAAGGGAGCGTCTCAAACCAGGTGGAGTTAATTAAGCTGAGGTAGGTACCCCCAGTCCTTCTCACATGCAAAAGAGTATAGAGGAAATCTGGCAGCTGATGATATAACAAATGTAAATATATTTTTGATGACAGATGATGTCATGTGAAAATAGTGAAAGCAACTGAAAACTAAGGCAGTGTACTCTCTGCTTAAATTGAAATTCCCTCTAAGAAAGAAGTAATTTATTTGCTGTGAATAAATGAGCAGTCATAGGGCTTGATCACTAAGTCTTAAAATGAGAGGACTTGATACACAAGCAAGAAAAACACAGGATCCCCCTCTTCCCCTCCCTGCAAGGATCCATATTATGCTCACACATTGTTGATATATTGAATTTGGAAATTCCTCTAACTCTGGACATGCTAAAAAGTTACTGAAACATATTATACACAAAAAAAAGCAGATGAGGTCCTATATTACTTGTGGCTCATTCTGCTGGGGGAAAAACATGTGAGGTTCAAGATTTTCCTGAAAACAGCTAAAATTTACAAGCTGCAGAAACAGACTTGCTTAAGCCATATTTACATTGATGAACTGACATGAAACAAAGAAACAGAGGGAGCAAGGTAATATTTAAGGAAATCTCATACTCGATGGAGGAAGTTGTTTTTACTTTTGCTTATATGAGCACATTTTATAAAATTAGTGTAACTCAGTACAGGATATTGTGACAGAGTCAGGTGAGAACAAGCAGAAACTTGTAGATCATCTGTAATAAAGGATGGAGCTGAGAGTGGTAAAGAAACTGTGGATCTGGAGCTTAATGGTTTGTAAAGATGAAACTGGGAAACAGCTAATGGGCACAGCATGCTTTTCGTCTTGATGAACTAATTTCCCGGTGGAATGTGTTTTGCTGCAGGAGTATGTTTGGTATGAAAATTAAATGGAAGCATAAGCAGTTTATCTAAGGTATTTTATCTATCTCTGCATAGATTTTAAATCCACCAGAACAGAATCTCAGCACTAACAGTCTTTTATAGCAAAGCAGTCAGAGGACTGAAATTAACCACTTTGCTTACATCATCTGAACATAGCATGTTTTTCCCTTGTCTTACTCCCCTCGGGAATACTGTTGTGTCACTCAGAGGTGACTACATCTATACAAATGAAAAGAGATGGATCTTCACTTGCACTTGTAAGGTGCCATGGTCCAGAACTTATTCTAATTTTTGGTGAAAAGAAATTTTCTGTCTGTAAAGCAGACAAAGGCAGTTGCCAAGATCTTAACCCTGGTCTGTCACAGTTACTAAGACTACAGCTGCCACACTGGGGCAGAGTGAGCAGCAGGTATGAAGGAGTCATGGCCTAGTTCTTTCAAGACTTTGAAGAATAGGGCCAGCATTTGGCCTTGGAGTGGATTTGATGCCACCCAGGTGGAGAGAACAACAGAGAGATCATCAAAATGATGTGCTCTTTTTGTGCTGCTGAACTTAGGACATGCACTGAATAAGATGATTGCAGCCAAGTGTTTCTCACATTTGATTCCTTCTTAAATGGAGAGAAAAGAGATAGAATATAACATTATATTTCCTGAGTAATTGATTAGATAATGGATTTCAGAGTGATGTGGCAATGGTACATAGCAGGGTATTAAATATATTTGTAGTTTGAGTTGTAGTTCTGGGCTTTCAGCTTTCTAGGATCTCTTATGATAAATCTAAGGAAAGAAGACCTGGAGTTACTGAGCCTCCTGTATATTTCTTAATACTAACATATTTCTTCATTTCCCTCTGTTTAATCTATTAATAAGGAACTTGTCAAAGTTAATAGAAGAAAAGTTCTTTGGATCAAACTCACTCATGAGCTAGTTAAACTGACATCTGGGATTAAGACTAGCTTTTACCCACTATGAAGTAAGATAGATGTTAACAAGCACTACAAAAGAACCCATAATTCCAGCACAAATTTGGAGGTGAAAAGGAAAATAAGGATATGAAGGTCAAAGAATGTCTTTCTAATTACAGTTTTTCAAAGTTGAATTGTTACATTCATTTTACAAGATTATATCTAGCAATCACAGTAATTTGTTTGACCAAAATAGTTGAATTCGTTGTTTTGGAACTAGATCTTTAATCCCACTCCAGCTATTTTAAAACTAAAATTCGTTTTAAACACATCACTTATTCTTGTTTTCCGTATTTCCTGGTGTTCTTCTAAATGTCTTGAAAAACTAGGATTGCCCATGAATGCACCGAGTACATTAACATATTTTTCAGTATTTCAAACACCTTCGTTCCTAACTCCAAAAGGACTCATTATGAGTGAAGGAGATGACTTTATGGACCTTCATCAAGGCTGTAAGTTAGAACCTTAACTTTCTAGGAAGTACAGTAGCTTTTGGAACTTCTCTGCATGAATTTTTAGAATCTCAAACAACTTCAACAACTGTCAGGTGTAAATACCGCCTCCATACCAAACTACCATACACATAATTGTTTTCACAAAGAAACAAGGTAATTTTTTATATTTATGGCTCACACAACTTCTACTCTGTCATTCAGTGATGGGTTCAACATTAAGAGAACCTTCCAGTTTCCAGAAAATAATTTTTCAAGATACTTTGTCCTCATAATCACACTGCCTGTCAAAGCAGCCAGCTTGTGAAACTACTGGTTGTTCTGCCAGGGGGTGAAAATTTCTACACTGAAGTCAATGACAAACACCTAGACAGTATTTCATTCATGATGTTTCATCATAATAAATTATGAGTTGAAAAGAAGGGATGATTGTTCATAATAGAATTGTGATTACAGATGAGAAGCAATGAGATGAGACAGTGAAAATGCCATTTATGTTTAGAAGAAGGTAAAAAAAAAAAGAGATGAAAAATTAAAAAAGGAAAGCAAATAAATAATTTCATTTTTCAGAGACGAAGGTATCATATTATATAAAGACCCACATAATTGTCTTTTTCTTTCTTTTATTTGTCTTTTTTTCTCTAAAGATTATAACAAAATAAATATTATTCTTTAATGTTTTCAGTACTTTTTTCAAGAAAAGCAAGAAAAATAAAAAGAAAAAAGAAAGAAGAAAAAAGAAAAAGGAAAAAGAAAAATGGAAAAAGAAAGAAGAAAAAAGAAAAAGGAAAAAGGAAAATGGAAAAAGAAAANAACAATTAGTTTCTAGCAAATCCCGAGTGATAAGAAAATCGTGCTGTATCACAGTCATTTTTCTCCTGAGTCATTTGAGGAAGAACACCTTAAAATGTGTGTGCATATCATACTTAGAAGAATGAGACCTGCACAGTGTTTTACTGCTAAAATTGTTGTAATGTTATTAAGAACAATTCTAATAAAATATTAAAAAAAAATAAAAAAAGCCCTCAGCACTTTCTATTCCCTGAAAATTTTTATTGTAAAGGAAATTATGTTATCATGGACAGTCTTCTATCTAGAATGATTAAGAATAGAAAGCTATTACAAAGAATAAAAGCAGGAGGAAAAACAATATAGTTGAAATGTAGCATACCGTAAAAAGCTGAAAGTATAGCGCATTAGAAAAATTTTGAAGGAAAGGAAGAAAAAATGTGCATCCTTTGAAGAGTCTTGAAAAACTGTCAGCTTTTAGCAGTAAGCCAATATTTCCATTTGTGGGCCCAAGGGGCTGTTAAATAACAAGCAATTATTTCAGGCAGGAGTAGATGTAAGCGGCAGTATTCAAAAACCTGTGAAAAAATACTGTTAGAACTGGTTTAGTACCTTTTAGAATATTGTGGCTGTGAAGTCCTCCATATCACCAGGAAGATTTATTTCCTGGAGAAAGATCAAATAATAATGGAATATTCATCAGAGAGACAAAATGACGAAGCCAACCAAAGCGTGTTGCAGAATGACACATTCAATAATAAATGATAGACTAATTCCCTCTAATGAATTGAAGGCAACAAATAAATAAGACTCAAAACTTATTTCCTGCTTAAAATTGAACATGAGGTGAATGTTTAAATTGCATTTTTAGAGGCTTGGTTTTAAAGTTAGGTTATAAGTTCGGGATGTGGGGGTGAAACCAGTGATAATCCTAGTACAGTAACTCTCTGCTTGTACAAAAAAAATGGAAAAGTCAAGTGCACAACTTATTTTTTTGTAGGTCATATCAAAAAGCATAAAATCAGTAGAGAGAAGCAGGTATCAGATTTTGAAAATTTCTTTTAATATTTTATTTTTGGCTGTACATTAAAAAGCTGAAAGTCTTGCAATTTGGAGGACTTGAAACAATATATACAGTCTAGACAATCAGTGGTTTTCTGTTCTATAGACGGATGCAGTAAAGATTCATATGGGTGGAAGTAATTCTGAAAGTCATGTCATAGTTTATATAATTTGTTACTCATTGCTTTTTCTTGTTTCCTGTATTAAAAAAAAAAAAAGATAATAGTGTGTATTCATTTGGGAATAGAAAAGGGAGAAGTTAGTTGACCAGCTATGTAAGAAAGCAACTAATGTCTGGAAGTCAATACAAAATGAATATTTATGCACAATTAAGTATTTTACTTATATTATGAATATTGGGAAACAGAAAAGACATTCACAGAAAGAATAATTGTCTGACAAATAAAATTATGTATTTAAAAAAAAAAGGTATGATTTAACACCTTGGTAAATAATGGTAGATATATGTAAATAGAAGCAGTAAATAGCTGCACAATGAGTAGCCACCTGTATCCCAAATATACACAACAGAACTAGTTTCCCAGCTGTATCTGATGTGAATAAGTATCCATTTGCAAACCTGGTTTAGTCATGAACAAACGTATCTTAAAGGTTGCCAATGTTTAAATTAACTCTTTGGGAAAAGGAATATATTTCCTTTGAGCATGTACAACGCCAAGGTAAATGGCACCCTAATCCCTAATGAAGGCTTATCTGCACTGCCAGAACACAAACAGCGAGAGAAGGAATAAAAAGCCCCAAATGCACAGCATAAAACTTCTTTACTCTGCATTGTCTGTGTTCACAGCTGCAAACCTTGCAGTAAGAAGGAGCAGCTCTCCAGATCCTGTAATATACAGCAACACCAAGTGAAGGGTTTTGCAACAGAAATCTCAAAAATCTATTCTTCTCGTCAAACATGTCCTTGCTCACATCCTTTTCCTTACTGCACAAACAACACAGAGTGACTGCCTGTGCTCATATAGCAAATATAACTCCAAAAATTGCAATGATTGGAACTTGATGCTTTCATTCCCCTGTTGATTTTCAATCCTTAATCTCCAAGTACTGAAGACCTCTGAGAATGTATAAATAAATCTGTTAATTATTATGTGTTAAAATTAATTTAAATTATTTTAAAATTAATTTAACACTTAGTATTAGACACTGAGATTTCTGTCCCAAGTGGTCTTATCAACACCCTAGTGCTGCAATTTCCTATTTACTTAAAACTGACTGAATTGTTATGGAGGTTATCACTTCAGATTTTTTAGGGATGCAAGGAAGTTTCTCATTTGTAGAGACTGGAGAGAAAAAAAAAACCACAAACCCAACAACAACAGATAAACAACACTTATGAAAATGTCAATGAGTCACCATATCTCACAATAAATGCTGTCTAAATGCTCTAAATTGTATTGAAGCTTTATAATTTCACCAGCAAAGGTTTATTTCTTGCATCTCATTCCACTTTTCTTAACCTTTTAGCAACATAAGATTTCCTGCCATTTTCATTTAGAATAACAGAGAAAAGGGAGTGTTATTTTGCTTGATTTTGCCAGTAAGAGGCATTAAAGATAACCCCTAAACAGAGATTTAGATATCTAAGTTTAAAGGTTAGTTTCTTCTTTCTTGTTTAAACTCAATATCTTTATTTTCTCTGTGCAATAAGAGGCTTTTTTCAGAAGTTTCTAGAATCATCTAGTTCACTACCTCTAGTTTACCCACTTCTAATTATGTCAAACCATTTCTTAGAGTTTACTTTATAAAGTAAAGTGGTTATTCCACTTTTTTTTATCTCAGTATTTTGGTATAGACTTCCCCAGACTTAATTCAAGGCACTTGATATCTTGCTCTAAACTGTTCTCAGGAGAGAGACTCTTCTGTTATTGATATCTAGAGCCTAAAAGACAACCTTACTGGAGAGGCACTCACAATTAGGTTCTACAAACCCTCCACCTTTGTCCATCAAGGGGGAAAGAGAGAGAGGGAGGGAGCAAGGATACTTCCATAAATATTTTTCTTTACGATATACTAAGACCTCAAGTTTGGAAATCTACAAACAGGAAAAGCAGGCAAAGAGTGAAGAACTATAGCACAAACTCTAGTTATCCGCAGGATATACACACTTGAATATAAATTCTTTACTGTCACAAAATGATAGATAATGGGACATATCCCACAGATTTTATTTCTAGAGAACCAAAGGAAGGAAGAAGGTAGGTAAGGAGGGAGGCAGAAAGTATAATAAAATATACACCAAAATAAGGTAACATTATCTCTGGAATTTTGTATTCGTTTGACATTGTTAAATTGTTATAGACCATAAATGAAGAAACATATTCAGTAAAAACAATTAGTTTGAAGGATTAATGTCGTAATTTTGAGCATAATATATTACTGAGGTAAGCATAAAATATTACTGAGGTAAGCATAAACAGTTTACTCTGGGACTAGATTTTAAAATTTATCATTTTATGTCCATGACATCCATTTCAGTTGGCTTGGTGATTTATGATGATACAATAATAATGCATAATAATAGTATTAGGGGTAGGAAGTTTTTTAGAGACTTTCTATGGAATCTTACATATTATAGTTCGTAATAATAGTATGTGTAAATTCAGGTGATTTATTGAGCATATCTGTATCAGAGACAGCATTCCTAGACATTTCAGAGATCATGGTTTTAAAGAAACATTGTCACAGTGAAAATTACAAACTTTAGGCCCTGTTATCTTTTTTAATTGCTTTGGAGTTGGATGAGTTATTAACTTAAATGAAAAATTTTGTGTTTTACTGAAAGGACAAGAACTTTGTGATGTTCCACCATTTATAATTAATGTAAGCAGTGAGCACTAAAACCTTTCACTGAGATTTGCAGCATAGCTTCTGTTTTTTCTTCTCTGTTTCCCAGGGGCTGCTTTCTCACCCTGCTTTTAATTGGGCCCTTGATGGTGTAGGGCTGGCTAGAGACTATCTAACAGACTCCCACTCTTTATTCTCGTGGAAACTATATCTAACCAAATTGCTCTCTCTCAAAAGACCAGAGCCTCTCAGGCACAAGCTGACAGTCTAACACAGCCTGCTAAGGCATTATTTCAAGTTTTGTTGCTTACACTCATGAGTGGTAACAAAATAAATGAAAAGGGGGTTGCTGCATAATGCTGAAAGAAAAGATTCCTTTCCTTTTTTTTTTTTTTTTTTGTTGTAGATTAAAAAAAAAAAAATTATCCATCTTTTATTCATGTTAGTCAGCACTGGAGATGCCTAACTCACATTAACAAGTGTATCAATACCAAGCATCTGAAAAATATCAATGAATATTAAGAAGTAATGCCTCTTCACAGTTAAAAAAAAAGCATGAAAAGAGCAAAATTTTTATTTCTGAAAATATGGAAAGATTCCATTTTAATTTATAGGAAGAGGAGTTGTAGGCTATGTTCAGAGTTGGAAATACTATTTTTATGGAAATTATTATATGTCAGAAAAATTAAATCTCTCATCTCAGTACAAAAAATGGAAAATTAGGGTATCAACCTGAGTGTCTGAGCATAGCATAATATATATCCAAACGAGATTTTACAAAGTAAAGTTATGCTCAGGGCAAAGAATAAATTTAATGCTGCAAACAATCCTCATTTTTAGTTGCTTTCAATACCATAAACCCCCAACGTTTCCAATGTCATTGTTCAAGAAACTCTCAGAAATTATTTAAGGAATCAGAAACTTCCTTGAGATAAAAGGCTGTTTGATCAATGTTGTAGATACATATCCTGGAGGACACTATTGACCAACACCTGTTGTTCATGTTTACATTTCATGAAAACCTTGAGCACAGAAGTAGAAAACACTCATTACAAAGGTACTAACACTGCTCTCTAACCCACAGGGAATTTTTACCAGCTTAATGAATATATTTGGATTCCTGTTTCGGGAAAGGTATTTCCTCGATTAGAATTGAGCAGAGGTTTTCTGAAAGAAAATTCTGATCTCTGCTTTCACATGCTTCAAAGACAGAAGTAAGGAAAAACCTGCTTCTTTAGAAAACTAACCAAGCCAAACCAAACCAAAGACCCCCTTGTTTCAAAAAGTGTTTTTCTGACAACTTTACATGATTATCACCTTTCTAGGTCTCAGTGTTGTCTAATATGAATTTAAACCCCAAGAATATGAAGGTGTTATGATAGGAAAAACATGTTAGCATATACACGGAATCCTAGAATAGCTGAGGTTGGAAGGGACCTCTGGACATGATCTAGTCCAACCACTCTGCTAAAGTATGTGTCCAGCACTTGTGCCCAGGCAGATTTTGAATATTTTCAGAGAAGTAGACTCCAAACCTCTCAGGACAGCCTATTCCAGCACTCTGTAACTCCCAAAGGAAAGAAGCCTTTCCTCATATTCATATTGAACTTCCTGTGCTACAATTTGTACCAGTTTGCCCTTGTCCAATCACTGGAAATCACAGGAAAGATGGACATTGATTGGCACATCCTCTTGACACCCACCCTTAAGATATTTCTAAACATTGATAAGATCCTCCCTTCAGGCTAAACTCCCTTCAGGTCCAGTTCCCTCAGCGCACTCTATTAAGAGAGGTGCTCCTGTCACCTAATAAGTTTTGTACTCCTTTAATTGATACCCTGCAGTAGTTCCTTCTTTTCCTAGAATTGAGGAATCCAGAACTGGACACAGCACTCCAGATGTGGCATCACCAGGGAAGAGCAGAGAGACATGATCATCTGCCTCAACCTCCTGGCAATTCTATTCCCAATGCTCCCCAGGATACTATTGGCATTTTTGGCCACAAGGGCATTGCTGGCTCCTGGGGACCTTGTCTGCAAGGACTCCCAGGTCCTTCTCCACAGAAATGCTTCATAGCAGTCAGCCTCCCTGCCTGCAGTGGTACATGGGGTTATTCCTCTCCAAGTGCAGAACCCTACACTTTGTTCCTGTCTGCCCAACTCTCCAGCCTGTTCCCATCTCACTAACTGGTAGCACACTCTGGGGTGTCAGCCACTCTTTCCAGTCAGCAAACCTACTGAGGGGCTGCAGTGTGTCCCTGCATTCATGTTGTTGATGAATAGGATACCTGAAATATTAGCAAAGGTCTTTGCCATAGTAAAAAATGCATCTTTATATGGAATTGCTGTCAAATTTGTAAGTGATCTGGAAACATGTAATGCATGATCTGCCAAAACAATAGATTTTTAAACTCAGTTACAAAGGACTGTTGTTTAGCAGGGATGAGCAGAAACAGACAGACCACTCATAAAAGGCTGGAAGAGCCAGAGACTGTGGATTGTACTCCATAAGACAATTAACAATGACATGTTTATGCGATATAAAGTAAACCAAAAGTATGAAAATAAAAAATGTTTGCATGTGCATGTATAAATATATAATAGAAATATACATTATGTTTGGAACCCTGCTATGGGGCTTCCCTGGCAGAAGCGTGACCAAATTCAAGGGTTTAACTAAATTTTAAAAAAGCTGGTAAGAAGCCTCAAATTCTATATTCAACTTTTAGTTTTTCAGTGAGAAATTTCCCCTATTCACAAATATGAATCCAATGACTAATATGACATTTGTATTAAAGAGGGAAAATAAAATTCAGTGTTGTTAGATCAGTGAGGGAACAGTAACTCAGTTTTTAAATGTCAGAGTAAGAATTTATGATTTTTCTCAGAAGAGGAGATCCTTAAGCAAAGTGCTTTGCACCTTAGTACAACACAGGGTCTCTCTTCTTCAGTAAGTCTCAATCAGAAGTTCCACTGGGTAGTGTAATGTGGTTTAAGTTGATCTGATCCATCAAGTTACCATTTTTCATCAGCCTACTCGGCTATCACCTGTTACTCCCCTGAGCTGCACCTGTAGGCAAAATCTGACCCTGTTAAAGATCCTGAGTGTTTTGCCATGTCCCAGTACTCACCCACACATGCAGTGCCACACAACACAGTGTCTGGTTGCTGGGCTTTCTGGCATCAGCAGCTCCTGCCTCGTTAACCTTGTTCCCATCAGCTAGATCTTGCTCCATGTCCCACAGTGTCACCCAGTACTCACAAACATTGCATAGATCTTCAATGGGCTGCACCTTTTGCCTTTCTTTACTCCTGTTATCTGTGCAATCCTTCCACTACAGCTCATGGTTGTCCTCATTTCTCTGTGCTCTAGTAAATGGCAGCAGATTAGTCAACCATGCTTATTACTGTGTTTAAGGGTCAAAAAAAAATGCAGGAGAACCTTAGAAAATTTTAAAGCAGCTCTTGCTGTCTATTGGGAAAGCTATAAGCATATTCCTAAATTTTCTTATTACAAATTCTGCCCTTCGTGCCCCTATGCTGGAAGTTGCCGCTGAAATTTATAGTTCCTAAACACTTCATGAGCTTTTAGAAAATTAGACAAAACTTTTTACGTTACAAGCTTCTCCCTTTTAAACAGAAATGAAATCTTAACAATAAATACAAGAAAAACTTCCCTCCCCCCCATTTTTTTCTATTTTTGTCCCTCTAGTTCCATCAGAAAATAATAAAAAATAATAAAGCAAATTGGAAAATCTGGATTGCCTTCCCCTCCAAAAAGTAATAGAGAAATGATGGGATTTTGCTTCTCTTTGGAATCTCAGCCATCAGGCTTACATACACAGTCACATAAATTCACACTCTTATCCACACACTGACTCTCACAGATGTATATGAATATATAAAAACATAAATATATTATTTAAATATTACCTGCAATTATTAGGTCAAGCAACACAAAACCTATCAAGGAAGTTTGAATTATTATCCTGGTATAAAAATGTAGAATTCCTCGACTTTGGTCAGTTGCAAGGCATGAAATCTTCAATTAGGGAACAAATAACCATCTTTTGTTTTCTAAATATTTCCATACTGGTTTTCACATTGCGAGAATAATTTTTCAGTATTGAGAGACAAGTGCCCATTATTTAGCTGTGTACATCCTCATATTTTACAATATATATGTGCTTGGTCATATTTAACCTCCACTGAGGTTGAGAGGTCAATTTTTATTTTCATAACTTTTACATCAATAGGATTACTTCAAATAAATAATGCTGACATATCAAAATCTAGCTTTACCCTTGTGCTCAACAAAATTGCATTGGGAAAAATCACATCAAGATTCAGCAAAGAATAGAGGGAGTAAAAATGCAGCACCATCATCACGTGAAAAATAAACCTTAAAATATAGCAGGCAATAACACCACAGATGATATCTCATAAAGGACAAACACAAATATCTGTGATTTAATACACTATCTGTACTCAAAAAAGAGTTCTAATGTTTTAAATATTTTAAACTCTTTCCTCATTTTTGGTTAAGAAGGAATGGTCAATTATTTATCTTGATATCCTCATCAGTCCAATTTTAAATCAAAGGTTTTGTTACTGTTGCCAATATAGTGGATGCAGTGTTAACAATATTGACTTCACACTATCTCAGAGAAAAAATGTAAGGAAATATAATATAGACATAACATAGACAGTATGGTCAGGAAAAATTACTAATAAAATAAAAGCATACCTAGTCTGATTAATACTTTTTGACTTTACCTGAAGTTGGATTTTTTTAGCAGTTGAATGAAAGAATGAAGAAAGAAACATGATTTGCTTTAAATTCCAGTAGTTTTCATCTCCTATATGTTTAATCTTTTTAATTAAATGCCAATAAAGTTCTATTCAAAAAATTACTTGAAAAGTGAATTTTAAGTTTAGTACTTTGTTCTAAAACACAGGGTAAAAAAAAAGCTTATAATTGATCTGTTTTCTTTTTTTCCCAACTGAAAATCTAAGTACTTTTTTCTACTCTAGAGAAATTTTATAAGTGGAAAAATATCCTTGGGAAAGTGATATCTGCCACTATTTCATTATCTGTGGTGTCTCTTTATAAAAAAATTCGTAATAGTGAACTCATTTTTAAAGTTTGCTTTCCTGTTCAACCTTTAATTCACAATTAACCCAATGAATACTCAACACATAAGCATCACTTTGGAGATCTAGTTCTTGTCCAAGATATTTAGATCAGCAAGACAAGAAATTGCAAGTAACACTTGGATTTCTTTTAAACTCCCAATGTTTCTTGTTCGAGCTCTCTCTGCTTAGGAATATTAGACAATAGTAGAACTTGGCCTGGAGGAAGCCAGTAGATTTGTTCCACAAATCCGGACGTGTGTACACACATTTCCCTGTGTGCACAAGAGGTATAAGGTCTGTTAGAAGAGATTAACAGACCTTCAGAGTATTAACAGATCTACAGGAGTATTGATCAGCGATCACCTCTGAATGTGACCTTTGGTAATTATTTAGTTAAATTGTTTCACATGTTTTATATTTGTTATATATATTTGCTGAACTCAAATAAAAGACAGAAATGAGAATAATATATTCAGAATTCTTTCCTGGGAAGTTTGATTACCAATACACGAATAAAACTGCCATACATCTAAGAAAACAAATCTAGTGTTGCTCACAAGGTTTCATGAGGCTCAAAGCAGCAAATATTAATTTTCAAGTTTGCTGGAGGAAATATATGGCTGGGCTAATGATTTTAAATATACAAGACTAAAGTTTTTCAAACTGTCAAGAAATTCCTCAGTGATCCTTTCCCAAAAGAGAGTGAAAAATCCAGATGGCAATCACATCACTTGATATGTGTAGGAGTAATCAAGCTCTCCAACGTATACATTCATTGACTAATTCAGGTCTTAAAGGACTGAGTGAAAGAATCAGACATAGCTGCAAGACCTTGAATTTTTAACATATTTGAGGCATAGTTTAGGAAATTATGGAAGCTTGGAGTTCTAAATATATATGTCAATTTTGGAAATTGTAATATTTTATAAAATTTAATATTTTGCCTGATATAAAAATGTAAATATAAATTACATTATTAGCTGTGAAAATCTTCTTCATTTTTAGCCATTAAATAAATGTTATAATAAATAAATTAATGTCAGGATATCAGCTTACAGTTGATCTTTTAAAAATCGTCCCCATTTTACTAATTTTACTGAATTTTACTGATGTTCATACTCATGTCAAAAAACCCTACTTTCCATGATTATGTTGAGTGAATCTGAAATTAATAATACTACTTAATTATACTTAGCACATATGAGGATAACAGAAAACAATAGTTTGTCATTTAACAATTGTTACTTTGCTGCTTGTTATTATTTCTCAAAAAGTATTTTATTTTCTTTTTCCTCCAATCATTTTATCTCTAATTTCTCTAATTTCCATAAGGCACACAGAAAAAAATATACAACCAAGAAAAAAAAAAAAAGAAAAAGAAAAGGAAAACATATTTAATCATCCTAATGTTCTAAAGTTAAAAGAAAGTGGTGGTTTTGCATAGCCTGGTGTAGGCATTGCAATAACATCAGCCATATACGACAAATAATGAAGTAGCAACAACCCAAGGATGTGCTCAGATGTGTTTTCATCACAAAACCATGAAGAGTTTTTGAGGCATAGATGTCATTTAAGACTTAATTGCGTGGGTGATTTCATCCAAAACTCTTTTAAACATTGGGACAATGGATTTCTTGGTTTCAGTTTCCTGTAACTTACTGTTGCTACTGATGGCTAGAGCTGTTAATGAGGAGTCTTTGAACTGCAAGTACAACTATTTTCCTTCAATGAACAAGAAACTCCTGTAAAAGAGACCAAGATTTCCAAAAACATATAAATGTCTATCAATCCTTTTCATATGTATTAATATTTCATGGCAAGTGTTCAGACTGAAAATGCCTTTTTACTATTGTACACCACTAAGTCATGACTATTTTTCTTGAAGCAAGTGAGAATTTTCCTGTGAGTAATCCTTGGCACAGAAGGACAAGGGAAAAAGTAAGGTTTTGAAAGTATTGTCCAGAAAATTTTTGCATCAATCAAATTCCACATGATATTGCATACACTTTCAAGATAAATAAGGCAAAAGAAAAAAAAAAAATTATTTCCTTGATTTAGCTGCTGGACCAGTTCACAAACACTGAATCTGTCACTTAAGAGGGAAAATCCCTTTCCAGACATCTCTGCTGCCTTATGAGTTATGACTACCAGTTTTTTGTCTTTTTTTAATATCTCCTGGCTATAGGATTTAATAGGAGTACAGAATTGGCCACATTCCATTCAAAATGTGGTAGAATTCACAGAAAAAGTCAAATAATTTTAGTTTCATCCAAAGTGATAGAAGTTTGCTTTTTGGATCACAGGGAGCTGTGTGGCTTTACAATAAAGCAATGACACAGGTTTGGGTTTCTCACCATGAAGTGACATGATAACCTGAAGCCAAAGAAAAACCCATATTCCCTGGTATTTCTCAGTAGGTTTTCAATCTGAATGGTTTCTTGTGTTTCTTTGTAAGCTGTCATTTCCAAAGGACTATAGCTAAAAGATCAAAGCAATCATACTTTAACAGTTAGCTGAAAAACCTTGTACTCACTCATTAAACAGTGTTGAAAAATAGATATTTTCTTTTATAACCATAATGAAGTTTCAGAGCCTGAAGGATCAATTCCAGATCAAAGAATCACTGTCATGATAAATATATATTTTTTCTCCCATTTAACAAAACTTCATGGAAGGATTTGTGACATATTAAAACATCAATCTGTGAGAAACATTTACTCCAAACTTTTAAGTAATTAGATTCAAATCACACACAAGAAATTTTTTTATCAGACATTCCTAAGGGTATGAACCAAGTCTAAACCACACTGCTGCCATCAGTAGGCAGCACTTCAGCAACAGAGAAAGACACAGCTGAGTTTTACCATACATAGTCTACAAAAATGATACATAGTCTACAATAACAGAGATTCTTTTAATTCTGCTGCTGTGTGAGTGTCAAACTAATCAGCAGTACATAAACATGGATCAAGTAGGTAGATGTATCACATTGGTTAGACAAATTGATAGATTTCACCTCTGTGGGGGCACTCTTTGTGGTCATAAGCAAAGAAATTTAACATTGAAAACATTTTATTTCAATCTGCCAGTTAAATTCTAATCTATAGTTTCAGTCCCATGTAACCTTGTGCATATGTGCATGGGTTTTGTAGTCCTGAAGGTAAATTTTCATTGAAGACATTTTCACCAGCACATAAAAATAAAAAGGACAAACATTCTAGTGCTTGTTTTCTGGTGAGCCAGACATATATATATATAGTATATGTCATACGAATAAAACTAACATGATTTGCTCTATTCACTTACATTATCTATTTTGGAAAAAATCCTAAGTCAACAAAAAGAGAATATTTCTTGATTTTGATGATACACTTTAACATTTGCCTATGCAGACAAAGAAAATCCTTGCCACTAACTATGAAGGTCATTGATTATAAATGAACATGTTTTGTTGGTTTTTTTTTTCCAACTCACGTGTGGTTTATGCATGGTATTATCAGACACTAGACCTGAAGTATCAAGGGAAATAAAACATCATCAACATTTAACATATATTATTTCAGACTGCAAGTTTTGGAAAACACATAAACTATTACCTAGGATTTCCAATGTGATCTTTAAAGTCATACTATAGTTAAGTAAATAATTTCTTAAAATAAAACAGTTGTCTTGTTCTATTTCTCCCCCACCCCATAGAAATAAACAAAGTTTTCAAAGAAAAATACCTGCTGTTTATTCTCTTTGTAATTTATCCAGTATAAATCCTACATCTGCTTATGTACTATTATAAAATATGTCTATTTATATAGATAGATACATAATAGAACATACAAAATATGTTCTATTAATGAGTGACATTGATTCCAAAATTTGATATATTTGGTAAAACAGTATGATTCTTTAACGAGGAAAACTTTAACAGATTTTGCAATCCTTTTCCAGTTTCAGGATATCACGAAGTGAAGGTTGTTACCTGATGAGAGAGCTCTCAATCAACTTGAACGTTGCTCTACATATTTTTGCCAAAAATACTAGAGTGAAGATGCTGTGGTGCATCTGATGAGTGACAGTGTGTGGGAGGAGACCCCAAACATAGATGAGATCACAAAAATACATAATGATGTGGCATTGTTACTGTTTAACTCTTCTCAAAAAAGGTAGTCTAGGGCATACAAGAGTCTAAGTGGAAAAGCAATTTTTAGGGAGTTTACTGCCTTCCTCCACAACCCAAACTGAAGAAATGGCACTCCCTACTTCCTTAGCCTGTTGAGATCAAAAAATAATTGCTGTTATGACTATGAATCACAACCAAGTTACTGTCAGAGAAACGTAGTTTATTTAAGCCCCTTTTTAATATTCTTTCCTCCAGCTGCATGGATATATTAGTAACCACTTACATCATGGATACTGAAAATAACTCTTTTCCTGTTATGATTTAGATCACGATCTAC
>VYXF01008029.1:509776-545277 GCA_013397295.1 Polioptila caerulea
AATTTGCTAATTTTGATTTTATTTTTTTTTATTCTAGAAAAATGAGTTAAAATTTTATGTCTTGAAAATTGTGGTTCAAATCTTTGATTTAAAATACCTTTGATTAAAACATTTTAATCTTTGTAGGATAGGAAATAACTTATGAAAATATTTATTATAAAATTAATTATTAATTTCCTGTAGAGCTCTTACAGAAATGCAGATATAAACATACATGTTGATGCATGTCTACAAGTGTTATTTATATACAGTATAAAGAACATAGTGTGTATATATATATATGTATATATATATAATTTTCTTTATTTTAGCATTATAATTTGATGAGGCTTTCTGAACTCCATAGATAGTTCCTAGATTCTGACATGCTTTTTCATCTTCTTGAATAGATCTCCTTAAGGTGTTTTCCCTAAAAACACAAACCCATCTATTTTAGTTTAAATAAAGAGTTCAGTATTATATTTTTAATGGTGAAGTTGCTACAGATGTTTACTGGAGATAGTGAAATCTAGCCAGTGTTTGTCACTGCATATGATGTCTGGGTGACATAACCTGGCTGTAGATGAAGGAGCCAGAACAGAACATACCTGGAGCAGTGGAAAGCTTTAAAAACAACCCTGCCTCCAAAATGCTGACTAAATAAAGAGAGATGTACATCAAACATACATATTATATTTATATAAGAAGTTACTTAAGTTAGATAAGCATTCATTTAATTAATCACTTAATTTATGAATGCTATTTTTCTAATTATGATGGAAAAAGATAAAAGAATCTGATGACTCTGAAGCATCTTCTTCTTAACTCTTTTTACATTTTATCTTATGCTGTTGACTGACAGATTAATAACTTTTAAATAGATTGAATAATTGATCTCAAAATTTTATGAACCAGCTAAAGAGTTTTCTGATATTTTTAGTTATACACACTGTTAAATGTTAAGCGGGTTTGTGTTTAGATCTAAACATATTAACCTGAAAAGTTAATTTTTTGTTTACTCCATAAAACAGCTGATCTGAATTCTCAAGCATTATTATTAATAAGGTATTTTCTTAGTGTCTTAAGAAACACATGGATATCTCAATTAAGCATTATCTAACAATAATGCTGATACCTTATAAATACCTCTCTCACAAAATTGGTTTGTTTAGAGATTTTTATGCTCTTAGAAACCTTATCAGGTATGAACAGCTAGCCTTTTAGATGATACAACTCCTGTTAGCAAGGATTTATCAAGAATGTGGGATACAAACTCTATTTTGTAATAAAATCCTTAGCTAATCTGCTTTAACCACTGGTGAGCACTCCATCACCACAAAAAAAAACCCTGCTATTTTGATGGTAGATTTCAGATGCATGTTAAGGTTAAATAGTGATAGAAGGGTGCTAAATGAAGTCTTATCAGGTTACCATGCATCAGAACTGTGATAAGGCTTCCTCAGGATAGTATCAAATGGAACAAGGGCCTATTCAGAAATGTTTGACAGAAGACACACCGTTACAGTGGGACCTGTCTAATTGACAGCATGGCTTAGCTCTGGAATTTCTGATGCATAGAACCTGGTGATTGCCTCGACTCCAGCAGTCTGTGCTGTGTGCAGGCTATTTCAGGGTCAGTTTTGTGAGTTAACCAAAACCAGGGATCTGTTTAAGCAGGCAGGAAATTTTGCAACAACAAGCTTCTCTTATCTTTTTTTTTGGCTATTTGTCTCCATCAGAAAAATACGTAAGATTCATAAATAATGAAGTGTAATGCATCTCTGAACTTCAGTAATGGGGTTTTTTTCAAGTCATTTCTGCTGGACTGATTTACCATCACTTTCCCTAATTTTCAGGCAGGGCCTCAGAGCTCTCACAAGTTCTCAGTATGACCTAATCTTGAAAGTGATTCATGGAAGGAGAAGACACAGACAACTGGACACATGCAAGAGCCACTCTATTTAGATGAGTTTTAAGTTTGGTGTTTTCTGTTTAAATGTCCCATTTTTGTTTCTATATGCCCTTATAAAGCTCTGTTGTTATTGAACAGAATTTTAGTTTATCAGAAGTTGACAGTGAGGTAACCAAAGAAAAATTTAAAGGAAATTATATTGTTTGCTCTTGATAAAATTTCATGGATATGGGAACTGTTTAATTTACAAAGAAGACATACACCCATACATCATTCCACCATAATCTTTGTGTAAGAAAATGCTTATTTGAGAATTGCAGAGTGTGGGAATTAATGGCTGGAAAGAAATGGCAGGACCAAAAAAATGAAGATTTTGAGGTGTTTAGATAAAAAGCTGGTCATTACCTTCTGACCTTCCTTGAAGTATAAATATCAGATGTTTTAGGCATCTAAACATACAAAGGGTTGAAATAGAATCAGAGCAGAATATCGCTTTTTTTTTTCCTTCTAGGCATGTGTTTACAATTGGCAATAAAAAAAAATTCTATAAAGAGTGCTCAGTAGAGACTATAACCTGCTAGTGGCCCTCTTGAAAACATTTATGAACAGCAAAATGTGTTGCATTTAATCAGGTAGTTAACATTAAATCAAAACATTATTTGTCTCAGAGAGCGCAAATTTGCTGTTGAGGCAGATTAACTGAAAGAAAGCACAAGTCACAAAAACCAGAGAGGAAAATCAGAGGCTCTGGAAAAAGAACACATAAACAACGGTGCTGACTCAAAAGACAAGCAAGACTTAAAAAGAGGAATATAATTTTTTAGAAAAGATATAAGTTTGTGTTTGGTACAGAAGTGAACAGAGTATTTGAAATGGTACAGATAACAGGAATGAAGAGGCCATTTTGCACATTTTGAAATGTGTTGTGTTCTGGAATGGTATCCAGCTACCCAGCAAACTACAAATTGCTGAAGAGCTGAAAGAAGGAAACTGAACTGAGGATTTTTGAATTGAGCTAGAAAGTCTCTTAAAAAATTCACTTTTGAAAAATGAGATATACACATGTTCTATTGCACAAGTGTTGCTGTATAAATAATTGGCCCAGTATTTGTGCTTAGAATCTTCTTTCCATTGCATCATCTGAGATATGATGAAAACCAGATACAGCTAAGAAAATAATCCGGTATAAAATGTTTTTATCACAGAAGGGAAAAAGTTTTCAATTATCAACTGTTTTCTGGGTATTCTTGAATGCTTTTTGTGTTGTAACATTTGTGAAGTCGTGCCAGCTTTTACATTCTACTGCTTCTTGCTTTACAAATATACTCTTATGCAATATAAGACTTCAATAGGTCTTAACCTTAACTTAGAATACCAGAGATCTTCTCTGGCCTTTATTACATGTTCTAAATAGGCTGAGACAGTCTTCAATCCTGTTAGTAGTACTTTAATTGCATAAAGAAGTATATAGTTCCTTAGATACTATAAAGTCCCTTTTCCATCTAGCTTGATGAAATGGGAAACACTAAAATGGGAGAGTGCTTTATTTTCCATTGAAAAAGTTTTTCCTACATGGTAATCAGACTAAGTTGTTCTGCATCCTTTCTTGGGTGTTAGGAATTAGGAATTGTTGACTCCACTCAAAATTCTGAGAGCATTTGAGTTTTTAACTTGATTTGGGTTTCATTTTTTGTCTTTGACCATAAGAAATTAAACACACGCATGCTACAAAACAGTAGCAACTTGAACCAAATCTCAGAATTTATGTTCACGTCTTGCTCCAGAGAGCTTTCAAAACTCTCTTACCTCTACTGGCAATCAAAGTGTAACAGACTGGAAAGGTAAAGTTCTAAATTTTTGCATAAATTTTTATGTATTATAATGTACAAGAGTTTCTTTTGTTTATTTTATGTTTAGTTTCTTCTTGAAATACTAAAATAGCTAATGTTTTCTTCTGCTAGAACAGGAATAAATTATAGCATAAATTTGGGATAAAAAGAAAAAAGTTTGTACGAAGTAGCAAGATTAGGAGAAATTTTATTATAACGTTTACAGACAGATATTTCTAGGTTTTTTAATTATTTAATTGAAGACCAAAGTATATTTAAAAGCAAGTCAATTTTATTGACCATCATCTTAAGTGGGCTCAGCTGATACCATTATCTGAATGTACAAAGAAAGAATGATAGGAAGAAAATCTAGGATTATCCTGCCAAACATTCACTCTGGATTTGAGCACTGAGGAAATTTTCTGAAATATATACAGTTATGTATATTAATTATTTACAATGTCCACATATTAAAAAAAAATAAATTCTTCTTTTTGAAATATATTAGACATCAGGACACTAGTGGCAAAAAATGAAGAGAAATTAAAATTGACACTAGTCTCTAAAGCAAATTTGGTTAACATTGGATATTAAAAAAAAAAAAACAAAAACAAAAAAACGTTTTGATGAAAATATAATTGCAGGAATTTTTAGCAGTCTAGATAATCTTTCCTTATTTTTTAAACCTCTTCTGTTAGGCTAACACTGTTGTTAATAACTGTAATTCTTTGCCATAATGACCAAGAAGTCTGTGCAACTTCAAGATAGTTCAGCAAAATTACTTGACTCATTCTGCCTTTAAAGGATTATCTGTTGCCCACTGATGTCAGCTTTTGACATGTGTGTGTGCTCTGTAGACATGATTTGGTACATATTTAATATATCAACAGCAATGGGAGTCATGGGTATCTGAGGATCATTTCACTAACTGCCAAAGTGGGCCCACCTCTTGGGGAAAAGTTATTCCAACAAAAACAATTTTTATATTGTCAACTTGCACAATATTTGATAATTTCTCTGTTACTCAGCTGTTCTCTAGTCTTCACATAGGCAGATATAGCTTTTATTTGGAGAAGAAAAAGGTTTTTCCTACTCAGTGGAGTTTAGGGCAGATTATAAAGCAAAGCTTGAAGCATTAAAGACTTTTATCCACAAAACCCCCACAACTACTTAATATAAAGTGATCATCCTTTATTTTTTTATTATTAGACATGATCTGGAGGGGTGTAAAAACTGGTGCTGGGAACTTGGGAGAGCCCTACTGTGTCTTTTAAGTCCTTAATATTGTGAATGCTATTCTTTAGAAAGAATAAGCAAACATGGCATGTATTCAAACTCTAGAGAAGTCAGTGCAATTCTAGTTGCATAAAAACATTCAGGTTTATTTTCCTGCTGATTTTTCTACTGACTTTCCTGCTGACTACTGGAGAGCTAGGCCACCTTTTCTTTATAAGTAAGAACTTCCATTCCACGGAAATAATTTCATGTTAAATATTTGCTATATTTTAATTAACTTTAATTAATTAGAATATAAAATAACAATCCTGAAAGTTTTGTTCATGCTGGAACCCTTAACAAATAAGACACCAGTCTGAGAACAGCGTTATAAAGTTTACACTAATTGTGTTGCTTTTTACATTTATAAGGTGA
The DNA here is from genome assembly GCA_013397295.1 of Polioptila caerulea. NCBI lineage: Eukaryota > Metazoa > Chordata > Aves > Passeriformes > Certhiidae > Polioptila > Polioptila caerulea. The sequence continues at coordinate 515,147 of VYXF01008029.1, forward strand.
TACATTACATATAAAAAGTTACTTTAAAAAAAACAACATATTTTCTTAATCTACTCAAAGGTGGAATCTTCATGGCTGAATTTCCTTCCTAATAAACTGAGACAGCATGTGCTCAAAATGAGTTATCACAATATAAATGGTTTAATGAAAGTTTCCAATGGTCAATTCTGAATTGAACTTGGATTTAGCTGAGAAGGTTTTCTCACAACTCTGTATGCTTCCAAAGAGAGAGGTTAATCCCTAGGAATGCTAGAGAATCACTGGGTAAACTGATAATAGTACATTTTTATGATTCTGTCAAGTATAGCCACAATTAAAAAGTCCCTTTGTGGACTGAATACAAAGGCTTTGCAAGCCGCAAGTGGTCTGTGGGCTGTGATACAGAGAATCTTAAGCTGGTGGATATTGACGTAGCCCTATTAAAGTCAATGGCATTAACACCTCTTTTATACTAGCTAACAATCTGGCCTGTGATCTGCCCCCTACCCTCTCCATTATACACTGTGTTAACAGATTGTCAGATATCCCCTGAGAGAAAATGTATATCCTGCTAGACAAACTAGTTTTACATCTACACATTATTTTCAAACCAAAAGTTTGATCTGAAGCCCAGTAAAATAAAACAAACTCCTGGAAAAAGTGCTTACCTTCTAACATTTTCCCTTTTCTTTTTCCTTTTTCAAAGTTATAATCTAGGAGCAGTACAAGTCAAAGACAGCCTCAATAGAGCTATTATTTCCCCTCCTGCACAGGTGGTAGGCTCAGTTTTTCCCCTCCCAGTGTTATGGCCAGTGCAGCTGTATCAGAGCATGTATAATTAATTAATTATACATGCCTTAGTATATAATTAAGTATAGGGGTGGTGTAGGGGGATACATCAATGACTTTATGTAAGAAGAGAAATAGGAGGCATATTGTAACTCTGATTCACAGTTTGTAGGTTTCTCCACCCCCTGGGGCAATACAACTGCCCTCTGTAATTGAACCCTCAGCTTGTACCTTCCTTTTTTTTAACGGCAGAACAACAATGTCAATGAGTAAAGAGACTGTGCTCTAGAGTTCAACTTTAGCCAAGTTGCAAGGACAAGAGACAAAGATCTCAGAGGTAACAAAATCAGAGGCAGTGACTGCTGAACAAATGTGGAGTGCAAAGCAAGCCAGTGCCGGTGCAGTTAGAAGTGCAGCAGTGAAGCTCAGCATAGACAAGATCTAGTTGCAACATTGGATCATATGTACATGGTAGGGTTTTTTCCATGTGATTGAACTTACACTTACTACAATTTTAAAGCCTGTAAGAAAAGAATAACCACTCTGGAAGAGGAACTCCAGGGTGTGTGGTTACATTGAAGTCTGATAGGATAGGAAATATCTACTTACATGATAAGCTGTAATTCACATGATTTGGTTTTTATAATGTGTATTTAAGCACACGCTTCTAACATCAGTCTCTACCTTCTCTCCCATATGTGCATCTTGAGCATCTCCTTGCTATCATTATTCTGCAAGAGAAAGAGAGAATGAGGTAATTTTTCTTCTGCCTGTTGTTGGCAGAAGAAAGCTAATGAATGTCTTTAGCTTTTAGTATTTTTATTTCCGTTATCCTGGCAAAAAAATTGTTCGTAAATATTCAGGTAAAGATTTCCTTTAACATTAAAAAAGATTAAAAAAAAATTGGTGGGAACCTAAAGTTCTTAGAAAAATATGAATAATCAGAAATGAGCTGAGTTGAAGCTGAATTGACTCTGTCAGTTTTGTGGGACAGCAGTTGCCTTTGATTTTAATATCAGCTGTCAGACATCCACTTTAATATTTATCTTTGCCTTTCCATCACTGAAAGCGCAAAGACACCTCTTGGTTATTGCTCAGATGAGAAAATATGTGTGTGAGGTTGTTGTAATTCATATGTGGCAGTCTTCTGTGTATCAGCAAGACTGTGCTGAAAAACCTTGTGGGCTATAGTTTTTGCAATAAATTACTTGGCTAAAAAGGGATTTTCTTAAGAATTCAGAGGGAGGTGGGGTGTCTGGGGACTGTTTGTTTTGTATTGGAAATGGTGTGAATGTGGATGAGTCCAGCCTCTCAAGATACATCTGTCTCAACAAAGTTATTTATGGCTTATGCAATTTCCTAAATTAGTGTATTTCAGAAAGACATGGAATACCAACATCCCAAATTCTACTTCCTCTATTAGTTCAGTAATGGTGGGATTTAAAGCTACCTACACACACGCACATACACACACAGACACACACACACGCACATACTGCTTTACCTCCAAACTCATTAAAATACAGTATGATTTCTGATATTTTTACAGGAAAACACACTGCTGTGCAGGGTTGAATGACTAATTTCCATCCCAATGCTGTTACAAAGCAAATTGCCAACAACCATATGTTGTGTTGAGTTTGGTTTCCCTTCTTAAACCACACTATCTAATGAAAGTTACTTCTATTTTTCTAGATCTTTTTCTCTCCTTTCAGGTTCTTTTTTAATAGTAGTAGAAGCAACTATCAGTTTAAGCTACCTTAAGATCAAGGTAAAGCATTGGTGGTTGTAAAGAGCCTGTTTTCTTTCAGTGTTAACAGTGCAGATGCCTCTTCTGCTCCTGCTGTTTGAACAGCAGCCTAGCCATGTAGGAAAAGCACTGCTGCCCAGGAGCTCCAGGCAGAATTTGCAGCAGCATAGTTCTTGAACAACCAATGACATTAACCTTGACATTGCTCAAATGGTAACAAAACCAGTCTCTGGTGCATCATTACATACTCTGTGTTATCATTGCACAGCAAATAATGTGAGCCCAGTATGACAACATAATGTTGAGGTGCTCTTCAATATTTGCAGTTTCATCTCTTACTGATCTTGTTCATTCTGCCGAAGAGCCCAGGAGAACTGCTCCTAAACTGTACAGCTGTCATGGCTTAACCCCAGCTGGCAACTCAGCACTACTCAGCAATCCACTCAGTCTCCCCTCCCACATGGGATGGGGAGGAGAATTAAAAAAAGGTAAAGCACATAGGTTGAGAGAAGAACAGTTTAATAATTAAAACAAGGTAAAATATAATAATAAATAATATAATAAATTGTAATGAAAAGGAGAGAGAAGAATAAGGCCCAAGAAAAAATGTGATGGAGAATACAATTACTCTATACCTGCTGGCTCGTGCATAGCCCATCCCTGAGCAGGGATTGGCAGATCCCAGCCAACTCTCCTCAGTTTATATACTGAGCATGACATTCTGCTGTACAGAATATCTTCTTGGCCAGTTTGGGTCAGCTCCCTGACCATGCTCCCTCCTGGCTTCTTATGCACCTGCTTGCTGTCAGAGCATAGGAGTTTGAAAATTTAGGAGGCTTGATTTACAGCAAGCACTACTGAGCAAAAACCAAAACATCACTATGTTGTCAACATTATTCTCACACTAAATCAAAAACACAGCTCTGTACCAGCTACATGGAAGAAAATTAACTCTAGCCCAGCCAAAAATAGGATTACAGATGACCTAAAATTGCAGCACCTTATCAGGTATTTTCAATTTTAAAGCATTTTCTATCAAAATTTGTAAGTTTTTTACAAAAACAAACAGAAATTGAAAAGAGGTTTATCACTTCCTTTTCAATGTGGAGAACGGCTAGACACATACTTTTTTTTATCTCCATCAACACCTGCTATGTGGATTTTTTCACAGCGAAGGCACTACTATTCACATCAGTAATTAGCTTTCTTGAGAACCTGTGAATCTACCTTTGAACAGACTGAGCATTTATCATAAAAAGATAATGATGACAGAAAGTGGATACTTTTTTAGATAGTCTGTGCTTCTGGAGCTTCTGTGGTGTTTCATACTTCAGAACGAAACTCATAATCCAATGCCTGTGACTCAAAGCATTATGGATTTTGAAATACTCCTCTCAGTTTCAATTTACTTCTTTGTGCCTGTTAGTCTTCAAAAGATTTTGTGCAATCCTGAACCTTCCTCTCTTTTGTTCTCGTACATGGCAGCATTTATTCATCCAGTTAGTATCAGTTGTTCAGAAGCTCTGGAAAATATTGCCATTAGGGCAGCGACTTTTAGGAAGTTCTGAAGAGAGCCAATTAATTTGAATTGCTGCAATTCTGTTAAACTACTTGGGGTTATGACTATTCATATTAGCAAATGACTGTGTGTTTCCATTGTGCCTAAGGAATGAATGTATATTTGATAGCATTCCCCTACAGTCTTGTGTTCAGCTGTATTACATCTGCCTGGAAGCAATGTCAATTTTTTCTTCACCTGTACAACTCATAACAGCAGTCGTCCATCTCCTCTATGTTTTCTGCTTGTTCAGCAACTCTTGTTTCATAATTTAATTGCAGCATCTGATGCCACTCATCCATTGATTCATTCATTAAAAACCTCAGAAGATAGAAATGAGTATTAATAAAAATAATTGTTCTCTCTACATCCATCTTGATGTTAGTTTTCTGGAAGGCATTCCAAGCTTACAGAACCAGCAAGAAATATCAACAAAGGCAGGCATCCTGAGAGTTAGGGCATAAAAGTGGATTCTTTTCTGTGTTTGTGCTAAAATTAAAAAAAAAAAAGGGAAAAAAAAGAACATAAAAAAAAAGAAATAAGAGAACTTGAATGCTACACCTAAGGGAAAAATTAGACTGAGACTATGATCATGAAACACAAATTTCATGTAATTTTTTCTTAAATTTTAATTTCTGCAGGCATGATCTCACAGGCAACACAAAAAAATTCCTCTTTCCTAAACTGCATGTACATACCAGATTTGTTTAACGACTTATATAGTTCTTTTTTTTTTTTATTATAGGTAATGTATTCAGTAAGACCATATCACAGTCAAAGAAAAAGATGAAAAAGAGTAAAAGATTTTTTTTTTNACACAAAAAAATTCCTCTTTCCTAAACTGCATGTACATACCAGATTTGTTTAACGACTTATATAGTTCTTTTTTTTTTTATTATAGGTAATGTATTCAGTAAGACCATATCACAGTCAAAGAAAAAGATGAAAAAGAGTAAAAGATTTTTTTTTCTTTTCTGAAATCTGATGTACTTACATAAACTTTGTGCTCTTTAGCCAGAGAGAAAGACTGGACAAGAGCTAAAAGATTGTGTGAGAATATGAGAATATGACAGTAGTCTGAGAAAGGACATATCTCACATAGAAAGGTAGATAATCAAAAAGAAAATGCAATTTAGAATATGCAGATTGCTGTCTTATATGTTCCCTTAAAAATTCGTCATCTTTAAAAATTTATCATCCATTACTATCAATCCAAGAAATCTCTAAATATATTTGATGTAGGGAGCTGTAAATGAGATAAAAGGCTGCATTATTCTAAAAATTGAGAGGTCTTTACATGTTCAACGGCAACAAACAAAACCAAATTGGTTTCTTTTCCATTTAGCTCTCCTATTACTTTGGCTCCCTCCAGTCCTATGGCACTCCAAGCAAGCAAGCCACATGGGCTTGCTTTTTTTTAAAAAGTGTGGTCTAGAATCTCAAGTAAATCTCTTGTAGAGGATAAAATGTACTACACTATTCCCTTGTAATTTTGGAAATAAAATGTTGATACTGTATATCTCTAGGGATCCTGATTTTTTTTTTATTAGAATAAAGATTAAAAAGTATATCATATACATAAGACAGAGCACATTTATACGCATCAAACTACAACGTCTCTATTCAAGCCTCAAATGTTTTTTCTAATGCTCATGCAAATCATTAACTTCACTGAGGTTACAGTGACATCAGTGAGACCACAATTTGACCTGCTGTGGGTAGAGGTTACAACAGAAGGCAATTAACAACAATCTATATCGATACATATTGTCCCAAAATGTGTTTCTCATTGGCATTTTAATCAACGTGGCGTTTATGACAGACTTCTGCATGGTATTTTTCAACAATCTAAGGAGTAAACCATTGGTAATTGCCATTGATTATTCATATTCACAGAAGCTGCACTTTGAGATTCAAGGGAAGAGGACCTTTGTTTTTTAAAGACTTGCAGTTATTGACTGCATTGATTAACTCCATGCTAACTATTTTTTTCCAAGAAACAGAGAAAATTTTTTAACAGAACTATGATGAAAATAATATCTGCATTCTTTTGCTGTTAAGGATGTACTGATATAGTGATCTAAGCTTTCTGGTTATGGTTAAAAAATAAGTGCTATACTTCAGAGTTGTCTTTTTACATCTGTATGTGGATCTTACGGTTCTCTGCTGTTTTGTAAAGATCTAATTTAATTGTAATGAGTTATGGCTTGATAATATAAAATGTTCTGGTTTAATTCTTGTTGAATATACTAGAAGCAACACTGCTAGAACAATGTAAGCATGACTAGATTCAAAAGATGTTTTAATAAGGGAATAGAGATAATTAGTATTTTCTATCATAGGAAAACAGTCCTTATTCATTACTTGATCATCATATTCTTAATTGATTTTGAGTTTTGAACATTTCTTCCTGCCTTAAGAATTCAGATTTTCTGAGAATATGATAAATGCAAGTACAAGTAAGATAATTGTTGAATTACAAAAAAAATTCATTTCTTTTCCTGTCTTTATTAGTAAAATAACTAAATGAAACACATAACTTCTGTTTCTCTGGAGTTTAAAGTAATCTTTCAGTAAATACATGGTTAATATTTAAGTTAAAACTAAAATAAAGGTAATGGTTTCATTGTATCTGTAGAATTTTTGGTTTTTAATTGGCTTCTCAAGGATTGATATACACATATAATACTGAATTAATACTGTATATAATACAAATTAATACTGTATCTCAAAAGATTTATATCAGAAATTACCTATACTTTTCAGATCTAGTTGAGCACATGAAATCAGATTTCTTATTTTAAAATAATATTTCAACTGAAAGTGATTATCATTTAAGAATCTGAATCAAAACCTCAAGGACTCCAAAAAAACTTGTTTGGTTTTGGAGGAGATTTTTGGGAAAAGAGCATGTGCTCTGAGTTTTTTTCCTAGATTACATCACTCTGATCAAGTAAGCCTCTGGCAGTTTTATTTTAATTGCTTATTTGCATCCAGGTTTTGGAATGTGTACTTGGGGCAGAGCGTATATCTCCTTGGAAGACAGACATTCACTGATTTGGGAGCTGTTGCAATTTGAACAGTTAAATAGTTGAAATTAAAAATTTTCTTGGACCTTCCTTAGTAAAGATCACTTAATTATTAAAGTATCCCTGTGTTTTTGTGTTGTATATGTACGTGTCAGATGTTAAAAATATCCTAACATGTGATAAAACCGAGCTCTTCTAATTTAAGAATGAGATTTTTTTCTTTGAGCTGTGTAAGGAAACCCTCTCAAAAACAAACAAAAAGCTAAACCCTAAGCACTTGTAAACTCTGTTTTGTAAGGAGTGTATTTGTATCGATTTGTGGTAATTTCAGATTTCAATTATGTATCTGTCCCTCTGTGTATAAATTACTTGATTTTTGTGCTTTTGAAAATTCTGTCTTTGACACTTAGGCTTTACTTTGATTCTCTATTGGTGATGCTTAATGAAGCACAGTGGGCCAAAAAATAAATAAACAGAATTTTAATTTATCTATTTGTCCTCATTTTAGTACATAGTAAATTTGACTAATCATGTTTAAAGTACAGAGTAAGTAATTAAGTTCTCTCTGTGTATGAAACCCACATTCTAGCTAGATGTAGCTTGAAATGTCATTGTTTCCTGTAATTCTTGCAGTGGCATATTTTACATATTTAGTCCAAACTACCCAAGTAAAGTCAGCTGAGAAAAAAGTGGGTAAAAAGCTCCAGTGTTTTTGTAAATTAAGATACAAATTCAACAACACCTGAAGTGAGCAGACACTTCTTTGGGCAAAGATGTTCTGACGTTTCTTTAAAAAGCACTTGAGTTTTGCAACATGTTGAACACTACTGATTGCTTTCACAGTTTTCTTCATAGAACAAAATAGTGAAATTAAGCCTATTTCCAGCTAAAAGGATTATAGGATAGAGCATCCAGTGTTTTTATTGCTCAGTAGCTGTTTTTCTAATACTTGACCTGAGTAAAGCTTGTAAACTAGTTTTAGTTAAAGAGACCACACTGTCACTGGTGCAGTAGACAAAAGAATCCTTTATATCTCACAGTAAAGGAAGTTACCCATTTCATAGCATTTATAACTTCAATATCTTTTCCTGAGGAGAATGAATATAAAGTACTGAACACTGTTTTCATTTTCAAATGAAAACTTGTTGTGAATGAGTTTTACTAACTGTGTGTTGGTGACTAAAAACAAAGATATCAAAGAATCTGGAAGATTGTCACACAACATACAATTATGTATGTGAAACATACAAATTTCACTTTTTTAGACTCATTTTTTCTATTTTGGATGCAGTTTTTATATTAGTTGTCTATGCCTTTATGCTAATAAATTTTCAACACATTTTATTTCCAGAATAGGGAGAGCATCTCAACACATCTGCAGATGATGACACATTCTTTATATTGTATCTAAATAGAAAAATCTGAGTACATACAAAGGGAATGACCCCCAAAAGCTCAGAAACATCTCTGCAATAAATACTGACAACTTCAGATCCTCATTCCAGCCTTCCAAATCAAACAGACTTGATCTTAACAAATGTGTCACAGTTTAATGTATTAAGAATAAAATAAAATATTAGTTTACATAAAGTTTATATCATTTGTGGGCAATTTATTGCTACCCGCTGTTCAGACTTTATACCAAAGTCAACTGAAAGTAATGGAAACATTTCTTTCAGAGCATTTAGCATAGTAAGGCCGCTTGGAAATACCCAAATTAGCAAATTCTGAGCAAGCTGACTCAAATACTGGAGCCAATTTACAAGTCTCTTAACATACCCCGAGAGGAGAACTGCAGCTGCATTGCTTGCACAAGATATCTCCATGAGAGTTGGTTTGGGTATCATTAAAATATGAGGGCTGTGCAGATATAATTTTAAACTCTGTGGAAGAATACTGTGTCAGTACAAATTATTTAGACTAGTGGAAATCTGGTACGTTTCATAAAATATGTGAATGTAGCGCTAAGGCAGGAAACAGCTTCCTCCTCACAGCACAATCAGACCATATTTATTTTGTTAATGTTATGTTACCATAAAATAATAAAGGAAATTAAATCAGAATTTAATTGTTCATCATATTGCAGAACACATTGTATCTCAAGCTGTCATGGAAACTAGTTATCATTTCTTTGATCTTTAAATCATGCACACAAAAATAGTTGAGGAAAGATAGAGGGATCACAATATTTGTATTAGAAAGATTAATGAGCTGTCTAAGCTGATTGCCTTTGCAGTAACACATATTTCATTATATTGTATGATGCATAAAAAAATATTTTTTTAAAGTTTAAATGAAAAAATCCTTTTTTGTATATCAATACAGATATAATGTTATGCATACCAAGTCATGAGTTTTACTTTCTAATTATAGCAATTTTGCTAGCAGTAAAATATGCAATGCATCCTACCTATTTCCAAAGTCTATCTATTGATGATTTCATCCAAGCAGTTAAGCAGTTTTTCCTAGACATTTTTCATATGATTGCATTTTACAGTATAATATGAATGTATTCATGGAGAATTCATTTGGTTCTATTCATAGTACACCCTAAACAATATAAAGGATTGCACTCATTCTCCCCTCAGCTACTGAGCAAAATATTTATCATGTATACAATACTTCAGTATCTCTATTGAGCATTCAGGTCAATTATTGGAGATCTGTCAAAGTTCATGTAATCATGTTGATGTATTTTTTAGCCACACAAAATAATCCTAGATATATATATTTCCAGTGGAAATTTTTAAAAATATGTTTACATGTTCTTCATTCAGTAGTAAAGAAGAAAGAAAAAAATATATAATTTAAAAGCGTGTGGGGCTTTTTTTCTAATACAATATAAACTAACAAAACCAATCATAAAGTATATTTTTATGTGATAATTTGAAAAATTATAATAAAAAATTAGTTTTTTTCCTAATCTGTATTCATATATGGGAAATAAAAACATAATTGTAAAAGATCACTTCAAATTCAAATGTGAAAACCCCAGTTTTCATAGAATCATAGAAGGGTTTGGTTTGAAGGGACTTGAAGATGATCTAGTTCCAATCCCCTTTGCATTAGCAGAGACCCCCTTCTACTAGACCAGAGTCATCCAAGCTCCATCCAGCCTAGTCCTGAATAATTCCATGTGTGGGGCAAATACAGCTTCTCTGGGCAGTCTGTTCTAGTACCTCATCACCCTCACACAAAGAAATTCCTTCTCATATCTAATCCAAATCCACCCTCTTTCAACCTGAAGCCATTACCTCTTGTTCTCTCACTTTACATCCTTATGACAAGTCCCACTCCAACTATCTTGTGGGCCCCATTTAAATATGGGGAGACTGCTTCAAGGTCTCCCTGGAGCCTTCTCCTTGCCCAGCAGCCCTAACTCAGCCTGTCCTCTAGTCTTGTGATCAATTTTGTGACTTTACGCTGGGCTTGTTCTGATAGGTCCAAGTATTCTTCTCTTCAGAGCTTCAGAGCGGGATGCAGTACTCCAGATGTGGTGTCACAAGAGCAGAGTTGAGGGAGAGAATCACCTCCCTTCCCCTGCCGGTCACACCTCTTTTGATGCACCCAGGATGTCATTCCTTCTGGGCTTCAAGTGCACATTGCTGAGCCATATTGAGCTTTTCATCTATAGACTTCCCCAAGTCTTGCTCTGTAGGGCTCATCTCAATCCATGCTTCTCATAGCCTGTATTGGTGTTGGGATTTTCCTGAACCAGGTTCAGGATCTTGAACTTGGCCTTGTTGAAAATCACAAGTTTCTCACAGGCCCACCATTCAAGCCTGTCAAGGTGCCTCTGGATGGAATCCCTTCCTTTCAGGTGCGACTGCACCGCACAGCTTGATGTTTTCAACAAATTTGCTGAGTGTGCGCTCGATTCCAATCTCCATGTCATCTACAAAGATGTTAAAAAACCTCGTACCAATACCAATTCCCGAGGGATGCCACTTATCGGTGGTTTCCACTTGGACATCCAGCCACTGACCTCAACACTTCAAGGGTGACCATGTGGCCAATTCCTTATCCACTAGTTGGTCTTTCCATCAAACTCATGATGGCGTCTGGCTTAGCCACTTCTTCTGTCAGATCTCTCACAATACATGGATGAATCTAATTAGGTGTCATGGACTTTTGCATCTTCAGGTTCCTTTGATATTCTCAAATTTGGTTTTCACCTATAGCTGGCAGTTCATTTCCCCACTCTCTGCCTTTGCCATCTACAATGTAGGTGATATGGAAGAGCATTTTCCATTGAAGATTGATACAAAAACATCATTGCATACCTCAGCCTTCTTCAGTCCTGAGTAACCAAGTCTCCTGTTTCTTTCCAGAGGGGGCCCACATTTTCTGTAGTCTACCCATGTGCATATAAATATTTTTCTTGTTGACGTTGTGGTCTCTGGCGAGACTTAATTCTAACACAGCCTTAGGCATCCTACCTTGATCACTGGCTGCTCAAACAATCTCTCAATTTTCCTCCCAGGTTACCTGTCCTTGCTTCCATTCTCTCTAGGCTTCCTTTTCTTGTTTGGAGTTTGTCCAGGAGCTTCCTGTTCACTCAAGAACAAGGCTTCCTGGTGTTTTTGCCTAAATTTTGTGGGAGTGCAGCCTTCTGGCCTTGGAGCAGTTGAACCCTGAATAATAACCAGATTTCAGGAAGCACATCTCTGAAGAAGTTGATGTCTGCTTTCCTGAAGTCCAGAGTTTTCTGTGCACCCTCCTTGGTGGCCTAAGGGTCTCCTCATTTTTCTTCATGTCAACAGTTAGATGCAAAACTTAAATTCTCTCTTTATTCATAAATAATTAATAATTAATAAGAGTAAAAATTACAGCTCATATTGCTAGTTGTGAATAGGGCTTATGACTTTATCAGAAAGGTGAAGTAAAGCATGTGTAAGTATGGTGATATAAACATTATATTCTTTTTTTAGTATCATCATTTTTTTTTTTTCCTCTGAGATGACTCAAAGAAAATGATTACACTTTGTGGGCATTTAGGGTTTTACCACCTACATTTTAAAGATGTTGACTAGTAAGTGTTAAGATTAACACAAATATGGTATTGATTGTGCTGTTATGCTAGTTGATTAAACTAAGCACTTCAGCAAGTCCTAGGAAACTTGTTTCATCAGACATGGCAAAATAGACTGAAGATATGAGAGAATAAAAATGACTTAATATATTTTATTTTTTCCTACAACATACATTTCAGTTTATTCTCCTTTGCCTAGGCTAATAAGATAGCAGGGAAAATACAGGTGCTTGCACAGATACTGTACACCTATCCAGTTTTATTACTTTTCTTGTACTGTTCCATATTCCTAGCATAGTGCCCAGTGTATCTAGCCTCTACATATTCTCCTTCACAGCAAGTGTAGACACAGAAGCAGCTCATGACATTGTTAATGACAGCTAATATTTTATGGTGTTTGCCTTCCCAAATACCTTCTCTTTATATGTGAATGTCAGCTCTATTGAGATACAACATCTGAAGAATTTTAATATTTTTTCCACAAAAACCCTTTTTTTTCTTTTTTTGGGACTTAAAAGTCCATGTTGACAGGGAACTATTTGCTGAAGTTTTAGTACAAAATTTAAGTTAAAGAATCATGGAATCATAGAATGGTTAAGGTTGGAAGGGACCTTCAATTGCCATGTGCTTCAACCCCATAGCAAAGAGCAGGGGCATCTTTAACTAGATCAGGTTGCTCAGAGCCACATTCAACCTAACCTTGAATGTTTTCAGGGATGGGGCGTATATCAGCTCTCAAAAATTGCTGTTAAAATTGCTGAGGTTGTACACAGCTTTAACTTAGCACCGATTATGTCCATAATGCTTATATCTAGATTAAGGTTAAGAAAACCAAAATGTTCTAACTGAAATCTTTGTTGCTTCAGTAGTACAGTTTGAGTACAGTTCAGAGGCTGGAAGTGATATTTCAGGTATCAGAAGTGTTTCTCTTGTCCCATCCCTATCTTTCAGGGAAACTTTGTCAACAGTTTTTGCATTAAAATGTGAAGAAAATTAAGGAAATTTTTGCCACCTTCTTGAGTTAGATAATATTACCTGCTTTTTAGAATGAAATTAAACATTCAAAAGTGAAATTAATAAAGGAATAATTAAAGATTCCTGTGCAATGATTGCAGAAAACTGTAAGTTTTGAAAAGATTCCTTGTATTCCTAACACCTACTGGTAATATCTTTACTGTATAAATAAAAGAAATTGAATTACTGGTTCACATATAACTGTAAAAAGTAAGTGTGTTGATATTTAAATAATAGCACTTTGGTGCCTGATAATTGAATTTGCTATTGTGGAAGGGTAATTAATGACAAAGGAAGGAAAAATAACTTTTCACACAGAAATCTGTAATGGCACATACTTTGCCTGAGACATAACCAACTATATTTTGCTACTCTTTCTGAAGTCACACCTGCAGTTTTTCTTTTTTACCTTCATACATGATAATAGTTGCTGCTATATTATTGAGATGTTTGAGAAAAGTCTGTTTAGCTCTACTTTTATCTATCTGTCTTTTAGCTGTTTTTCTTCTTTATCACAATCCCTTCTGTCACTGATTCTAGAAGTCAGAAGATGAATAGTGTCTTCTGGGTTTTTATTGGCTCATTTCACATGTTACTTGCCTTAAATGAATTTATAAACATTTCTTCTCCCCACTGTAATCAGCTGGGATCTTGCCCAATGTCTCCTTCTACATTGACTGACTAGACCACTCTACAAAGGTAATACCTGAAAATGGAGATCATGATATACATCTGCATGTGTGTGAGTTTGTTGCTTATTTGTTTCATGTGGGTTTTTTATTTAATTTAATTTGTTTTGTGTAGGCTTTATTGGGGTTTCTGTAGGGTTTTTAATTTTAATTTATTTGAAAACTTCATAAGTTTTCTCTAATTTTACATCATTTATAGAAGGCAAGGTACTCAGGAAATGAAGCAAAAATAAAAAGCATGTACTTTTAATCAAGAAAATTAAGTCAAAACATAGCTAATCAAAAAATAGGAAGGTAAATATTAAGCATAGATATAATCATACTGTTTTCTGAAGCCCTGCATTGATCAAAACGCCCCCAAACTTTCAGAATTCAAAAGCCAATTAAGGGCATAAATGAGAACAGCTTCATTTTTCTATGGGTAATTCCACCCATTCAGGTCAATCTGTCTCTCTTGGGCTCTACTCAAACAGGTCAGCATGTTTTTTGATGTTCTAGTGCCTGTTTGTGTAGGAGTTTTAAGGCTCAGATGCCTTACTTCTGAGAAGTTGAAGTGATTTTGTATCAGCATTTTCTTGAAACATGATGTGTTGGAGCACAGGTTACTTGAATCTGTCTCTGGACTATTGTATAGACATGTTCTACATTATTTTAAACCATGTTTTCTGTTCTGCAAAGTGTAATGGTACTTTTTACCTTGTAAGGGAAAGCTTAAGTCTCACATTCCACAGAATATCTAAAAAAATGGAGGTTTGAGGAGAACATTTGACTCAGGTGTGAAAAAAAGTATAAATGAAGAGTTGAAAATACACTATGTGAATAAGTAAAAAAAAAAAAAAAGAGTCACTAAAGGTCAGAATTTTCCATTCATATTTTAGGATATTAATTTACTATCATTAGCTGATTAATGGAATATTTAGATAATTATTATAAATGTCAACTCTCCTAACAAAGTCCAGTGCTTTGGTTTTGTCTACATTACACCTTTAGATAACCTCTTTGTCATCTATTTTGATGTCAGTGAATGTAACTCAATATGTAAATATCCTACTTTAGAAAGTGACATTCCAATCACTATCAAGAGGGCATCTGTGCTTTCCTAATCCATCCTTCACATGTCACATGCATCCCTAGTTAGCTTGGAAAACCATATATCTCCTTGTGTTGACCAGTATCTCAAAATCCCAAACTGGTGGCATTACATAACTGGGCCCTCATGTCGTCTGATGCTTTGTTGTTGCTGATGCTTCTTTTCAAGGCTAAATTCCAGTATGTTGAACTTTTCATCTACCCTTAAAGTTAAAATAAAATTAACCATCTTTAAATGCTTTTATTTATTAATAGCCTTTTTCTTCTTTGGTTTTATTTGTTAGTTAGTTAGTTTGTTTGTTTTCATTTTGGTGTGTGTAAGGGAGTTTCTTTCTACTGTCAGCAATAAGGATCCTTGGGTCCCTGTGAAGACTTTTCTACTCTTCTTCTCGCAGTCATACCTGAGACCCTTTATGTGCAGTCAGTGCAGATCATGAATTACAGTGCATTAGTGGCTTGTCTTTAAAAAAAAAGACAACATTTGGAATAGTTGTCAGAAAACAAAGACATAAGCAATTGTAATCTTTCTTCATCTCCTCTAACCATTCTTCTTGATGGGTGGATTCTGGCTGATTTCAACCAAATTTGATAGTCTGAAGTTTCCAAAATATGAATTTTTTTGTGAAAACAGTGTCTAATTAAATGAAAATAAATCCTATCAATTCCCTCGATAAGCAGATAAAATGAGGCTGTTACCACACTCTCCATTTTGCTTAATGCTGTGCAGCTAATAAATCAGTATGTACACAGCCCTGGTTTATCTGCAGAGCAGTCAGCCTCTGCCTGACTAGAAGTCACATTTCTTGTATAGCTAGAGTATGGAGGGGAATTGGAAGTAGAATAGACAGCACAAAGCATATATGTTCTTCCTACAGACCATATATTGTAGGATATTTTTAATGTGGATTAATCCATGTATGGTTATACTATTGCTGTTCCAACTCAGCTGCAGGATGGCTAGTCATTTCTTAGCAATGATTCACCAAATGTCAGATTGGTAGCTACTAGATAAAAATGGCATCAATAAGAGAGAAATTTCTGTGGAGATGAAGGTACATTTATGTTGCCAAAAATAAGACCATGTCTCTCCTTTGTTGTCCTGATTCTTTCAGGTTTTCTAATGTACTTTTTAACTCAATGTTTTCGTAGCTTCTAGTCTGTTTCCCATATGGAGATGCTATTATTACAAGCTTGTTTATGCTAAGACAAGGTTGCTAGAAATTCCTTCTCTTGGGAGTGGAAAGTGACTGATTGACAATTACCTTGACCAGTGGAATGAGAGAGGTGTCCAGCTTCTCCTCCAATCCCTGGTCCGTGTGGAAATACTATATAATATGAAGTCAGATAATTCATAAAGCTCTTTTCAGCCTTCTCTTGAAAACGTGTGTCGTGTGTTTCCTTGGTGAGTGAATCACAGCGACACTCCTTAAAATGCAGAAGTTGTGAAATAAGTAGATTCAGCTCCTTGTATTGAACTGAATGTGTAGGTACCTTGCTATTAACAAAAAAAACCCCAAAAAAACCCAACAAAACAAAACCAAAAAACAACCAAAAAAAGAAATACAGTAATTTTCTGGATTCTTCAGAATTGAGACTGAACATTTATCCTGGAATGCTAGGATAAATAGCAAACCACCCACTGGCATTACTTGGTAACGGATCATGCTGCAACAAACCCCATGCATTTTTCTTTGTCTCACATAGTGAAAGCAGAGGAATGGTTTTAAATGGGAAAGGAGGAGTGCATTGTTCTGCTTCTTGAAGCAATCCATCTTGATATCTACTAGGAAGTGTATGAGAAGATGCTGATGACATCAAGCCTAGAATGGGCATTGACACAGTGCTGTATGTCTGATCACTCTGTCCCAGCCATCCTCCTTCTAACCAAGGAATGCATCCCATTTACTCTTGTCCCTGCTCCTGGTTATAGAAACTGGCTTAACATATGTCATGGTCAGAATTATGTTGACTTACTTTCCTGCTTTAACAACACTAATCAAGTTCAGGCATGTAAATATCTCCAGAGAGCCCCAACTATGTTATGCTCTTACTTTATTTTCTCCTGTCCTGTTTCCTTATGCTTCATTTCATTGGCCTCATACCTCCCTTTCTCTGTCTAAATCTAAATTAACTCCTATATAAAAAACTTGCCCCAATTACATTTTACCAGATTCACAACATCCATCCAAAATATACTTATTTAGGCAATCTTGGCTTTACATGTTGTTACTGGCAGTGAATGTTAATACTGATAATAACTCGCTGCTGCCAGTTATTATAATTCTGCCACCCCGTAGCCCCAGCTATCTGTAAAGTAACTTCCCCTTACTCACCTGTGACATCCAGCTTTTCATCATGGCGCTGTTATTAACCTCTGTCAGCGTGGTCGTGTGCCATGCTCACCCTAGTTTCTCGTGGCATGTCTCCAGCCACTCCTAATATTCTGCTCTGCAGCATGATCTTGAGCCAGTCAGCAACCTAGACATTTCCCTGTAGATCTAAAAGTGCAATTGAAGACTTTCAAATTTCTTTTTGGGAGGCCTTTTGTTCCCTTCACAATTTGTCTCTGTACAGTGAAAGACAGCAGTCTGTAAAGGCAGCTAAGATATTTTACTCTGTGATCCATGAAGTTATAAAGCCATGAAATTCTACGATTAGGAAAAGAGAACATTTTTTTATAGAAAAGAGCATACAAATATTAACTCCAGAAAATCAAATAGTTCAGGATAATAATTTTACATATGTTGATAAAGTTTCCAATTATTGCTAAATAGACTGATTAGCTAGTGATGAATACATCTAATAGGAAGACTCATACATAAGTAATATGATGTAAAAATCCTGAGTCCAAAACGTCTAAAAAATTATCTGAAAAAATGGTTTGCTATTTGCTGCATGACAAACAGGTCTTACCCCCCTTCCCCATATTTTGTCCAGAAATACCATCTCAGAAACAATTTTACTTCCAAGAAATATGAAAAGTTTCTGATTTTAAAATGAAATAAAAAATTTCACTAGAAAGAAAAGTAATTTTTTACAAATTCTTGTCTAACGTGCTCATCCATAACCATATATGAAACAACTATTTATTGGTCTTTAGTGTCTGCTTACTCTGAGGAATTTAACTGCAAAATCAGCAATAAAAATGAAATAAAAATATTACCTTTTGGTGGCCTTCACAATTATGTAACTTTTAATCAGAAATCAAAGCAATTTACTTTAACTATGGAATCTTGATTATGAATTCACAAGACAACAATGTTAATTGTAATTAAATTTGTGGTTCTTTATTCCTACATTTGACTCACTTTAGTTTTTTCTAATTTGTTATGCTGCCACAGACACGGACACAGAATGGAATTAATGTCACCATGAATATTTTCAACACATTTTTCAACTTTTAAAGTATTTGGGGGTCTAAAGATTTTTCTGATATGTGTACACAGAGAAGCCTTGAACATTCTAAAAGTTGTAGGTGTATTTTTGCCATAACAGCTGTTCTACGAAAACAGCAGCAAATTCATTAACAAAATGCTACTGTCATTGAAATAATTTTTATAACAGGAGGATTAAAATAAACAAAGCAGAAATACCACATATCATATAAATTACAAGTAAATCTTTCTTCTGAAAAAATCTTCTGAAACACTGCGTATATTCAGCTGAAATCTGTTGTTGTTGTCCTAAATATACTTCTTTGTTAAAATTATACTTCTAACCCCTTTGGCTATTGACAGCCTATTATTTTTCATATGCGCCATCTTTATCCAAGAAAGTGAAAGAACAACTAATTATATCCTTTGAAAATGAATGTAGCAGAATAGCTTTTGTTCACCAAAATTCTTAAGGCTACTCATCATGAATGCAGAATTCACTACGATTTTTTTGTTGTTGTTTTTAATGTACAGCCACTTTAATGTCATGTGAAGTTTGGCATTTGAAGCTAATTGTATACTTTGCTTTGGAGGCTGTAAATCCAGTCAGTCTGCCTAGCTACACCGCATTTGTATTTAGGCCTTAATTGATCATTTTGCAGAAGGTTTTTGTGTGTAGTTTTTGTGTGACTGACATTGGAACTATTACTTTTAAAGGTTACCCCCACAGTTTCAGTAAAGGCTATGGTGGTAAGCAACAACAATGAGGGTCAGTAAAATAAGTCTATTAACAAAAGCGTAATGTTTGAGGGTAATGTGCTAAACCTGAAGACTTTACAAAATTAACTGCATATAAAAGCTTCTCTAACTCATTTGTCTGTGTTACTGAGAAATCAAAAGTAAATTACTTAAGCAGAAAAGCAGACATCTGACCTGAAAGTGGGATATAGACATGAGTAGTTTGAAAAAATAATGGAAAACCAGAGCTGAAATAGAAAGCTTGTACAGTCATATATCTTCAACAGATATAAGAATTTCAGATATTGTACTGGTCAGTCTGTTTATCAGTGTATGTATTTTAAGATGGCAGGTGTCAATAAAGGCCACTGGAAAACGTAAGTTTTAGCGTCTTTGTTAATGATGGAGCATAATGTACTCTCAGGAATTCTGTTCATGTTTACAAAAATGGGAGGAATGGCAGGTACACAAGAGAGCTGTACTGATGTTTAGAGTGACCTCACCAGTCTGGAGAAAAAGGCTGACAGGAACCTTGCGGAGTTCAACAAGAAGTGCAAAGTCATCCACATGTATCCGTGTACCACATGGCACAGGAACAACTTCATTCACCAGTACAGGTAGGGGGATACTGACTGGTTCCTGACAGACAGCAAGTTATGGAGTCACTATCTTAGAGATATTAAAAAATAAATAAGTCTCAATGTGGCCCCAAGCAACAGACTCTTGTGGCCCTGTTTGAGGAGGACAAGATAGACCTTCAGAGGTCCTTTCAGCCTCAGCCATTCTGTGGCTCCATGTATCCCACACCATTCTGGAGCCTGTCTGCTGTTCTTCCTTGTACACTCTCCTAAGACTCTCAGATTCCTACATTCTTCCTAAAACATTCAGAAGAAATGCATACAGTTTTCTGTTCATCTTTACATAATCAATGTGTGTCTAAAATTAGTTTTTACTTAAATGAGTGACTCCAGGTGGCTTTTCTCTTCTCTCTTTTCTCTTTCAATAGTGGCAAAAAATTGCCACTGCTAAAAGTATATGTGTGCACTTTGTTGAGACACTGCCAAAAGGATTAGCCCTATCTAGCACGATTTATGAAAAAATACACAGCTTTTCACCTTTAGTTGGAAAAAAAAGCTATCTTACAATTTGTATTATTATTCTGCAACCCTAAAATTTAATGTATAATTAGTGTTTCCTTTGTCCTTTCAAAAGCGATTTTCATTGGCTTTCCTATCATTAATCTGCGCTAAGGCTTGCCCTGAGAAAATTGCAGATCTATGACTATAATATAGGTCTTAGAAGATACCATATGCTGACATTTTGACAGGTTGCTTGCATACAAATGGCTGAAATACTACTAGCAACCTTTGTAGTTTGTATGCTCTCTGCTTTATTTATTTTTTCCCAGTACTACTGATGTTCAATACACACTGAACTGTTTGATTTCATATTCCTGTGAAAAAGGAGTACATGAAGGTGTTTGTCCTGTTTGTTTTGTAAATCAAGGAGTTTATCATCCCTAAAAGCATTGGGTTAAAGCATATCGTCCGTGCTGAAACTGAGGTTGACTGTGTGCTGAAAATGAGCTTTAGGTAAAAGGCAGAGAAAACTTTTTTTTCTGCAAAAAGAGAAAAAGAAAGAAAAAAACCTATCTTTTAAATATTCTCAATGAAAATAAAATTCCATTGTGATATGTATCTTCATGGTAAATCTACTGCAGGTATTTGTATGTCCCTCTCTAAAAAGTATGAAATACTAACCTTGATCACAAGGGCCAAAATACCAGAATATACAGTTTCAGCCTGTTGACAAAATCCAGTGTTTTAAGGTTTGTTAACTGTACTGGGATACTGCAGTTGGTGTGAAAGAGAACCCATGTGCCACACATCAACTGAGAGGTCTGTTAGTCTAGTCAGCTCTCTGACTTAATTAAAGTGAATAAAGGATTTCCAATACAGTCCTTTCAATTGATTGTCTTTATTTCATGCATATAAATAAAATATGATATCTCCTTCTCATATCTCTTGTAGGTCTTAACTAATCTGACCCAATTTAGACGAACCCCATCTTAATATGCTTTGCCTTTTCATGGGGTAAAAGAGAAGAATAGAATAACAAACTCACATGCAGAGATTTAGACTGTTGCTTTATTCCTTCATTAGATCTATTTCACACTGGTCTCCCAAAACCTGTACAGGCTCACATATTCTAATTCACAAGAGAAGTCACTCTAGAAAGTAAAGATATTCTTGTCAAGGTTTGGTTACCATAAGTCAAAGAGACTATATACAGAGGGTGCATAGAGGTACTGTAATTTCTTTTGAAATTGCAGGGTGCAACATTTTAATAAAAATGTTTTAAGATTTTAAGGATCATACAGAGAGAGGAAAAAAGCTCCAAAAACCCACAATAGCGTCTATAAAGAAAAATAATAGGGCATCGAATTTTATTCATCTTATTCCTCAAAAAGTAGTCAAAGAGGATGTGGTTTGGTTGCTATGTTTTTGAATAAAAATGCATTGAAAAAACACCATTGCATCTTCTGCACTATGTATTGCAATTGATTATACACACTAATGAACTCTGAAAGACTGAGTAGTAATTAAACCAGGTCTTTTATCTTCTGTAGGGATGGCGATAGTTTAGAAAGAAACTGAAGATAGTGCTAACTGATGTACTAAGAAAAATTATATTAAAACACTTGCAGTTATAGGCAACTAAAGTATAATCTATTCTAATCACATTTACCAGAAAGAGTTGCTCAGCTGAGGTTTGCCTAGAACAAAATTCCATGAGTTGGTTCAAAAATAGGTGATAGTGTGAAATTCATCACATTGCAGTGTTGGAAGTAACTCAGCTTAAGGGGCTATGCATGGGAAGCAAATAAAATTTAAGGTACAGAGAAATTATGCTTGGTTTAGACATTTATTATGTCCTGCCATCCGATTACATTTTCACTGAAGGTAGATATGGGAAATATTACTGACATCCAATGCTGGGGAAAGATGACAGAATTTATTAAACAAATGAGGAAGCATATAAGGAAGAAAGATAAGATGCAGTTAAGGAAGCAAAAACAAACTTGCCAAATCTCTTTCAGATGTATGTTGTGACATATGAGTTTCTGGTAGGACTTTTATGATCATATGACTAATCTGGAAGGCATTAGCAGCTAGACACCAGCCTTCTGCCAAATGTTCCACTTAACACTTCTATGTTCTCTTTCCCCCAACTTGAATATGACATAAAATCTAAATGTTATTGAAGAATTTGAAAAAATCTAGTTAACAGACATAGAACTAAAATTGAAGATTAGGGAATAGGTAAAATTATTTCTTAATTCTTCATGCAGTTAACACTCATGGATGATAAAAAGCCAAAAAGAATATTTAAATAATTTATTTGACATTGAACAGACACTTTAATTTGGTCTTTTTTTTTTTTTTCCAGTGAAAGCAGATGTGTTTTACAATGTATGTGTTCAGATAGTTAATAAATTTTGGTAGAAAAGAAATTTGAAGAATAAAGTATCAGTTTCTGTTTCCACATCACAGTAATAGTAGCAGTAATAGCAATAATATATTTTATCACAAATGAACAATTTATATTACACAATTTGAACAGTCTCTGTGTCAAGTGTTCTTTAATTGAACAATGGATAGATGGTTTCTTTTTTTAGTGAGAGAAGCTCTTCAAAGGGAGTAGTGATTGTCAGCCAAGGCAGGGTCATGATGATTCCACTTTTCTTCCCCAGTTTTGTGCAGATTTGTATTCTTCAGATCCTCTGAATAGCAAAGGAAATGTACCAAAGAAGAGAAACTCTTCAATATATTGATGTCTTCACAACACTGGACTACCATTCCTCTCAATTCCTCCAAAACTGGACTGAAAATAGGACAAAACCCCCCAGGATACCCAATATTATGAATTATTAACACAACTGTGGCATTATAAGAGTTTTAAAAATGAAAAAAAGATCACTATAAAGGGGGAAAACTAGAAAGTAAATCTTATCAGGATCATTAACACAATCAATGTTCCTCTATCTTAATTTTTTCTTCTCTATATAGATTAGAGTTATAAATTAGCACAATTCACCACTGCTAAGCATCCAGAGCTATGTCTGCCTTGTAATTGAAAGTTCACTAATAATCAGCTACATTACCTATATAAATATCTAGAAACTGAATATAGAAACATAAAGAATGTTTAATTTCATGTTAGCAAACACTTAGAAAATAAAATAGACCTTTGTTCAGCAGATGACCAACAGAGAAATATGAATGGTGAACTCCTGACAATCCTGCTGTCAATGGAGATACATCTGGGAACACATATTGCTACTGGACACTTAATGTTCTTCTGCAAAAGGGAAGCACCTATGGCCTGTTCTAACAAAGACATGTTTCGTTTAGTTGTACTTTTATATCTGCCTGATTGTAAGAAACAAAAAAAAAAAATGGAAATAGGCAATCCTCCAGGCTCTTTTAAGGCTGTATGGATTTTTATTCAAGAAATGCACAGTTCTACTTAAACTAAAGAAAAAACACCTTGTTGCTGGCTTTTTTTCAAATTATGTTTTTGCTTTCTAAACACATGTTGACTGAATTCCAGTTAAATAAAGGATGTAATTTCTTCCATACTTATAATTCTGATTAAATTCCTCTCAACGTTGGAGGACTGCTGTCAAGAGAGGACTTTATTGATACCTTCTTAACATCATTCTGTCTAAGGACTATCAAGAGGGGGAATTTAATTTTTCCCAGAATTTGGAGAAAATAGGATCTGAATTTTCTTTCTTTCCATATTTTATTTTTTTTTTTCCTAGCTGAGTCTTTTTGCACTCATATTGACTTAGTTGAAATGTTGAATAAGAGGTGCTTCACACAGCAGGCCAAACCCAGATGCTATCGTATTTTGTCATGGAAACATTTTGAAATTGATGTCTCTAAAAGTCTGTCTAGAGGTTATATGCTCCCTCACCGAACCCCACTAAAGTGAGTTTTGTGCCAGCTATAGGTCACCTTCAATTTCCTCAGCACCTTCAGAACAGGGGTGCAGAATGGCAATGGCAACCTCAAAATGGGCCCTCTGCCCATGCAGAGAGTGCAGTTGTATTTTCCTTCAAGTGCACATAATATTCTTGAACTTCATTGAAACTCATCCTGAGTTTTTGAATAGCAGATCAATTCCTGCAGAAAGCATGTTCAGACATGTTAGTGTTTCCTATGGGACTTTATTCACTTTGTCACTATTAATCTGAGACAGCTGTTCAATACAGGTGATACTTTTACTTTTAAAACCACTTGTGAGCAGATAGATGTAAGAACATATAAAAATTTGAGAAAGGGCCTGGAACAATATTTAAGAACTAGTCAGCTACTATGTCCAAACATTTCAATTGACACAGAACTTAATGTTTTACAGAAGTAGGGTATTGATTGTCAAAAGTAGGTTTCTGTAATGAAAGTACATTATTATACTCCCTGAATTCACTAGAAATATGATATGCCTGAAAGATTGTCTACATATGTAGAAATACATATAAAGGATGAATAATTAATAAATATATAATATTCTTTCTCACCTCTTTTAATGGTGTTTTTAACTTGTTGTGTACACAGTGTTATTTTAAATATCCCCATTTCCTAATACTCCACAGATCTTTACAATTTTCCTCTTTAAAAAAAAAAAAGAACTTTACATTTGTGTTAGTCCTACAATTTAAAACTTATATTGAACTGAGTTTTAAACTTTACTGCATGTTACAAACAGAAAATAAATACATTTTTTATGGAAGAATATAAGACATGGAAGACATTTTTCAAACAATTCTACTTGATGACAAAATAATAGATATAATGAACAGCAGGGAATGAAAGAGAAGCTTGTGCTTTAGAGCAATATAATTATGTAAATTATCAACTGAGTTATACATACTTGCTACTCTTTCATTTGAGGTTGTTTCTTTTTTTTTTTTTAGAATAACAAATGATTTAAAAATATTAATTGCAAGAAGCTCAATTGAAATCACTTGGGAGAATCCTTTATATGAGTTTTAACACATATGGATCTGTCTTTTCTCAGAGGTACTCAAGAAAAAGTTGAGTTGTCCTGCATCCTGAAGAATCACAGAATCACAGAAAATCCTGAGTTTGAAGATATGCACAAGCATCATCAAAGCTCCACACCTGTCCCTGCACAGGACACCCCAAGAGTCACACTATTTGTGTGAGAGCATTGTCCAAATTCTTCTTGAGCTCTGTCAGGCTGGTGCTGTGAGCTCTTCCCTGGGGAGCCTGTTTCAGTGCTCAATTAGACTTTTAACTAGAGTTTAGGATATCACATGGAGAAAAAGGAAAATAGGACCTTAAGACACTGCTGAGATAAATGGCACTGAAGGCTGACACAACTGGCAAAAGAGAGGGAAAGGAGAACAAGACAGTGTAATTTAATAAACACACCTAGGATGGCTGTACTTTATTTTCCACTGCTTTTTCTGTTTTTTCCATCCCTACATAGAGAGGGTTTTTCCACTCAGCAGTGTAAATTACAGTGGCTCCAGACTGAGAGATATGCTGGGGAGAACCAAAACAGTATGCAAAAATCACATGGGAGTAGAAGAGCACTCTGTAGAGAGTACCATATGAAATGATTGCTATCTGAGATCTGACAGAAAGGAGAAAGAAATGCTGCCAACGTGAGGGGAAAGGCCAAATGCTGAACAGCATTGCTGGAGCTCTGAACAAGTCAGCAGTTTGGAGACTGACTTTTTTTCCTAGGTTACACCTAAGATTCTATACTATAACATTTATGCAGAAGTTCTGCTTATGCACTTTAGCAAATTTCCCTAACATTTCAACCATTTTAGTTTCAGCCTTTCTTGTTATGAGTCCAGTCCCTACATTTGAGACATTAAAAAACAACTGCATTTCAGATAATGGAATTGCAATGTGCGCTGCTGGGCTGTGTTCTACAGTGCTTTATGTTTGCACTTCAGACAGAATTAATTTTCCTTGGATTTTGTTTTCTAAAATTTTGTCATCCTACTTTCCTTATGATATTTCACAGATTTTCTATGAAACTAAAGCATTTATAATTCTCAGGTTAAGGCTCAATTATAGTAGAAACAAATGCCATTTATAGGCAGTCATAGCTACTTAAATATAAAATCCCAGTTATTTAGATTTCAGTAATAGAATGTACTTCCAGAGGACAATTCAAACAATCTCAGAATAATTGGCACAATATACTTTCAGACAGGGAAAGAACTTACAGAACTTTGTATTGTTAGATGTAATATATCTTAAGATTTAGGGTGGTTTTCAGAAACATTCAAAATTCATAATATTTATATGAGGAATATGACATAACTAAAGTGTGTGCACATGTACTGTTCTTCAGCTTTAAAGTAAGGAAGTTAAAGCTTGGGCTCCTAAGTAAGGTAAGAGATTGTCATTCTTGTTTTCCATTTTACCCTACAAAACTAACCTGTTTTGCCTAATCTTAATTCAAATAGAATAAAATGTCTTATGTTGGAATGGTAATATGCAGTGAGGAACAGAGACATACATTTCACAATTTTTTTCTTGCAATGACTTTTCTGCCTAAAACTTTGACACCATGATGCTTGCTAGAAAACTGTTTTGCAACTGTAGAACTTAAGAAAGGAAGAAAAGCAAAATAATATTTTGGCAAACTTTGAGAGATAAAATGTCCCACAGTTGTATTTAATGCAACTACTGCAGTTATGTTCAGCATGATTAGTTTACTGGGCAAAGACAAGGTGAGAAACACCAGCTAAGTTAATGTCAGTAGAAATGTGTGACATCCAATGCCATTTGTTTTCTTCTGATATCTATACTCCACCGCAGATGTTAGTGGTAACCTCACTGAAATTATTGTAAGATTTATTCAACAACAGACAGACATAGAGATAGTAAAAAGACCTTTTAAATGCAGAATATTGTTTTAGTCTCACAATGATTTCAGTACTTGCAATACTTCATAAGCTAGAAGTGATAAATATTCATGTGCATTGAATATATTCATTTAGTAGAATTATTCATAGTGAGGGAAATTATGTAGTCAGTTTCTTTTGGAATCAGTGTAGTTTTAAATGAACAAAGATTGTATGACTTGGCCTGTGTGTTTAGCAAGATAAATAGCCTGTGCTCAGCACCATGTCACTTTTTGGTGCTTCAGTGATACCACTTCTCTTTCCCACACACACAGACATAAAGAACGTGTTTCTTCCACTGAGGTCAGGTTACTTTTATACTTTTCTTACCAAGAAGAAAACATGATTTTAAGGGTCTACACCTGTCTCACAAATGCTCCAGCAGGAGTAAGTCTGGGCCAAAAACCACTGACCTCTTCTGAGAACCTAATTGAGTTATGAAGTTAGAATCTGCCTATTGCTTGCAATGGTTTTGGCTGAAACTGCCAGAACAGCCAGGAACAGTTTCAGCAGCAGTTGACTATGGAAGCTGGATGTAACTAGGATGTAGCTAGGTGTACATAAAGAAAATGTGTGGATAAAATAGGAAACATCTTACAGATGCATGCAGTCCCTGATCACTCTCTCTGAAACCATATTCATAGAGACAAATGACTGCAGGCTTCCAGACATCAAATTTTAAAGGGTTTAAACCTTGATTTCTTTCCTTTTTTTGTGATCAGAATTGTTATTATGTTAAAAAAAATTAAAATGCAGAATCCTTTCCTTGCGTAATAAGCATGTTGCAAGTAGTGCAGAGTCATCAAACACAGCATTTTCCATGCTTTTAACATTAGAGATTGAAAGAACTGTAGTATACATAGAATTCTGAGCCAAGAAAATTAGTTTTCAAATTCCCAAACATGTACCATTGTGAGAGACAGGTAGCAGAAGTATATTTCACGTGGTCTATATATTTGCCCACTGTTGCATATTAGGGCTGTGGAATATGCATTACTTTAGATGTACAGCTATCTAAAGTCTGTAGGAAATTTAAATTTGCTGCTATGCAGTCACAGGAAAGTTGGCAGATTGTAACTATAAAAAACGTAATTAATGTTCCCAATAGAGTTTTAAATTAGGTACTTTCAGCTCTTTAGTAACCTGGGCAGTCCATTAAAAATAATATGTGATAAATTTAATGCTGTCTGCTTGCACAATCAAAAATTCATTATTCTATTTTTAAAGACTGCTGCAACACCTAATATTTGATATTTCTTTGCATATTCACAATTATGAAAGTTTCATTTCAAGCAAAAATAATAATCATAGAATTAGGGATAAAATACTTTTTTGGATTCCTTGTTCTCTCTTTAATATATCTTCTAAAGAACAATAATATGACATTTCATAAAAACACACACTGAGTTTTTTGGTTTTTTTTTCTTTAATGACCCTTGACATTTTTCCTTTGAATGCTTGTGAGATTTCCTACTGTTAACAGCAAGGAACAAGCCAGGGAGAGCTCCACAATGGCAAGCATCAGCAGCAGAATGAAAGAGTGCCAGAGGGCCTGTCTTGGGGTCCAATCTGTTCAGAGAAGAGACAGCAAACTGCTGTTGCCAATTTACATACCTTTGCTTTGCTCTGAGGCACAGGGCACAGAACTGTGTCTGCTGAGAGCTGCATCATATGCATATTTATCTCAATGTAGTAAGTATAGGGAGTTAAACAAAACAAAACACTAAAAAAGAAGTCTACCCTAGCAACAACATCAAGATCAGAAACACAAAAGACCTCACCACAGAACAATTGATGAAAGACTTGCGGTGTAACCCGACCTTTTGATGGAGAAGACCAGACTAAAGTCAGTCTGGATTCCAGGGCACAGATAGAAAGCTTGAATGGCTTGTGCGTGCTTTTGTTATAGTTGTTGTTGCTTTGTTAAAGCAGCTGTGGAAACACCTTGCAGAAATTATGATAAAGATAAGAAACTATATGCCTACCATATCAAAGGGTAAAGGGATTTCACATACATTTTTAAAATAGAAAGTAATTCAACAATAGTGTTTTTAAAGCACTCTGAGAATCAAACTTACTTGCGACACAAAGGGAGGAGACCTTTTTCCTCTTACAATTCTGCTGTGGCTGTTTTTAATCAGGAAAATGGAGGAACCAAGGAAACCATGTTCAGAATATGTTTTTATCTCTGTCTGCTGATCACTGACAACACAGCTCCACCCAGAAGAAGAAATTTGCCCACTGATCACTGATGACAGTACTCCACCCAGAAGAAATTATGGATGGTTTTGATGATGTTGTAACATGAAATCTGAGAATTCAGAAATCTTCCAGCATAGACATGCGACATTTCTAAAATACTCTGCTGTGTGAATTCCAAGGTAGCCTTTCACTGATTAAATAAAGAAGCCACAATATTCAATCAAGTAATTATTTTGTTTTCCATTTTAGCTTCTAATTTCACATTGGGGTCATATGATTGCTCTTAATGAAATTTTATGAGGTTAAATGACTGGTTGAATATAAATCTTAGACCGATATATTTTAAGTATTCTAATTTTAAAAAAAAAGTCATGTAACACTATCATACAGAATGTATTTTTTTTAAAAAAAACAGAACACTTGGCAAGATTTTGTCTTATAGTAAAGCATCAAACTGAAAAACATGATTTAACCCACTATGACGTGTTTGGCAATTGGATCCAGTACATTCCTTGGGAACTTGTGTGAGTACACAAGAGGAATTTTTCTATTTTGAAGAATTTGATAATGCTTACAATGTGATATCTTTGCCATAGCTTGTTTGTTAATTTTTTTCTTGGAATGAAATGCTTCTTGGAATGTTTCCCTTGAAATATACACATTGAAAGAACATAAAGCATAATTAAAAATATCCTCATGCCTGATTGGCCTTTGGAGAAAACATAGGAACCCAGGGTTTTTTGTTTTTGTTGTTTCTTCTAAAAAGTGGCAAGTCTATTGTGACCATTTGACAGTATAGTTAGTTAAACTGGTTTTATAGTGTTACTGTAGTTCAAAACACTTAGGTTTAGAAAATAATGTGGGTTTTTTTACTTTTTTTTGCTCTTTTTTTTTTTTTTTTCTTTTTGGCGTAATAACACGTATTTTT